>VXBR01010300.1:4395-22354 GCA_013400215.1 Cisticola juncidis
GGGGCTGGAGGCGCGGGAGCGCAGCGGGGATGGGGACCGGGGGGATCGGGGGTCCCCCCCGCAGCGGAGGATTGGAGGTGGGGCTTCGAGGTGGGACTTTGGAGGTGGGATTTTGGAGGTTTGGAGGTGGGATTTTCGAGGTTTAGGGGTGGGTTTTGGAGGTGGGATTTTGGAGGCTTGGAGGTGGGATGTTAGAGGTTTGGAGGTGGGATGTTAGAGGTTTGGAGGTGGGCTTTTAGAGGTTTGGGGGGGGGTTTTGGAGGTTNTTTGGAGGTTTGGAGGTGGGATGTTAGAGGTTTGGAGGTGGGATGTTAGACGTTTGGAGGTGGGATTTTAGAGGTTTGGGGGTGGGTTTTGGAGGTTTAGGGGTGGGATTTTAGAGGTTTATGGATGGGTTTTGGAGGTTTAGGGGTGGGTTTTGGAGGAGATGCTTTAGCTTCTAGTCCTTGTTTCCAAACCTTCAATTTTAAGCCAGCTCCAGCCCAAGTAAGGATGTTTTCTCCCGATGCTGCAGGTAAGGAAGCAAACTGGCAGGGTTGCTCTGGGTAGGAGTCGCTTCCCTGCCTGCTGCTTCCAGGACTGCTGACTTCTGTGAAAGGCACGGATGTACCTCTAGCATTCTAAAAACACTGCAAGTGTGGCACAAGGAGTGGTGCTATGAGGTGAATTTTGGGGTGGCCTGCAGAATGCGCTTGGCACACAAATGGATTTTTTGAGGGCACAGGGAGTGAACTGCTGAGACATCTTGTTGCACTAGAGGATGCTGAGATAACACAGGAGGAACCCCCAGGCTGCCCCATGGCTGTGGTTAAAGCCGGGGTGATGGCGAAACCATGGATAATAAAAACATCACACAGAGAAACAGTTTCCTTTTGCCACAGAAACAATATTTCAGCACTGGCTGATCTGCAGCCTGCCAGCTGCCAGGAAAGCCCTGCGTGCTGGGGGTCTGCAGGGGTCTCCGTGGATGCTGTGTTTGATTTTCAGCCGAGCTGAGCTGCCCTGGGTGTTTCCTGGTTTGGGAATTGCGTGTCCGGGTTGGCATCACCACGCTGCCCCCATGGCAGCTGCGGGCTGGTGCTTTGGCAACGCCTCTCTCTTGATCTGCTCTTTTTATCCTCAAGTCAAATGACATGAAATAACCACACCGAGGCCTTTCCATGTTGCTATCACCACCAGGTATCCTTGTGGATGAGCCGCTGCTTTACCCATGTGGTGGAACTGGGAAATGCATGAGGAATTGGTTTGTGCCCTGGAGGTGCGTGGCTGGTCTGTCTCTGGCTGGGATGCAGTGAAAATTGCTGAGGATGCTGGCCAGCAGCAGAGGTTCTTTCTGCTCCCCAGCACAGGCCAGTGGTGCTGTTTTGGGAGGGGATTGCTCCAAGTGGATACCAGCAATCCTGGGAACAACCTGCCAGTGTCAGTGCTTAGGTGGGATGATGTTTTGTGGGGTTCTGCCTGCCCAGCACCATTCAGTGTTGGAACTACAGCCACCACTTAATGCTCTGATTTTGTGCCTAAATTTGGCTTGAATAAGGCATTTGCTTATTGAGGTATAGAGAACACAGGAAAAAAAAAAGTGTTTTTCTTCCCAAAAGATAACCTTTTCAAAGGAAGCTCTACCACAGCAGCCCCTCCTGGGGACCCACAGGAACTTAAATTGGTCTGCCCAGTGCCAAAACAAGATCATGTGGCCAAGGCAAGCTTGGGATGGCTGCTGAACGAGGCAAGGTGCAAACCAGGATTGACCAGGGTGATGGGTAAGTGTAGGAGCCAGGGGAGTCTCTTTTTATGCTGTCCAGGTTTGGCCTTGTACAGGTCAAAGGAATGGGATCTTGCAGGGAGCTCTGGGTTACAGGCTGCCCATCCTGGCTCTTGCAGTCCTATCAGTGTCTCCCATGTGGTTATCAGGCTGCACACTGTGCTGCCTCTGTGGCTTCTGCTGAAACCCATCCCAGACCTCTTTGCTCAGAAAATCAGAAGTCTTTTAATCTCCAGCACCACAACCCTCAGTTTGGAGGTTTCACAAGATTTTCTGACAGTTTCTCTGCTTCCACGTGTCTCTCAGTAGCAATTAAACCCCCTTCAGCCCTGTTCTGATTGCCTAAATGAGATCAGATTTAGGTAGCTTCTTCTCATAAGATAATCCTCCTTCCTCTGACTGTTGTAGTCATTTTTCACACCAGTTTCACTTCCTGGGAAAGACAAAGGAAAAGGTTTTCAGAGTTGTGGCTGGGATTTCAGGCTTAAGATCAATGAGCCTTTTGTTTTGAAATCCAATTCAGTGGGCTTTTAAGAACATATCTGATCATTACTGTGAGCATCTGAAGGTCTGGAGCCCCAGCCTGTTATTCAGCTATGAAACAACTCCGCTCACTCCAAGAACTTGTACAAACATTTATAATCAACAGGAGGGAAGCTGAGAGCCATTCAAACAACAGATAAGATTAGTAACTGAAGTGGCTGGGCTGCAATTGTTATTGTGCAAGTCAAAGAAAAGCCTGTCACACACGGAGGATGCCAAGCAAGATTCATTTGAGTCTCCGAGCCATTCTTCTCTCATCCGCTGTCCGAATTCTCCTGCAGTCTTCCCAGGCTGAGTCTGGGTGATCTGCTGGATTAGGGGGCAACTGAGTTTAGGCTTTTTTCCCAGGTTGTGTCAGATATTTCCATTGGTCTTGTTCTTGTTCATCGCCCCCACAATGGAAAAGGGAGCATATTCTGGTTCAGAGAACTTCCTGTGCCGTGATGGGAGTTTGAGCTCTGAGGCAATCAAAGCCAAGTAGCTGTTGCCATCTCTCAGATGCAGAGCACTCAGAAGGCTTTTACAGCCATGGGGGGATGTTCCAGGCTGCTGAAGGCTCAGACCAGCCCCTGAACAGGAATGTGGAACAGGACAGTGAAAGCTCCCTTTGCTTTCCATCTAGATCCTCCTTGGAGCATGCCTTTGGGGAGAGGAGTCCAGCAGGGCTCATCCCAGCCATGAGGCATTGGTCACCCTGTGAACAAGCCCCATCGTGTGCAGCAAACAAGAACCCAGCACAAAACATGTGAAAGTCATTTGGGAGGACGGGAATGATGAGCGGCGCACACAATAGCCTTGCTATTAGGATCTGTCGATCCTAATTAAAAAAATACTTCTCAATGAAAATTATTTATAAAAAGAAATCACAGTGACCCTAAATCAAATTATTTGTGAATGGTTTTTAGTCTCCCAGATCAGTTAAAACTCCTGTGTTAGTCACTGGACGTCATCCAAGCTACATGCTGAATGAATAACATCCCTGCCAAATTTCATTTTTTTTTCACCCTCACCCAGTTTGGCACAGGACAGTTAAAGTCATTTTTCTAAATATCTTTCAGAACATCAAGCAACTGTAAAATAACAATGGGAAAGCTTGGCCACAGACAACTGCAGCCCTCCAGTTGGAACTGTTTCTCTCCAAGAAAGCAACTCCACTTCCTTTGATCTCTTCTGGGGGAGCACAAAGGCAAGGATTCCTCTGTGGGGTACTGGAGGATCACTGCCCGAGGGGTGACCCTGCCAGGGAGCCTTCCAGGCTTCCAGGTGTTCCAGAGTGGGGCACAGCTGCATCCAGACTGGCTCTGGGTGCAGGGTTTGTGTCTTTTTTGGCCACCTGCTAGGGTGACATCCCGAGGATATATCAGCCATTCCTTGCCCATGGTGGCAGTTTCCATGGTGAGCTGTAAGGACGCCTCTTTTGCTCACTCTCCAGGAACAAAAAACAAACAAAAAAGAAAGAAAGAAAGAAAGAATCAGTGACTGCACAATGGCAGAACAAGTTCTTGCTTCTTGTGTCTGCAAAGATAAAGTGCTAATTCTTCTAAGCACTATGTGATGTCCTATCCAAGTGAATTAAGTTTGGGATTGTTTGTTCCAACTCCAGTGTGCTTTCTCTTCTCCTCTTACTGGCCTGCAAGTCCCCCCTGCCCTTTTCTCAGCTGGCTTCCCCCTCCTTTGTTCTTTCTGACCATGGAGGGCTCTGTGGTGTCATCACCTGCAGAGAGCGAGGACTGTCCCCAGTCCTTGGTTCTCAGAGACACTGAGAGGTTACCATGGTTCTCCAGCTCCCCACATAATCCAGGAAGTGCTGGCTGCTCTTCTGTCAGAAGCTTGCAACAAATGCCCACCAAATTCCAATCTTGCTGGTTTTCAATGAGAATAATTTATAAACCCAGGGCTCTCTGATCCTTGTCTCCTGAGGAGGAGTAAGGACTAGAGCCCAGCATCACGTGCAGCAGTTAGCAAGGGCTGTGTCATCCATGTATGTGACTGCCTGTTTCCCAGTATCCAGGTGGCTTCTTTGCCTCCAGTGATGCCTGGAACTGGTGTGATGGCTGGGTGGGCCCCTTCCCCTTCCCCTTCCCCTTCCCCTTCCCCTTCCATGCCCATGGCATTGGCTGGGAAGGTTCTCTGCCCACAGGGATGCCCAGGTGGGTGGCCTTACCTGGCTCACAGGTGCCCTGGCTCCTGGTGACCAGTTGGTTCATCCCTTTATTAAGATGACAGCTCCTCCTGTGTTTTGCTGTTTGATTCCTCATTTCCATGCTGCCTTGCCGCTGTCTCCAGAGCTGTTCCCAGCTGCTCCTGTTGTTCCTCCAGCCATGACTTCTGCTCCTGGACGTGCCCAGCCAAGCAGCAAGGCAGCTCACACCCTCTCTGCTCTTGCTTTTCCTTCTGTGTTTATGGAAACGCTGGGGTTGTGGGGTGTGAATCCATCCCCTTAAGGCTCGTTTTTGGGAAGAGTGCTTTAGAGAGCACTGGCTGGCATTGTCTGCAGGTTCTGGGTTTCCCTGACAGAGGTGCATCCCCCTCCTGTGCCACAGTGCCTGCTGCACCCTGCCGGTAATTTGCAGCCTCCAAAGCCGTTGGATCACGCTGGGTGGGGTCCCTAGTGTGTCCAAGAGCAATTCAGCTGGTGCAGGCCCCCGAGGATAAAAGGGTGGGAGAGGGCAGAGGGATGTCCTGGCACTAGAGACTCCCAGGTGTGAGCCTGCCTCGGACCTGCACACCTCCTCCTCCAGCCAGGGGAGCTTTCTGGCCATTTGTAACTCCTGGTTTTGAGGTTAATACTCCAGCCCTTCCTCAGTGCAGCTTTCTGCAGGCTGGGATTCTTTCTCTGATTACCTTAAACCCCCTTATCTTAAAAAGTATGTGAAGATATTGGCAATTCCCAGCTCATGACAAGATCTCTTACAATCTGATCCTGGGGAGCAAGTTTGCTCACAGAGCTGGGGTGAAAGGGGCTGGCTACTTCCATGTGGGGCCAAAGAAACCCCAAACATCCGTGAGGACCAGCAGGAAGATACAGAACAAATGGCAGTTTTGAAATGAGATTTAGAGCAAATCACAGTTTACCTGTTTTGCATCCAAGAAAAGGATGCTTTGACTTTTTCTTTTCCCCAGAAGTTTTTCTCTGAGGATGCTAACCTGACTTTTAGCACTGAGAGGATACAGTGAGTCCTCAGCTCTCAGGTGGGCTGGCTGCTGCCAGCGTGACACCGTGCTGTGGTTTGACCCCTCATGGCAGCTCAGCACCATCATCCACTCACTCACTCCCCTCTGCTGGGATGGGAGAGACAATCAGAAGGATGGAAGTGAGAGAAACTGGCAGCTGAGATAAAGACAGTTTAATAGGGAAGGCAAAAGCCACGTGCACAAGCAAAGCAAGGAATCTGTTCCCCACCTGCCATTGCAGGCAGGAGTTCAGGCTCAGCCAGGACAGCAGAGCTGCCTGGTCTGGGATATCCCTTGGGTCAGTGGGGTTGTGGCTGTGTCCCCTCCCAGCTCCTTGTGCACCCCCAATCCTCCTGCTAGTGGGGCAATATAAGGAGCACAAAAAGGCCTTGGCTCTGTGTAAGCCCAGCTCAGCAAAATCAAAAACATCTCTGTGTTATCCCCCATGTTTTCAGCACAAATCCAAAGCACAGCCCCATAGCAGCTACTGGGAAGAAAATTAACTCTACCCCAGCCACAACCAGCACATGGAATCCCAGCTCCCCATCCCTTCTGGGGTTTAGTTTACATGGCTCTGAAAGGGAAGCTGTCCCCAAACTCACACAAGGAAAAGCAAACAGATGGAGCTGGGCAGTACAGACAGGTGCTTAGATCCATTGCTGGATTGAAAGTAGCTGATGTTCCTGTGGTGGAACCTCTTTCTGCATCCAGGTAATTGTCCTGGACCCTGCACCCACCCAGGGATTTTAGTGCCCCTGGTTTTGAATCTTTTTTCCCTGTGGTGGTAAAATGCAGCCCCAAGGTTAATGGGTGTACTCAAGGCTTGTTCTGGCAGTGCTAAGCTCATTGCAGAAGCTCAGGGTCTGCCTTTGGCTCAGGGGGGCAGATGTGTGTGTGAGAGAGTGGATGCAGCCCTGCAGGCACAGCTGATACCTAAAGCAGTAATTTCAGAGATGCTACCCAGGAATGGAGTAATACCTACCTGGAGGAGAGCAGAGGCACTGGAGCTTAATTTAAACTCTTCCAACTCCCCTCCCTCCCAATTCTAAGATAAATGGACAAAAACATGCTGTGGAAGCTCTTGTGGAGCCCAGCCAGAGACAAGCAGGAAGGAGCCAAAGGCATCTCCACAGCTCCTCTTGCTGTGCAGGAGGCTGGGAGAGGTGTTTATAAACACCTTTTCTGCTCACAGTGCTCTTGGCCCCTCCCTGGCTCGTGGCCAGCCGTGGCCCTGGTCCAAGCTTGTTTTGAAGTGTTTCATCCCTGTGCCTTGCTGAGCTGCCTTGGTGCTGAGGCTGAGCAGGGATTTGCCCTGGGAGCAGGTCCATGCTCTCCAGGGAGGATGGGAGCTCTGCAGATCCAGGAGACAGGAATTGCCCCTTCTAAGCTGTTCCTGGAGGTCTGAGTTTTCACTCTGGCCCTGTGCTTGGTCTTGCTCTGTCTGAGAGTGTCCCATGGGGCTGATCCTTCTCCAGCAGGCTGGGCCCAGGTGGGACACGGATCCCACAGCCCTGTGGGATGGGCACAAATCCAAGCAGGGCACCTGCTGCTCTGCCCTGCTGCTGCTTGGCACTCACATCATCAGGACAGGAATCTGGTTGGGTCCCTGGGCTGAAAACATTTGGTTGACTGTAAACAAACCTATTTACACAGATACTTCTTGGCCTGGCCCGGAGAATGCGGGAGCTTTGGTCCGGAAGAATTTATAGCTTGTAACTTCTGAGCTCCTCATTATGCAAACATGGGAACAGCCAAGGCATATCCTCTCACCAACAGCAACTGCCTGTGGTGGCAAACCAAGCCTGTTTAGAGGAGGTACGAGATGATCTCTGAGTTTCATTTTGTGGAGTGAGGGATACCAGGATGAGTGTTTGAAGCCATTCTTCAAATATTGCAACTTGTCCTTCTGTGGCCCAGCCAGATGTCCTGCCCCACAACTGGGAGGAGGCACCTGCCCAAGGCCCCATTCCCTGTCTTTTGCACGAGGATAAAACCATTCTTTAAACCATACTCCGGTGCCTTCCTGTTGGGAAAGATGAAAGTTTACCAGGAAAGCTTTACAGATATGAGTGCTTAGCAGAAGGCTCTCTGAATGTGGAACCTGTAAGTGAAATAGAGATGGAAGCAAGAAGTATAGAAGATGTCTAAAGTTAGAATTGCTGTTACTGGACAACTAAGAAAACAAAGGTTAAGATGAGTTGGAAGGAGATTTTATGACTAGAACAAAGAATATGTTGACCACAAATAGAAAGATGTTTTTACCAAGTAAAGAGAAGTCTCAGGAAAATCCTAGGCAAACAAAAAGATGTTTTTATCAAGTAGAAAAAAGTCTAAGAAATTTCCACTGCAAAACAACTTTAGGTTTAAACTGTAACATACTAACTTGATGTGATCGGATGGTACTAACCATATTATGGTAATGTTAATAGCTGTGATAGGCTATAGGTAAATATGTAGGTATGGATTGGTTATTCTGTATTAAGATGCTCAGTAAAGAAGGTATATAATGCATCGTAACCAGAACTAAAGGCTTCAGGCTTCAGGCATGTCTGTAAGCTGTAGCTGGCAGCTTTAGAGGTAGGCTCTGTTACCCACAACCCCAGACTGCTGTAACATCATCTCTGTAATAAACAGCATTATAGAAAAGAGCTGCCTGGAGCCCTGCATCTCTCGTTTTAGGGTCTTGCACCTTCCCTGGTGGGAAGTCACAGCGGTCCTTCAAGGAGACATCTTGGGTTATATAACCAAAAAAAAAAAAGTGTGTTCTATTTCATCTGTAGAAAGCAGTTGGGGATGGTTTCTTTTTTTTTTCTCTCTTGTAACTCCAGGGGNTGACTGCATTTGTAATTTTTAATGTTCCTAGTAAACAACTGTTATTCCTATTCCTTTTTTTTCCCCTGAAATCTCCTAATTGCAAAATTGTAATAACTTGGAGGGAGGGGGTTTTGCATTCTCCATTCCAAGGGAAACTCCAATTTTCCCTGACAGATCCCTGTCTTTCCAAACCCAGACAGGAGAGCAAAGGTCTCACTGTGCAGATACCTGGAGGTATGGCCAGCTTTGCAATCCTCCTGGGAGAGAGGGGGGCTGCCACAGGTGGGAGGTAGGTGGGACACCTCCCTTTGAAATTCCAATGTTTTCTGGGCATTGAGGAAGAGAAAATCCAACCTGGCTTCTCATTTTAAGCTTTACCAAGAGGAAAAGGGACTGGTGAGGGGGTTATCTAAGGCAGCAGAGTCACTTGTCATTCCCAAGGTGATGGGGTTGATTCCCACCAGCCCTGAGGTGATGAGAGGCCCAGCCCACAACTGCAGAGTTCTGTGAGCCTCGCCTGGGTGCTGTGACAAGGAAGAGTCAGGCACCATCCCTTTTCTGTGAGTGACTTCCCAGGCAGCATTAAGAAATGTTGTACTGTAGCAGGGGAATGTCTTAAAGTATCAAAGTTTATTTAGTAATTATTTAGCATTTGCCTGTATCTCTTTCAGAGCTGCTCTGGGGATATTTTATGCAGCACCACTGTGGCCCTGGGTGGGATTCCTTTCCATCCTGTTGAGACCTGCCTGGGATTTGGAAACCTGGGATTCCTGCACTCTGTGGCTTATCTAGAGACTACCACCTCAAAGGAAAAAAAAACCAAAAAAACAAAAAAGCCAAACTGTCCCATACTCATGTCAGTGTTTTGCATTTTGCTGAAGAGGTGTTTAATTGAAAATCCCTCATTCCATAAGCCAGACCCTTACCACGGAGGTAATATCTTTTTGCTTTCAAAAGATAAAAAAAGATTCCATGAGTAAAATGATGCAGGTACTGAATTTTTTCCGTGCTCTGGTTTCTCACAGAGCAAATTGGCTGCAGATCCACTCTGGCCTGGTGTCAGAGGGGAAACAGCGTCACTTTTATGAGGTAATTCCTTGGTCTGCTTTTGGACCCACAAGTCCCAGCTGGGGCTGTGCAATACCCTGCAGTAGACAGAGGGAGCACAGGAGACTGGGTCACACCAGCAGGAGGAGAAAAGCTCATTGCCATGAACCCTGCTGCTGTGGAGAGCAGGAACTGCCTGGACAATTGCCAATACAGAATGCACCCAGCACAGCAAGGAGTCCTTTTCTCTCCCCAGAGACCATCAGGGGGTTTCAGCCTCTCACAGTGTCTAGATAGAGGAGCTGGTTTGAGGATATTGCTTATGGGAATATTTTGGGAACTCATTAAAAAGAGAATTATAGACCAGCCCTGGTGTGATTGAGATAACGTGGTGTGTAAGCGTGCAGGAGACATGAACATCCTCTCAATAATTAAATTCAATTAATTGTTTTACAACTGCTCAGCAAATACCATGAGGTTCAGGTGAGGAGATGCAATGCTGGGATTCCACAAGGTGTGGATGGAGCACGTGGTTTGTGTTGGAGAGGAAAACCATTTACAAAGCAGAAGCAGCAGTAAACTGGCTTTGCTGGAGCCTTGTGGGACAATCTGCAGCCCACAGAGCAGCCACAGAGCCTTGTTTTGGAGAAAACAGTGCAGAGGGCTGGGAAGAAGCTCTGACACCTGTGAGAGGGTGAAATCTCAGTATGAAAGGCCTGACAGCAAATGGCATAATAAAACAGCTGCCTTAACAAGGCAGAATAAAAAGAAGGATTTATAATAGCTTGAGGAACCAAAAAGGAAGAATTTCCCTCCAGGGAAGGGATATGTGCACCATAGGGGAAAATCCACCCTGGGTCCATCCAACACTGCACGAGTGCAGGGTGCTCTGCATCTGAAGGGGCATAAGGCTTACTTGCTCTTGATATTTCTCTTTTTACTCTGCCCTGTAAAAATAGATATTTTATCAAGCCTTCTGCTGTTGGGCATTTCCCACTGAGGATGGAGAGGCCCCCACACCACCTCTTCTCCCATCCAGTCCAGGGAGTGTCCCTGGGGAATTGGATGTGCACAGGGCTTGTTGGGGGACTAGGGACAGACTGCTCCCCTCAGATCAGAGCTCCTGCTGCCTCCCTGCCCATCCCCAGCCTGGGGGAACAAGAGGGTTGTGCCAGACCCCTGCTCTGAAGGCCTCACTCAGGTCTCCATTTCCTCCCTGCTCCTGGAAGGGAACAGACAGTGCTGTGTGTTGTGCCATGGGCAGCCAGCACTTTCCCACTGGCTGGGGGCTCCAAAACAGCCACACCAGACTGGTTAGAGCTCATATGTCCCAGAGTCTCAGGGTCCTGGAAGGGGCAGTGGGATGGCAGCCCTGGGATGCTCCTGGTGCCTGCTTGCACCATGACTGTTGTCAGGATGATGAAGGCTTCATTGGGCTCAGCCTCATCAACCCCAAACAGTGAAGGATCCCTGCCCCATGCTGTGTGCTCTCCCAGGGCTGCACCACCTCCTGGGAAAAAAGATCACCTGGATATTCACCCTCAGCCTCCCAGGCTGCACTACAGGCCCACTGCCCTGTGTGATGCCCCACCAAGGAGACTTTGGCCCTGTTGTTGCCTTTGTACCTGCCCTCCAGGTGGTTTTTAGCCATTAATTCAGCCCTAAACTTCCTCTCAGACAGACTAAATGTGACCACCTCCCATCATCCCTCCTTTTAGTGCCTGTATCCCTGCCCCACGGGTCTGTGTGTGTGTCCCAGTCTTCAGGAGAGGAGAGAGAGGCCGGAGCAGCATCCCCTGGGGCAGGTCAGCGTTGCTGATGTCAGAGCCCCATCACTCCTGGAGCAAGCAGAGACTCCCACGGAAGCCTCTGTCCTGTCAGAGCTGGCCTGGCCTCCTTCCCAGGGATGAACTGGGATGAGGGAACAGCGCTGGCAGTCCCTGGCTCTGCAGGGTTAACCCCAGTGCAATGCACGTGGTGCTGCCGTGTCCTCAGCCCCAGCCAGGACTGAGGAGGGAGCTGCAGACCGGGAAAGCTGCGCCGCCCTGGATGTGCCGGGAGAGCCGCGAGGTGCCCGAGGAGGGAGGATCCAGCACACGCACGTGTGTGCCCACGGAGCACACGAGCGGGATGCAGCAGAGGAGCTGCCTGCCTCTGTAACCTCCCACTGCTGCTGCACAGGCTTTGCAAGGAGGAGAGGGAGCTGAAAATGGAGCTGGAAATTGAAACTTGAGGCTTGGCTGCTTGGAGGGGCTCAGGAGCCCCCCTCAGCCCATTGCTCCCCAGGGAATCAGGAGCTTCTGTTCCTCCTTGGTGCTGGGTCTTGCTCTCATGCCCAGCACAGAGTGAGGCATTCATGCTCCACCTTGGAGCAAAAGTCATTTTCATTAGCTTATTGAGGAAAGGAGACATAAAGACACAATTTAATTGCAAACCACAAGATTACAGTGGGAGACGAAGCTAGGAAAGAATGAGGGAGAAAAAGGAAAAACAACTTGGTCTTTTTTTTAAAATTTGCATCCCTTTAGCTGGGTGAGGACATGGCAGTGCCCTGGGATCCATCCCTAGCTGGGCATCACGTCAGGGATGCTGCACTCAGGACTGGCTGCCTGAAAGCTGCTTTGGACATCCCATGTGGGTGCAGGATGAGGCCCTGGTGTGCAGGGAGCCAGGGACACCTGTCCCCTGCCCAGGCTGGGATTTCCTGCCTGGGTTCTGCACCTGCTGCCCTGGGTGTTGCTTTTGGAGAGCTCAGGATGTTCTTGGGAATGTGCCTGGTAACAGGAGAGCACAAGGAGAACAAACAGGCTCCTCTTCATCCCTTACACGCAGCAGCTTGGGACAGTCCAGCCCTCCCCTGATCCCAGCTCTTCCTGCAAAGGGCAAGGTGGAAAGGGGAGGGATGAGACCCCCTCCAATCCTCCTGGCTTCTTGCTGAAATTGCTAATTAAACAGCCCATTTCATCAAGTGATTTTCTTCTGATGTGAAAACTTTTCCATAAGGAACTAGTCCTGAATCCACCAACTCATTTCACATTTATTTTAAATCTAAGCTTTATATTGTGTAGTTTCCTCCAGGGCTTGATTATCTTCTCAGTAAAAGCTCTGTTCTGGTTGTGAGGCCTATATTTAGCCTTGCCTTAAGGTCTGTGCACCTCTCAGTACAGGGCTCAGATGCTGCCACCTGAGCTCCTGGGCTTTCCTATTTATTTGGAGCTATTAAACAAGTTATCATTTCTGTAATATCAAGGGCATTTTCCAGCCACAGGCTGCCTACAAGCAGTAACTCTTTGCTGCAGAAATGCTCTCCTGGATCTCAGAAGTCATTTGGAGAGGGTCTCTTGTCTAACAATGTCAAATTATATTTAAATAGGGAATCAAGGGCAAAGCCAGCTGAAGAACCTTGTCCCTCTCCATTACTGTGGTGGTACCTCAAGTCCTCATTCTCTGTGTTTCCTGCACATGTAATAAGGCATACACCCACTCAGCATATTTTTGCATAAAAATACACAAAACAGGCAAAAGTGGGAGGGGACTTTACCTGTGACAGGAATTCAGAGAATTCCTGTGATGGGAATTCATACCTGATGCCCTGCAATGACTGCAATTGTTATTCAATACACAGGGGGGTGTAAGAGGTTGTGTGGAGAGAAGGCAGAGAAACATCAGAGTGGCTGGCAGTGAAATCCAGCCCAGGAGAATCTCTGGGATGGAGGATCTCTCCCTGGAGGGCTGGACACTGGGATACACCATCCTGTGGGGAGTGTTTTTGCCATTTTGCACCCTGTGTCATCTTTCTGGTGACACATCTCAGTGCCTGGGCACCACAGCCGGTCTGGGGGACAAGAGGAGCTGCCCTGCTGATCATCAGCTCCCTGCCAGTGTCCACCTCTGCCAGTCCCACCACAGGAACCCTCTGTCTCTGGGCAGGGGCGCCCTGCAGAGGCTCCCCTGTGCCCTTCACCCTGAGTGGAGCCCTGCTGGAGCTGACAAAGGGCTGGATGCTGCTGTCTGTATCCAGGGAACGGAGCTGTGAGCGGCACAGGCAGCCAAGGCACGCCCTGGGAATGATCAACGGCACAGCCTGGGCGCCGAGGCAGGGCTGGAACATCTGATTGGAGACTGCGAGGAAAAAGGGAAGGCTGAGTTGTTTATGGTTTGTTTTTCATTCATCATTCCTGCTCGTGTGGGTGGACAAGGAGTGAATGAGTTTCTCGGGGAGGGTAGCAAATAAAAGAGGCACACATTTCCTTGAAGGATGAGTAGATTTCTTTCCCTTTCTGCTGCCTAGGTGAATATGTCACACAGGGGCTGGAGGGAACCCCAACAGCTTTTCTCCCAGGTGGAGGAAACCACTTGCTCTTGAATTTTTTTCCCTTTCATCACCACGTGCCAAGAGATAAAAGGATTTTTGGGGTGGTTTCATCATAATAAAGTCCTGCTTTTTCTCCCTACAGCAAATGTTCTCAAGTTTTCTTTGGACTGTTGAGCATCTCATGGAATTACAGTGGGTCTGTGCTCTCCCTGCTGAGAGCAGAAAACCCTCTGTGCCTGATCCCATTTCTGGCAGAGACAGCACTGGTGCCCACAGCTACAGCCCTCAGTTCTGCCTTCCCCTGGTGTGGAAGTTGACATTAACAGGTAGAAGATACGTAGAAGTAGATGATCTTTAAAGTTGCTTCTAACCCAAGCCATTCTCTGATCCTGTGGTTACTCAATGTCCAGATTGGAGGCTCAGAGTGCTGGGCTTTGCTTTGTCCATATAATTCCTGTGTTCATCATTTATCACCTGCTTTTCTCATTTCACCTGAGGCTGTGGTGGTGTCCCCCTGGTGCCAGGAGCCTGCTGTGTCCTGGTGAAGGGCTGGCTCCTGCCCCACATGGCAGGCACTGATGCTCTCCATGGGCATCCCCAAACTGAACAAGCCAAATAAATCCTTGCAGAGAAGATGTGGAGGTGGAAAAAAAAGGCTGCAATAGATTTGTTGGTTTTTGTGGGGCTTTTGTGAAACACCTGATTGTTGCAGGGAAGGAATGTCCCATAGGGAGGGAAAGCAATGTCCCCTTGGCTGGGCTATGGCTCGGTGTCTCCTGTATTTGCCATCTACACACCAGCAGGGCTTCAGGCTCCCTGCAGGGAGCCAGGGTGGGGCTGGGGCTGGGCAGGGCTGTGGGAGGTGGGGGGACACCCCATGGACACCCTTGCAGTGCATGCATGGCTCTGAGGCTGGCCTGAAATGGGCAAGAGCTTAGCACAGCCCCATCTGGATAACACCAGGGAGTGGCTGGTGTGTGTTAGGTTGGATATCAGGAGAAGATTCTTTCTCCAGAGGGTGCTGGACACTGCCCAGGCTCCCCAGGGAATTGGGACAGCCCCGAGGCTGTCAGAGCTCCAGGAGCACTTGGCCTGTGCTCTGAGGCACAGGGTGGGAGTGTTGGGGTGTCCTGGCTGTTGAGCTCAATGATCCTTGTGGGTTCCTCCCAGCTCAGCATGGTTGGTGACTGCTGTGCTGTGCTCCTCCTCACACCCACAGCCCCACACGGGACTGGCAGGAGCACATCTTCAGCTGACAGAGGAGGCTGAGCACCTGCAGCCTGTGGAGGAGGATGAAGAAGGACAGTCCACCTGCCTGTGCTGTTGGAGTGATGCCTTAAGTT
Organism: Cisticola juncidis; assembly: GCA_013400215.1. NCBI lineage: Eukaryota > Metazoa > Chordata > Aves > Passeriformes > Cisticolidae > Cisticola > Cisticola juncidis. Next base: position 19,394 of record VXBR01010300.1, read on the forward strand.
TGAGCTTTCCTGGTTTTCAGACTCTGTGTTGCCCAGGTGTGCAGTTCTGAGCCTCACATTCAGTGCTAGTAAGGTCTCCTCACAGAATAGGGAGACAAAACAAATCCTTTTCCTGCTGCAGACCAAGGACAACTTTCAGGCCCAAAAGCACACACAAGGATGGGCTGGAGGGAGGAACAAGAAGGATGGGACCTCACAACATGAAGCTGTAACTGGACAGTTAAACTCCAATATACAAATGGACCAAAACTTAGAAAAGTGTGAGACCTCATGACCGGTCACCCATTTCATGACCATTCTAAATCCACCCTGGGTCAGGCTCTTGTTCTGGCCAAGGTATAGCCTTAAAGGCCTCTCAATAAATCCCTACTTTATTCTCTAGCTCTGCCCAGTCTCTGTTCCAGGCCAGCCCTCCCAAGGCTTCAGGAGGTCAGCACCTCCCTGCAGAGGAGCTGCAGGGCTCCCTGGAGAAGGGAGGCACACTGGGACACTGCCCTGGGCAGCTTCTGCAGGGCTCTGTGCCAGCAGCTCCCTTGGCACAGGGAAGAGAGACCTGAGAGCTGCTTTGTTTTCAGGCATCTCTGGGAAATTGCAGGAACAAAATTAAAGGAGGGAAAAGGAAAACCAGCCCCCACAGCATTGGCCTGAGAAAAGAAAACCTCTGTTTGTCAGCACCTCTGATGGTGCTGCTGAGCTCTGGGCTCCTCCAGACAGGGTAGAATCCAGGCTGAGCTCAGATTCTCCATCTCTCTTCCAGAATGGCAAATATGATGGGTTTTCACAGCAGGGACTTGGGGGAGAGATGGGTTTTGGATAAATTAAAGCAGACCACAGACCTCCAGGGTTCCCTGCTAACAGTTACCCTCAACTGAAGGATTTTTTTTTTTTGACTAAGTTATTTAGGCTTCATTCCCTCAAAGCCAGTGTTCAGGTAGGTCTGGTAACAGCACCAAGGGCCTTGCTTTATTGATTTCATATGTCAAAATGCAAAATAATGATTTTCCATTTATGTGGGAAGAACAACAAAAAAAGGCGGAGAGAGATTTAGTCCTAAACAATTTCTGAAATGATACGAGAAAAGCAAGTGTCTCAAGTGATGAAAACCAGTTGAATTCACAAGAGATAGGTTGAACAAGAGGAAAAATACTGCTAAAAGGAGATGTGACCGGTGCTCTCTTTTGAGGCTAAGTGTTCTGGACTTCAAAATGCCCCAGAGATAAAAAAACCCTGCATTTTTCAGAACTGCCCCAGAGGCCTCACAGGTATCTCGCACTGAATTTCTCAGCAGGAGAACCACTGTGGTCCCATTGGGATTTCAGCCTGCAAAATCAGACAAGGATTAGTAACTCAGCATGAAACTGCCCTTTCTGGGGAGGGGCAGGGGAGAGCTCCAGATCAGGTTGTGCTATCGGGTATCTCTGTCCTTCTCAGGCAGAACCTCAGTTGCTGTCTGAGCAAAATGATAGGGAAAGGGGAAATTCCACAGAGATTTATGTCAGAAGAAGAGAGAAGTCAGGTGGTTTCCCTGCTCCTCTGAGCAGCTTCCTGAATCTAAAATACTGCTCTTCCCTCTGCTGTGGGAAACACTTCTGGTCCCTTCTATGTCCTGCATTCCCCTGCAGTTCTGCATGGTCACCAGTCCGGGGAAAAGAGAAACCGCCAGAAACACCTGAGACCAAAAAGCCACAGCAAATCACGCTTAGCAGGAGGAAATGTGTACAAGAAGTGAACGGTCCCCGAGCCCTGCTGTGAGCACGCTGAGGGCTCCCGGTGCACCGGGGCCCTGCAAGGGCAGCGCTGCTCCGAGAGCTGCCAGCGCTCCCGAACAGGGGAACAGCAGCGGTCCCGGCTGGCAGCAGAGCCCTGGGTGCGTGTCTGGGGCTGTGCCCTCGTGTGCCAGGGCTGTGCCCTCGTGTGCCGGCCCTGGGACAACGCTGGCTCCCGCCCCGGGCCGGAAAAGGCGAGGAGAGGCTACGCCCCATGCCTGGGCTGGGCTGGGCACAGCGGCTCGGCTCCCTTCCCGTTTTTGCTGATGGTTCTGTGCTGTGTTAAACGGGCAGCAAATCCCGGTCCTACCATCTGTGCTCCTCTGCTGTCACTTATGGGCTCAAAGACCCCTCTCTTGCCATCCCCTGGGGTTCGCAGGGCTTTCCCTGAGGCTCTGAAGGCGCCGGGGCTGTCGCAGGCTGTGCCCGGAGCCATCGCCTGGGCTGAGCCCAGCCCTCCCGCCTGCAGGTCACCTCCGTGGGATGGGACTATGGCCGCTCCCCTTACACGCAGAATCCAGAGCAACAACAACCACAAAACCCCGCTGCTGCTAATTGAGCATCTCAGCTCCCTCCCGCACTGCCTGGGCAGCGAGGCTTTGGGAGTGCAGATGCTTCGGGATCAGCCTCGAAAATAAACCCGAACAAGCACCTTTTTGGAGCTTAAAGCGACTCCTCCTGGAAGGCACTGCAGGGAAAAGCATTTGTTTATTAACGAGAGGCAGCAGGAACAGGGCATGAAAGGCGGCTTTGTCTCCCCGGGCACTGCGTGCTCCGTTTGTCTCTATGTTAATGCCTTTCCTTCAGGTGTGCAGGGAATCTCGGGCACGAACCTCCCAGCTCCATAAAACCATCGGGAAGGAGGAATCCCCGGCTCCCGCGCCCTGCGCATGGCGGAACCCCCGTGTCACCTGCAGCCGCCCCCGAACGAGCGCATCTTTGGCTGCCGCTGCGGGGAAAAGGGGGGGTTCTGCGGGCGCCCGGGGGCCTGCCGAGGGGCTGGCTCCACGGCCCGATGGAGGCACCGCGCTCTACCTCCATCCCCGAGGACCCCCAGGGACGCCGGGGATCCCCACCGCAGCGGGCATCCCCGTGGGGGGAGTCCCCGGGCAGGGAATCACCTTTCCGGGGGCTTGCGGGGGTCAGCATCCCGGGGGCAGGGGCAGCCGAGCGAGCATCCCGCCTCCTCCCCGCG
>VXBR01010300.1:23084-38608 GCA_013400215.1 Cisticola juncidis
CCCGCTCTCAGCGCGGTGTCAGCGCGGTCCCAGCGCGGTCCCAGCGCGGTCCCAGCGCCCCGGTGCCGCTCCCTTCGGGGCCTCGGCCGTGGCAGCCTGGCCGGGGGAGCTGTCGGCCTGCGGGGCTCCGGTGAGAGCCGGGACCCCCGCCCCGGGCGCGTTCCCTTCTGCGGAGGGGGCCGGGCCCGGGATGCGGGGCTGGGACAGGGGCAGCGCTCCAGGTGTGCCCTAAGAGCCGGGAAGTTTTGCGTCTTCCAAAATAGCGGCCCTCGCGGGGGGAGTTGGTTTTTCTTTTGTTCCTTCCTCGCGTTTCGGTGTCTCCGATCGCGGCTCTGGTGCGGTGGCTCGTGCTGCTCTTCCAGCACCTCTGGAAACGCGGTTATGAAATGACTCCACCGGGAAGCGCCCGCCGGAGCGTCCCTGCTTTGGTTCTTGGGTTTTCCTTGCTGTCCCCTGGCAGGTGAACACCTGCGAAGGGCCGGGCGGTGCGGACCGGGCGAGGACAATGCCTGTATTTTGCCAGGGTTTGGATCTGAGCTGACAAAAATGCACGGCTGGCCCTTCATCCAGCCTGACTGCTGGATACTGTGTCACAAAATCTGGGGAAGGCTGGTGTTAACCCGGGGAGCTCTGAGTGCCGTGCCCTCACACACGGCCCGAGTCCCTCCTGTTTGGTGTGTTAGGAGGATACACGGGGTGTATCTCCAGGGAATCCAGGCTCCCCACTCAATGTCAGTACAGCATCCTCATCAGGTTAATTGGCCTTTTGCCTCATTACTTTGTCAAGTTGTACTTGGCTCTGTAAGGACCAGAGGTGCTCTGTGGTGGTTGTTGTTGTGGTATGAACTGGGTGATTCTGGGGCAAACACTCTGCCATTCGGGACTGCCCACCCCCCATTGGGAAAGCTAGACCTGTCTCTTTTTTTAGTTATCCAAAAGGTAAATTTAGAAACTTGCGTTTCCTGGGAGAAAGGTGGAACCTTGCCTATCATAATATGTTGTTGAGGAAAATGGGCTAGGACTGCGTGCGAGAAAACTAATTTGGGAGACGCTAATTTCGTGTGCGTCTGTATGTGGGCCATCGTGGACAGAGAGGATTCAGTGAAAGAGCTGTGGCAGACACAAGAGGAGAGTAAATGGGGGAATTTCTCAGGACTGTGGTCTCATTGTCAGGGGAAAACACAGCAAAAGGTACGTGGCTTTTATCGTATTTTTTAAATTTATTTTTTAATCAACGAGGACTCTGAACTTGTGCATCTCTGAGCAGCAGCGTTTGACTTTAAGGGGAATGGAGGCTGCTCCGTGGCATCCTGGCTCAGGCCCAGAGTGTTAATGTGTGGGCTGATGTAACAACAAGTTAAGGGTTGTCATTCTGTCGTGACACCTTCTTGGAGCTGATGCTTTTGTTTCTGTGTGGCTCTGACGGGCTGATTCGGCTCCCTGGCTGAGGTTGGTGGGAGCCTTGTCTCAGCAGAGCTCCGTGGCAGATTCCAAAGGAAAAATAAAATCTGGTGGTTGGGAAATGTCATAGCTGTGGCTTGGTTTGGTGATGAAGATGAAATGGGAGCCTCAGCTGGCTGAACTGGTGGTTCCCTGAGCACTTCATGCTCTTGGTTCAGCTGGGAGGTTACTTCTGAAGGTGACTTTCGTGGCAGGATCTTCTGATTTGTAGCACCTGAACTGCTGGAAAGGTGTGTGGACAGGGAAACCGGGCCATGGTTTGCCTTCCTGCTCTGTGGTTTGTGCTGGGAGGGAAGATCCAAAGGGCTGCAGGGGTATTTCCCACTCCTGCCACTCACAGGGGTGGCACGAGAGCTCCAGAGCTGGCAGGGGTGACTGTCCAGGCACAAGGTGCACTCAGAGGGACAGCTGGGCTGCAGCTGTGTGAGGGATGTCATGGAGCTGGGGGACAGATGCTGGGGCCAGGAAGGGAGGACCTTGTGGCTCGGATCACTCCAATCCCCCCACTCCCAAAGATGGAGGCCTCCCAGGACCATCTTCTCCCTGCTCTGGCTCCGTGCCTGGGTCTGTTTTCCAGTGATTCATCCCCTCCTCACTGGCTGAGATGCTGTGCGTCTCCTGCTCCTGCTGCTTGCCGAGGTCCGGGAGGCGATGCAGGACCAGACCTGTGATGGGAGCATCTGTGCCTTTCTCCGAGGAGCAGTCTCTGCTGTTTGCACATCTCACTTAGAGGAGAGAAAGTGTGTGCTGAGACTGCATGGGACCCAGAGCATCTCTGAGCAGAGACAGGGAGACTGAGGTGAGAGAAGGATGGCCTGGGGTGTGGGAGACAGGACAGGAGTGCCAGTCTGTGAGCCTGGAGTGTGTTGGGTGCTTCATGTGTGCCCCCTGAACAGAGACCCAGGGAGGGGGATTCTCACTGCCAGGCAGGCTCTGAAGGCTGGAACTTCCCCATCTGCAAACCCCAGAGGGGTGCAGCCTCTGCAGCTCTGCCCAGCCTGGTTTTTGTCCCCCTGGCACTCAGGGAGCAGCTGGCCCTGGTGCCTGGCATCCTGCAGGTCTCACCACCCACTTGTCCATCTTAGAACCTCTTCTGCACTGGGAATATAGTTGTTTCTTTTTCATGCTGTTACATAACGATTCCTGTTATTGCTGCTCCTCCTGTCTCTTTTCTTTGTATCTTCTAGCTCCTTAATTTTGGATGGTCTCATATCTCCTTTGTGCCTACACGCACAGATCAAGGAGGAGGAAATAGGTGTAAGACGTGGCACTGGCTCTCACTGGTGAAGGAGCTGGTGGCATTATCCCCACTGGAACAACTCCTGATCTGAATCCACAGAGGGGGCTGTGGCCCTCATCCTCCTGGTCTTTAGGGGTAGCTTGTGTCAGTATCTGCTTCCCACTCTGTATGAGTCCCCTCCTTCTGTGTGAAAGATTTATGTGCAGATAATTTGTACACAGATTTAACCTGTCCAGGCTCTGATTTCTGCTTTCACAGAGGAACAAACCTCTTCCTGCCTCCATATGCAGCGAGTTGCAAAGCAGCTTTAATTAGAGCTTGTACATCTCCTGAAGCACCTCACCGAAAACGCTGCTGAGCTCCAGGACGAGGTCTGCCACTCGCCTGCAGGATTAGCTAGCTTAGCCTGGGCAGGTAATCTGGTGGTGGCAGATCCCTGGGAGGATTTGCAGGCAGAGGACCTGTTGTTGTAGCTGATACTTCTTGTGAGATGTGGTGTTTATTTTATTTCCAGTCTGAAGGTGTCTTGGTCCCAGAGGTAATCAGGAACGCGCTGGGGCTGTGGCATCAGTGACCACACAATGCTGGGAGCTGTTTATCCTGAGCCAGGTTGGTTAGAGCTGGCCTGTGAGGGGAGGAGGGAGCCCGGATTTTGAAGTGCCCGCTGGAAAATACAGCCCTCTGGATTACAGTGTAGGTGTTGCTGCCTGAAATAGCACTGGCAACTTTGGACCAGCAGCTCATGCAAAAATATCCCTCCTCACTGTCCTGGAGATCACCAGACTCACTGCAAGGCAGGCAGGCACAGGGGAGGGGCGTGGGTGGGCTCCAGCCACAGGTGACAGCGCTGTCCCTCCATCCCAGGACAGCTGTGGAGCACGGAGCAGGAAAGCTGGATTTTCTCACACACCACCTTGCTAATTAGAGCTGTCTGAAACCATTTCTCACCACCTTCAGAAAATCACACTTCCTTGGGTTTGCAGAAGAGCAAAACTTGCTTCCTTCTTGCCTTGACTTTCTGCAGATGGGGAATGGTCACTGCAGACAGCTTTGACCTCTGGCAAGGGTGGCACAGTTCTGGGTACTCTCTTAAATCCTCTCACACAGGATTTGGTCTGGAGTGGACCTGGGCTGGCTGGGTCCTCGTGGCCAGGTCAGCTCCTTGTCTTTCAAACGAGCCATCCAGGAACTGGAACTTTGCTTGGCCAAAGCTGCAGGTCCAAGTGACTGCAGTGGTGCCTCACACAACAGAGTTTTCCCCTCCAGGCATGGGCCATGTGTGGAGCAAAACCTGGCTTGTTCCTCAGTCCCCCTTTCAGAAATGTTTGACTAAATAAAGCACCTCCCCAAGGATCCCCATGAGTAAGATGAGACTAAAGCAGCTCCTGAGTGATCCCAGCAGTGCTGATTTCTCTGTCTAGGGCTGCTCCATGCCCAGCCCCTGACCGAGCTGCTGCTTGGTTGCTCTCTGTGCTCTGCCAGCTGACACCCTTAGCTATGGGTCCTGAGGCAGAACACCCTTTCTAAATCACAGGTGACACCCTGACTTGGGTTTGGACCTGGATCAGGAACCAGTGCATGCTTGGGAGCACAGAGGCAATAAACTGCACCACCAGGCAAAAAGGGAGCCACGCTCTGCCGCAGCTCAGCTCCTGCTCTGTGTGGGCTCTGTGAGATGCACCAGGGCCTGGAGCCTTCAAGCACTTGGCACACCCAAAATCTGCTGCAAAGTGCTGCAAGGGATGGGCCTTGGTACATGCTGCTGGGCTGAGGGGCCTGTCCCAGCAGGATGGAGGGGGTGGCCTGTCCCCTGTGACACGGCCCCTGCGCAGAGCAGCTGCTGCTCCGACAGGTTTGGGGCATTGGATGCTGCTCTGAGGTCGCCTCACCTCCATTCCCCTCCCGAGTCCGTGTGTGACGCTGTTGAGGGTAAATGCGAGCTGTGCTGGCCCTGGCACGGCTCTCGGGTCTCCTCAGGTCAGCTGTGCTGGCCCAGGGCGGGTGAGGGTGCAGATGCAGGCACAGACACAGAGCAGAGCGATGCGCTGGGCCAGGAGCAGCTCCAGAGACTCCATGGGGGCAGCGGGTTTGGGAGGCTGCGAGCCCGTGGGCGACTCTGGTCGTGTGAGGAATTCTCACTGCAGAGGAGCCTGAGCGACAGAGCGCTGGGAGGTGAGGAAGAGCCTCCGCTGAGCCGGGAGGCGCCGGGGCTGTCTGGCAGCTCCGTCCGTGCCCGGTCCGTGCCCTGTCCGTGCTGCCGGTGCTGGGGGGAGCCGGGAGCTGTCAGTGCATCCCCCCCTCTCTGCTGCTCAGGAGGAGAGTTCACCCCTCCCCAGGGCTGGGCAGCCCTGGCGTGCCCAGGCGGAGGCTGTGCCCCGCTGCCCGGTGAGGTGTTCGCTGCTCTGTCCGGTGCAGATGGCAGAGGACGCCTGTCCTCGGCGGGGGCTCGGCGGATGCGTGCGGCGAGGGGAGGCTCTGGAGGAAGCTCATCTCCCTGGAAACTTTGGCAGCCAGGCGTCTGCTTGCCTACTGAATTGGGTGTGCGGCAATCGAACCCTTGAAGGCACCAGCGCCTCCCAGCGCTTCACGTCTCCGCCCTGGGGGGAGGTGGAGGGGTCTGCCAACTGCCCCAAATTTTGGGGACAGAGTACTGAGCCTGCAAGGGGAGGCTAGAGATGAAAAGGAAGATGAATCACCGCGCTGCTCTTTCTCTGCTGAATGACCGTGCTCCCAGAGCTTGGCTGCTGCAGCTTGGGGCTGGGCTGTGTGCTGCACAGGCTGGGCTGGAGGGCAGTGAAAACTGCTCTGGTTGAGTCCCCATGGTCCAGCTACACCCTGGATAAGACCCTGACCAGTCTGGAGTATGGAAAATAAAAGGAACCCCAGGAGATTGGTCCTAGAGGGGAGCACATGATTTGCATCTTGAATGTTGGAGCTCAGGGACAAGATTCTTCTGCCCACAGCAACTCTCCCTGGCCTGGACAGTCCCTGAATTCTCTTTGTTGCAGTTGGTGGCCACAGTGGTTCTCTCTGGTCCCCCTGCCTGTCCCACACTCATTGCCCGCTGCAGGACAGTGCCTTCCTTTCCTCTATTCCTGTCACTGTTTGCTGGCCCCTGCAGGGGCACTGAGTTCATCCTTACAGGCTGTAGCATGTGTTTGGTTTTGCAGGAATGATATTCCATCTTTGGTGACCTGCTGGAGCAGAGCTGCTGCTGTCTCTGGGCACAGCACCTCTCTGGGATGGGACACACGAGCCTGGCGAGCAGGGATGTGTCACACTTGTGACAGGGCACTCAGCTGCCACCCTGCTGCCCTCCCCTCTCCCTGTCCCTTCCCAGTGAGGGAACTGTCCTTAGCCCTCTTGCTGAAGGTGAGAACTCTGGGAAAGCCTTCCCAATGGGCTCAGGTGCTGGAAATGAGCCTGTAGGATCTGCAGGTGAGAGCAGAGCCCCAGGGCTGATGGAAAGCACATCTTGGACGTGATGGTTTTCTAGGGCAGGACTAGATGGGCAGTGCTGTGCCTGATGGCTCGTGGAAAGGCTGAGGAGGATGGGAAAGCTTTGCAGAGCCTGTGGAAGGACACGATGTGCTATTTAATGGGAGAGCCAGTCGTGTCCTGCCAATCTGGGGTCGGGAGGCAGGCATTTGCATTCATTATAATCAATGGAAGGCAGGTATTTGCATTCATTATAATCAATCACTGCCCCTCCACTCCCTCTAATGGCTCGGTAATGCCAAAACGCCGCTCAGGAGCCTCTCGGTGGTCTCAGGGCAGGCAGATGGCTTGGCAGGAGGGTAGGCACTGGAACTAGATCTGTTTCTGGGCTGCCTCAAAGCTGGCAGCGATGCAGGAGCCCTGGCTGCTGCCCTGGCCAGAGCCTGTCCCCGCCGGACCCTGGCGCCCGCTGCCGGGGCTGGGCAGCCCGGGACAGGGCAAGGGGAGGTCACAGCAGGCACAGCCTTTACTGCCAGCCTGTGACAGAGGGGTGGAGCCCTCCCCATCGTGCAGAGGTGTGTGGGTGTGTGATTAGCAGAACACTCATTAGCCCTGGGAGAGTGACAGGGAGAGTGATCCATAGGTCAGGGTGCCTTGCCTGGGGGTCGGATCTTCCATAGGGGTCCGTGGGATGGCAGTGACAGCAAGGGTTGGATTGAATGTTCCTGGCCCTTGTCTGGACCTGCTGCTCTGGGTGTTCCCCTCCCACCCCTCCAGTCTTCCTCAGCTGCCCTTGTCTTGGTGCAGAGGAGAAAAGGAGCATGGATGTGTTTGTCTGGATCTCCCCATGGCTGCTCTCAGCCTTCAGCCAGGCTGGCTCATGCTGGGAGTTCTCCAGCATCCCTGGGAAGATCCTCTGCCATTGGGGTCTCAGCCACCTTCTCCCTGTATCTCTGCTGGGAGAAGGATCTGTCTTCCCATCCTGGCTGCCAGGTTGGCTCAGCCCCAGCCCTGAACTCCATGGGGAGCTGCCTGCTGGGGCTGGTGGGATCTGGGGAACACCAGGGAAAATTCTCATGGGGTGACAGGACACCCACAGCCTGCCTGGGCTGGAATGAAACAGCAATTCCTGTCCTTGGGGAACCTGGCCTGGACAGCTTTGAGGAGACCTGAAGCACTGGAGAGCCCGAATCCCACAGATACATCCCCAAACATGCAGAGCTGAGGCAGCAAGAAGGAGCTGGAGGAGTTTCCCTGCCAGGTCCTCCTGCAGCTCCTGGCACAGTCTGTGTGTGCAGGAGAGGCCCATTCCAGCAGCAGCACTCTCAGCCCTGTGGATAGGCCAGACTTTGGGTGTTCCATCACCCAATGATGCCCTAACCTTGAGCATTCCCAGAAGATGCCTCGGTGTCAGGAAATGGGGCTGCACTGGGGTGGGGGTCTGGGGTACACCAGGATTGCTCTTGTCTGGCACTTTCTGCCTAGGTTGGTGATTTAAGCTGGTCCTGCGGGTGTGGGGGACACAAGAGGCTGGGTGGCTGTTAGTTTGTAGGATGGCTGTCTCAGTTTGTAGGATGGCTGTCTTTCTTTCTTTCTTGAACATTCAGGCACAACAGCAGCTGGAAGTTCTGGCAAATGCTGCTGAACCCACAGGCCAGACTGTGCCCAGGTAGGATTACAGGGAAGGAGGGTAAAATCTCGTAGGGCTCAGATATTCTGGTGAATTTGGGAGGCTCAGATGCAGCTGAGATTCTGCAAAAGGCCTTGAGGGTTTTGAACATTGGCTAGGATATAGCAGTACATGTAGGATCGTTTGGATGGGAATTGGGGATTATTCTGTGCCTACAAGAACTGGGATGATGATGGGAGGCAGCAAGCAGGGGTCACCCACAGGTCCTTCTTGCACACAGAGCCCCACTGCAGGGTGCTGTGGGGCTATGAGGGGAAGGACTGGGGTGTCCCCGAGGCCGTGCCTGCATGCACAGCAGGGTTGGGGTGCAGCTGCTGATCCTGCAGCTCCCCAAACTCCTCGATGCCAGAAGGGATGGGCTGCACTGGGGGAGGCTGCACTGTAGCTCGTGCTGAGGCAGTGCTGGGTGTCAGCCCCAGGAGAGGTTTGCTGTGATCAGTAACTCCTCTGAGCAGCCTCCATCACCTGGAGAGGCTCCAGAGAAGGAGCCTTGTGGCACACCCAGCCCATTTGGGCACAGGGATGTCCTGGGTGGGGGCTGCTCTCAGTGAGGGGTGCTGGGCACTCTCACTGCAGGCAGGGCTGTTTGTCAGGTGGATTCATGCTCTGGAGGGAAAGGGGGCTGTGCTTGGAGAGTTGGTTCAGGTCCCAGCTGTGCCACTGATCACAGAAGAACTTCTCAGCATCCCCACTCTGAGATTCCCTGCCTGACAAGCAGGAGGATGCTGCTCTGCATGCTCTTCTGGAGCAGGAGAAACTGGTGGTGAGCTGGGTTCCCAAAGCTGTGTCAGCACCAGAAATCACCAGAAATGGAAACAAAGCTCTCCCCTCCCTCAGCACCATCACTGCTGCCCCTCAGCACAGCCCATGGCCCTGGGGGCACGGCTGTCCCTCTGCTGCTGCTCCTCTGTGGGGCTGGCAGAGCTGGCTATAGGGGAAGCAGACCCTGCAGGGGTTCTCTACACAGTTTGGGGTATCTGAGATGGTGTTTGGTGTTGGAGGCCACCTGCCCTGTTCCTGAAAAGGGTCTCCAAGAGACCCCCAAAGTGTCAGCCAGCAGTGTTGTCTCTCCTTGGGTGGCCACATCCTTCCCAGTGTTTCCCAGCCAAGCTCAGCTCCCAGCAGAGGTGTCAGATCCACAAGGACAGCAGCTCGTGGTGCCCAGCCCTGCCTCTGATCTGCAGCAGCACGCTCCATCTGTGTGGGGGAGCTGTGACGTGTGAGGAGATGATTTCTGTCAGTCCCTTCCTGGTGACACGCAGGCTCCTGGCATCCAGGCTGCTTTCCTGGTGCTCAGCACTAGCTGGGAGTGCTGGCAAGCACGGATCCCCGAGGGCACTCGATGCTGTGTGATGGTGTGGAGAGAGGATTCCCCAAGCTGTTGGAGGGCTGAGCAGCTCCGTGGTGCTGCCTGTGATGAAGGATGCTCGGCTGAGGCAGGCGGAGCTGCTGCTCTGCTGATGCCCGAGAACTTCTGTGGCTGCTGCACGGAGCTGAGAGATTAGAGGAGTCTTTGTGCCTTGAAATGACCTCAGATCTGCCAGCAGGACCCATTCCCCATCCCCTGGGATGCCACGTGTCAGTGAGAGTCTCTGGCAGGTGATCCAGACCCATCCAGGTGGGGATTTTCTCCAGCAGGCTCTTCCCAGAGCGGACAGACACCTGCCCTGTCTGTCTGTGCTGAGCCAGCCCAGCCAGGAGCCCTCCTGAGCCCTCCTGCCCTGGGCTGCAGGCGGCTCCAGGCCTCTCCTTCCTTCCCCAAGCACTGCAGGCTGGATCACCTTCTGCTCCTGTCACCAGGGCAGGGGCAGGGAGGGCAGGGCTGTCCCAGCAGGGCAGCAGAGGCGCGAGGAAGCGCAGGGAATCCTGCTGGAGCTGTGATGCACCTGCAGAGACAACAGCTGAACCTGCCAAGAACACACATGACGTCACTGTCACCACACAGGTAACCAGGAATAAAATCCCTGCTCCTGCAGAAGGAGCCTCTGGGTGTTTCTTTGAGCAAGGAGAGGAAAAGCCTTTCTGTGGTGAGGTTTGACCCTGGCTGGTGGGTGATGAGACCAGCAAATGTCATATTTAGATTAAAGCATCCAGGAGAGGAGCTGGTAACTCCCAAACCATAAACACATGAAGAAGGTTCTGGCTTTAGAGGGGCAGATGGGCACACTGGAAGGGGCACTGGGAAGCTGTGACCATTTGAAACCCTCCTGCTGGGATAGTGGCTGTGGTTTTCCCTCCCAGGCTGATGCTGAGAGCTGCCTGCTGTCCATGGTGGATGCTGATGGGCTGCAAGTTTGCTGCTGCCAGCAGCAGCTCCTGGGGCTGGAGGGGGCTCCTCAGGCCATGGTGCAGGCAGCTCTGAGCTGGGGAGGGGGGATTATGCCCTCCTCTGCTCTGGATGCCCGGGAGGCGGGTGCTGTGTGTGCTCTGGTGTGGGGTGGCACCTTGAGAGAGGTCACTGTCCCTGCCCTGCAGAGGTGTCTGCAGGCAGCCCTGGTGTCTGGGAGGAGGATGCTGAGCCCTGGGGTGGAGCTGCTCTCCAGCTGGGACATTTCCTTGTGTTGCACAAGGTTTGCTGACAGCTCGTGTGAGCCACTGGGAGGGGGTGCATTGATGAGTTTCTATTCCCATCATCTCCTGTAATTCCATGCCCTTTCCTGTCATTCGGCCATCAGGGAATTCCCCACTCCTCAGGCTGTGTCCCAGGGCCAGGAGAGCAGCACCAGCCCCTTCCTCCCCTGGGCAGGTCCCTGGAGGGGACAATCCTTGGTGCCAATCCACCAATACCATCCGTGGTACTGTGGGGTGTCAAGTTAGACCCGACCTGGAGCCCAGCAGAGCTGAGCTCTGCCAAGGCTCTGCTTCTGGCCCAAGGAGGCTGCAGGTGCCTCATTCCAGTATTCAGGGTCAGTCCAGGGGTTTTTCCAGAGGTCCCAGCAGCGTGGGCAGAGCTGGGGCTGGAGCTGCTCCTGTGCCTCCTTCGGGCTGAGGGTGTGAGGAGCAGGGCCAGCCATGTCCCACCCTGTCTGCTGTCCCCGGAGGCCAAACCTGGTGTCACAGCACAGCCCCAGAGGCCAAACCTGGTGCCCTGGCACAGCTCCAGGCACGCCACACCTGCAGCCAGGCTGGAGGAGGGACCATGGGGTGGGCAGTGGCTGTGGGGGAGGACCCTGCACTGGGCATCTCCTGCCAAAATCTGAGTTGTGCCAGGCATGTGGTGTTCCCAGGAGAGTTTCCAGATCAGTGTGGACCCTGTGGATGACACATCCGTGTCCCTGGGGCAGAATCCTGCCCAGCAGTGGGGCTTGGAGCTCTGGAGGTGTTTGCTGTAGCAGACACACACTGCCAGCAAGTGAGGCTAGGAACAGGAATTTACCTGGAGCAATTTACCTGGAGTTTCATGCTGGGCTGAGCTCACCTTCTGTTGGAGAGTGGGGAATAGCAGAAAGAGGGTTCATCTTCTGGCTGCTGCACCTGAGGGGAACCCTCCTCCTGAAATTATTTTCATGGGTGATATTCTTCAAAATAATGTGTTTTTTTCTCCTTCCCTCTGTAACGGATGACATGGGAAACCCTTCTGCAAGGAAGTAAATTCTGCCTGTCACGGTGGCTTTCATTTGGCAGTGTTGAATTTCCTTCCATGCTGCTGTTGTCTTTCTCTTTTCCCCCTTCTCTCCCGCCCACACACTCTTTTCCATCGTACATCCTCAGCTTTCAGAATGATAATTGTAGCTGAGTGAAGAAAACCCTAACATGTTTTGAAGGATGGCTTCAGTGCCTTTTTCTGCAGTGTTCTCTGAGTCTGCACCCTGTTTGAAAATGTGAAGGTGTTTCAATGACCTTTTTTTCCATTTAGACCTATTTTTTTGAGGAAATTTCCTGCAAGCTCCTGGAAAGCTCCTTCTTTCCTTTTCCAAAAGCAGCTGAGTGAGCTGTGGGGGCTCAGCCAGGAGAAAAGGAGGCTCAGGAAGGACCTCCTTGCTCTCTGCAAATCCCTGACAGGAGGGTAGGGCTGGGGGTGGTGGTCTCTTCTTCCAGGTAACAAGTGGCCTCAAGGTGTGCCATGGGAGGTTTAAATTGGATATTGGGGAAAATTTCTTCCCTGAAAGGATGGTCAGGGATTAGCACAGGCTGCTCAAGACAGTGGTGGAGTCACCATCCATGGAAATGTTTAAACAGTGTGTAGATGTGGCACCTGGGGACACGGTGAACACAATGGTGCTGGGTTAAGGTTGAACTTGATGATCTTAGAGCTCTTTCCCAACCTTAGCAGTTTCTGTGATTCTACTCATGGAGGGACTGTGAGCACAGTGATGCTGCTGCCCATGCACCGTGTCCTGGCCAAGCAGGACAGAGGAGCCCAACAGCCCTGCCTGGGGCTCCTGGCCCAACCCAGAGCTGTGTCAGAGTCCAGGACATCCCTGTGGCCACCCTGGAGGGTTTGNCTGAGACAGAACTGAGATAATGCCCCTGCCAGGGAGGCCTGGCAGAGCTGAGACAGAACTGAGATAATGCCCCTGCCAGGGAGGCCTGGCAGAGCTGAGACAGAACTGAGATAATGCCCCTGCCAGGGAGGCCTGGCAGAGCTGAGACAGAACTGAGATAATGCCCCTGCCAGGGAGGCCTGGCAGAGCTGAGACAGAACTGAGATAATGAAGAATAAACAACCTTGGAACAGGCACTGGGGACTCAGCTTGTCTGCTCTGGCTCTGGTGTGAAACACTCAGGGCAAAGAGAAGACAAAAACCTGATTGCCTCAGGGAACAGCAACCCCGAGGAGAATCTCAGGGAACAGCAACCCTGAGAAGCTGCTGCTCACAGCTCTGTGAGGAGACCTCAGCTGCTGGACCAGGGAGGTTTGTGAGAGGGGCTGTGCCCTGCTGCCAGCCTGGGATTTGTTTCCCCAGGTGTTCCTCTGGCCCCAGCCCCGGGGCAGGGGCTGTGTGTGCCCCAGGCTGGGGTGCCCTGCCCAGCCCTCCCAGCCCAGCGTGCTGGGTGTGCTCTGGAGACTGCAGAGCAGCAAACCCACCCTGGCCACAGCCATCCTGCACTCAGCTGGGTCTGGCTCGGCAAAAGGTGCAGCAGGGCTGGGAGAGGAGCTGGAGAGGGAGAAGTGGGAGGGGAGAGGCCACAGGCAGGGGGCTGTGGTGTCTCAGCACACGAGGGCTGCCCTCCCCCTGCCACTGACCCCTCTGTGCCTCGGCCGGTGCAGTGGGAGCCTCCTGGGGCCGTTAGCAGAAGTGGGGCTGTGGCTGCTGCTCTGGCTTTGCATCCTCTCAGTGGAGATCAGAGTCCTTGGAGAAGCCTCAGAGTCCCATCAGTGTCGCTATCTCTGAGCTGAGCCAGCTCTGTGCCTCAGGGTGAGAGCACCCAAAGGAAAAACACCCCGGGGCAGCCTGGGGAACAGAAGGCACCATCAGCTGGAGCTGTGCAGTGCCAGTGACCTTTTTCCTCCCTTGAGCAATCTTGCCCTGAGGGAACTGGAGGCTCCTTGATGCTGCACTGACACCCAGCACCGTGCTCTGCATGCCCTGCGGGGGCTCACACCAGGGGAACGAGGCAGCTTTGCCACAGCCCCTTCCCAAACCATTCCTGCTTCCTCCTGGCTGCTCACCCAGCTGGCAGGGGCAAGGGAACAGTGGGGATGAGGGGATCATTCCTCCCCTCCCCCTGCAATCAGATGCTTGCAGAGCAGAGCTTGCAGCAAGCCAAGCACCAGACGTGGGTGTCTATAAAAAGCCTCCCTGGGGCTGCCATTGGGTGGGCTGGCTGGG
Organism: Cisticola juncidis; assembly: GCA_013400215.1. Classification (NCBI taxonomy): domain Eukaryota; kingdom Metazoa; phylum Chordata; class Aves; order Passeriformes; family Cisticolidae; genus Cisticola; species Cisticola juncidis. The sequence goes on from VXBR01010300.1 coordinate 36,688, forward strand.
CCACGTGGCTGCTCGTAAGGCCCGTGTTGCTGAGCAAGTGGCATTCCACTTATTTTTGGCATTAATAGTCTTTAGTTAATACATAAATTCAGCTTAAATTTTGGATGGGAAATAAATCCCAAGTGGAGGCTCTGCTAATAAGACGACAGACGCTCCGGGGAGCCTGGGAGATCCGAGAGCAGCAGCACAACAGGCACGAGGGCCTGAGGAGTCACCACGAGTTGCCAGAGTGAATTACAGAAGGATTAGGCTGAGGTGAGCTCTGGCTTTAGCTGTGGAGCTGAACTCATGGCAGTGGATGCCCCCGTGAGACCCCCAGTCCCACCTGGCGTGTGGAGGGAAGGGAGGCAAAGCCTCAGTTTGGGTCTGATTGTTCAGATCACCCTCATCTCTGGCAGTCTCCTGGCCTGAGCTCCTCTGCTCTGCCTCACTCTTGCTGAGCCCCTGTCAGTCCTCTCAGGCTTCCCCACACCCTGGTGCATGCCAGGGGACCCTCAGCCCAGCACTGAGGGTGGCATCCCAATGCCTGTGTCCTTCCAGAGTCATACATCCCTGTGAGGACCTGGCAGGGAAAACCATGGCCAAGCCATGCAGAGTGTGGGACCTCAGAGCTCTGACCTCGGGCTCTGCTCCATGGCTTGGTGCTGTCACCTGAAGGAGGCTCTGGAGATCCCAGCAGGCTGTCCCAGGGCTTTGTGGCATTGTTTTCCCCAGGGCTGTGCCATGGGGCTCTGTGAGTGTGGCAGAAGGGAGGGTCCCAAGCCTGAATTCACCCTGCCCATGATGGTTTTGGGGTTGGGGCTGACTCATGTCCCTGCCCTGGCAGGCACAGCTCAGCAGCAGCAGCATTTGGTGCCTTGCTCACCCTTGTGCTGCCCATCACACCTACCCAGGGGGCTGCTGGTGGCTCTGCAGCCCAGCAGGGGAACAAACCCCTCCTCATGTCCTTCACATGACCATGCTGGAGCTGTGCCTGTGCCAGACTGACAGGCCAAGAGGGATGGGCTCACTCCCGTCTCCAGCTGCCTCCTCAGCTCCTCCCCACTTTTATCTGACTGCTGTGAGATGAAATCCAGAGGATGTTGGATGCTTTTTGGGAAATGCCCTTGTGGAGAAGCCTTCCAGGAACCTTTCCAGGGGCTGCTGCACTGATGGTCTGAGCCTGTCCCCCTCCAGCCCTTCCCTGCCCTGTCCCTTCCCTCGGGGTTTGGGGTGCAGGGTGTGCCACTCCCAAGGGAGGTGTCCATGGGCCGCAAACCCCATGGCTGAGGGGTGCCTTGCCAGCTCCTCATTGTGTTCTCATGAATTTCAGTTCTTACCAGAGCTGAAAAGGGACGGGTTATCCAGGGCTTAGAAGGACACCAGTTCATCCCAGTCTCTCCTGCCTCACCTTGTGCATGAGGTCAGCCCAACATGCTCAACATTTTAACCCCTTGCAAGGAAGTAAAGAGTTTAAAAAAAATCAAGCCTCAGACCTGGGGAGCTTCAGGTTTCAGTTGCAGCAGAACTGATATTCCAGCAGTGGCCTCATAAACTGGGGAGAGTCTGAGGGGATTCCTTTCCCCATGTTCCTTCCTGTGGATTTCCATCTCACCTTGCTTCTTTCATCTGCAGTTTTTCATCTGAGGGAGTGACAAGGGAAATCTCACTTGTTTTGTTTTTGTGGACAAGGGTTTGCAGCCACACTGCTTTCCCATATCTTTGGTGCAGAAATGTAGGGTTCGTTTCAAAGCCTGTGTGTTGCACTTGGGAAAGCCCTGGGGGGTGGGACTGATTCTGGTTACCCCTGATTGTCAACATGAGGGGCTGAAGTCCCTGCTACAGCCCCTGAGCAAGGTGTAGTAACTGGGAGGCTCTGTGCAGAGCTGTAGGTGGGTACAGCCTCTCCTCTCCTCTCCTCTCCTCTCCTCTCCTCTCCTCT
>VXBR01010300.1:39660-49868 GCA_013400215.1 Cisticola juncidis
TGTCCCCCTGTGCTTGTGTGTCCCCGTGCTTGTCTGTCCCCGTGCTTGTGCCAGAGGCTTCCTCTGGAGCCAGCAATGATCCCTGCCGGGGGTGGGAGGAGGGATCCCAGCATCTCCCTGCCCGCAGCCCGGGCGGGCTCTGGGATTGGCCGTTGCTAGGCAGAGGGGCGGCCAATGGGGGCACAGCGGTCCAGGCGCCGGCCGGGACATCCTGGCTGGGACTGCCATCCGTGTCCCGAGAGGACAAACCGTGACAAGGGACGGCAGTGCACGGGGGGAGCGTTTGGCGTGCAGAGCGAGTCCAGGCTGCGCAGAGCTGCCTTGGTTTCTTGCCCCCCAGCCATTCCCCTCCCTGCTGCCCTTCTGGATCCTTTTAATCCGAATCCCTCCATCACCACCCCGTGTACCCCGAGCCCTTGGGAAGGCGAGTGTCCTTCCTGCCCCTCTGTTCTGCCCCAGAAAGAGCTGACAGAGAGGTGGTTCTCTGGAAAAGCCCAACAACAACTCTCTCAATAACCCAGAATATTCAGAATTTAACTCTGAATAAGGCAGAATAAAGAGAGTATCTAGGGAGAAACCCAAACACCCCTCCAGATGCTGGGCACACACACTTGTGCAGCATCAGGCAGACTCTGGGCAGATTTCACCAATGTCTCAGAGCAGGTCCAAGGCAGGGAGGGAAGCTCTCCCTTTTGGTCATTCATGATATAATTTCCTTCCAAGAAAACAACTCCCAAGGATGTTCTCACAAGGACTCTTTGCTGCACTGTTACAAACAGGAGAGGACACACAGGTGGTTCCTCTGCTGTGCCCGGGGGGAGCTGCCAAGGGCTGCAGTGTCCTGCCGAGCCTTTCCCATGGGCAAGGGGCACGTGTGGCACAGCCCAGCCTGGAATGTGCTCAGTGCAGCCCAGCCCAGCCCAGCACAGCCCAGCACAGCCCAGCCCAGCCCAGCACAGCCCAGCCCAGCCCAGCACAGCCCGGGTATGGGTGCACTCAGCCTGTGGGTGCACCATAACTCCTCAAGGCACAGCACTCCCCTGCTCAGGATCAATAACTCCAGTGGCTGAAACACTCCTGAAATGTGGAAATGTGGGATCCTTCTGACAAATACTGGACAGGAACCTTGGACAAGGGCATGGAGTGACAGGACAAAGGGGAGTGGTGATTGGGATGGGATGGAAGACAAGAAAAGGATGGGGAAAGAGCTGATAACACAGGGAGAGGGCAGCCTCTGAGGCAGCCCCACTCCCAGCTCGGGGTGGGTTTGGATCAGCCCTGGAATCAGGGCAGGGGGTGTGAGGAGATGCCTGTGCACAGGCAGGGCCAGCCAGGGCTGCTCTGCCTGGCCCTGTCACCGTCCCTGCTCCGTGGGGCTGCACTAATCCCTGCCAGGAGGAGCAGGGAGGGAGCTGTGCTTTGATGGAGACAAGGAACGGTTTAGAGGGAATTAGAAGGGATTTGTGTTGGTGGAAGAAAACACAGTGAGTGTGGCTGGCCTGGGTCAGGGCACTGGGCTGTGTAGGGGGCTGGCCTGCCAAGGGGGCTGCTCACAAGAGTTTTCCTTAAAGCCACTGTTCCCAGAGGTGTAGGGCTGCACATGAATCTTAATTATCCTGTAGAAGTTTCATGGTGACTGGAAGAAGCCTGAGAGGATGAACAAGCAAAGCTCATCCCATCTGGAGATGACTGAAAATGTCCCAGCATTTATTTAGGATCTTTTCTGTGTGCTTGAAATTCACCTCCCAGCTTTAGGTTGTCCATCTTTCAGTTCTGCACCCTTTTGAAGTAGCCACAAGAAGAACCCAAAAATGTCTGTTTGCAGGTCTCACTGAAGGTTCCTCCCAGTCAAAGCTTGGTTCCAGTGAGACCATGGAATGGCTGCTTTGGGTACCAGCATCTGCCACTGGCAGCTCCCAGTCTGCTGTCCCCCCGTGTGTCCCCCCCTCTGCAGCAGCCTGGCAGGGCCCAAATTCTGCCAACAGGCTCCAGAGGAGGGGCTTGCTGTGGCCAGAGCAGGAGCCTCCAGCTGACTTTGGGGTGCTCCAGCTGCACCCCAGGAGGAGCTGGATCTCCACATCCAGGATGCTCCAGGAGCTCACAGCTGGAACGTGCTGTCCTAGAAAACCGCGCACGTTAGTCCCAGAGCCTCCCTCCCATGACATCCACTCACAGCAAAGTGGGACAGGAGGGACCTGGTGACAGCTCTGACGTGGTGCCAGCTCGGCTGGGAGGAAATGACGGCTCTGCCAGCTCCTGTTCCTTGCTGGTCCGAGCCTGACGTGGGCTTTCCCCATGGACTTGGGAAACATGGAGGGGGAGCCAAGGCAGACAGAATGAAGGCCAGGCTCTCAAACTTGGCCAAATGGTTTATTTTTCTATGCTTAAAAAAAATTTCAGATCCTATTTAAGGACCAATTAAGCAATTAGTGTCATTGTGTCTTAATTAAGGTTAAGTAGGCTGTGACTGTTGCTCATGGTGGGCCATGATGGTCTCCCAAAATGACCTGTATCACCTCTGACCACCATTCTGTAAGGAGCAATCTGAGATGGGATGTTCAGCTGGCACACAGCTGGCACTGGGTGTGGAAGGGGCTCTTGGATTAAACCATACCTGGCAGTAATGACACATGGCTTTGCACTTGGTTTGAGCAGCCCAGGGGTTTCAGAAGATGGGGGCACTTGTCCTTGCTCTCATCCCACCCTGTGGTTGTCCCTGCTTCCTTGGGAACAAATCTCCCTGGCTTGCTCTCCTCCCACATGTCCTGCTCTTGTTCTGCAAACCAAAGTCACAGGAATCCTCTCAGCTGGGGTAAAACTGAACATCCCTAACACTTTTATCATTAAAGGAATGTTGGAGTTTTACGAGTGCGTGGGAAACTGAAGCAGCCCTTCTGCTGCTTCCATGGGAGTTTGTGCACAGCTCTCCTCATTCCATCACTTTCAGCCCAGCTCTGCTTTGGCAGTGCTGACACCAAGAATCCAATGCTGGATTTTTGGTTTGCCACAGGAAAGGGCTTGACACAGGACACACAGCTCTGTGGTCATGCCTGTGCAGACCCCAGAAATCTATATATTTTAATTACCATAAACAATGCCTTCAGGGAATGCCGCTGACACTTTTCCTCCTAAAACTATGTTTTCTGCTCTTTGTGTGGTTCCTAGGAATTTCCCATGGGATTGTTTTCCAGGGGAGGGAAAGCCAGTGATGGGCAACTAATGTATTGTCAAGAGCTTGCTGCAATGTCCAGCTGCTTTCCCATTCCCCTGCTGTACAAAGGGGCCTTTACTTGACGTGATTTCAGAGATATCCCATGCAGGGGTGCTGAGGAGTGCCTTGGTAAAAGATACTGCTCATATAAGTTGAAATAAGAGGGTCAGGAGGCCTGAGAGGGCCCTGGCACGGCAGGGCAGTGCTGCAGCCTCCTGATCCCCACTTTCACCCGGATACATGGAGGCTCCTTAGGCTTTAAGCTGCTACAAGAGGAGGAACCCAGCTCAAAGCCAGCTGTATCCTCTTACACAAACACCAGTGCTGGGAATGGCAAGGGATGGTGGAGGAGTGAGAGTGGCCATCTGAGGGAAGCAATGAGCTGGGACAGGGACCTGCAGGGACCTGGAAAGGCAGAGTCTGTTTGCAAGGGACCCTCTGGATACAGTCCTGGAGGATTTTGGGTGGAATTCAAGAACAGCATGTGTGGAAGTGTTGAAAAGGCACATGGATGTGGCACTTGGAGATGTGGTTTAGTGGTGAACAGAGTGGTGCTGGGTTAGCAGCTGGACTTGATGATCTTAGAGGTCTTTTCCAATCTTAATGATGTTAGGATTCTGTCTCCCAGCAGGCAAGACACTCCTCTTAAATTCAAATTCAGTGGGGAAACAATCTGCAAAATAGGTGTGAAGAGGGATCTGAAGGGCTCCAATCCAGCCTCCCATCCACCCCTGCCTGGTGCAAGGTGCAGCATCAGCTGTACCTCAGAAGAAGTGAATGTGAAAACATTCACATTGCCAGCCACAGTCGTAGGGTTTGTGCAAAGCCATTTGTACAGCCTGAGGATTTGGTCTGATAAGTCAGGGGAGATTTTGGGCATGGAGTAACAGCAAGTTCTGAGCTGGGTGAGGCATTTTCCTGGGCTCTGGGATCAGGTGGAAGCTGCCAGGTGGGCTGGAAATGTCTTGAGGTGTGGGGTGGTGATGGTGCTGATGTCTTGGACACCCTTCTCTTCCGTGCTGGGGGGAAAGAAGGTTTGGGTAGGGTTGTCTGGGGCCTAATTTCTGCACATCAGAGCAACTTCAATACCCAAGCTGGGGAAAAGTTGCAGGGGAAGGCAAACTGCTGAGCTCCAGCACCCTGACAGGAGGTAAATCCAGAGCCTTAGCAGACTGACACCCTTTGGAGGCACAACCCCTCACCACTGCCTCTTGTAGGGCATCTGCCAAGACTTCCAGAGGTCTTGAAGAAGTTGGATCAAAAGGTCTCAGCTCTCTGGAACCGCTTGGACTGATCCTGGAGCCGTGTTCCAGCCCTCTCCTGATGGATGTGGATGGGCTCCATCCCCCTCCCTGCTGGCAGTGCACCCGGGCAGCGCTGCCCTGCCCTGGCTGCTCGGGCAGTGCCCAGGCTGGGCAGCCGGCCCTGACCTTTGCCTGCCTGGAGCTGCCAGACACGAGCAGACGGTTCCGTGGGCACCCAGACACGGCTCTGACATGGGAGACGGGAGGGTGTGAGAGCAGCTCCGCGTCCCCTGCTGCTGCTGCTGCTGCTGCTGCTGCTGCTGCTGCTGCTGCTGCTGCTGCTGCTGCTGCTGCTGCTGCTGCTGCTGCTGCTGCTGCTGCTGCTGCTGCCGGGGCTGAGGTCGCTCAAGACCCCCGAGGGGTGAGAGGAGGGGGATCCTGTGGGGTGTCTGAGCCTGCAGAGCCCCTGGAGCCCGGGCCAGGCCCCCGAGGGCCGGCAGGAGCAGGGGGAGCAGGCTCGGGGCTGTGCTGAGCAGGGCTCGGCGTGCCCGGGTTGCCGGTCCCGCTGCCCGCGGTGTCCCGAGGGAGGCAGCAATCTGTGTCATCTCGCAGCGGGCTCCCTTAAACCTCGGCCTGATTAAGCCATGGCAATATGGGCCTGAGATGAAAGAGCCTTCCCTGAAAAGGGCCGATTGTGTGGGCAGAAATAGCCCGCTTAATTGTCCGGGGGCCCTGCAGCCGGAGGCACAGGAAACCACCGGGTGCTGCCTGCAGTGAGCAGGGACCTGGAGAGGAGCGGTGTCCGTCGGTGGCTGGTGCTGGTTTGGGGACACACAGACCCTGCTGGCCACTCACCTGAGGAGGCTGCGTTTGAGCACTCGGGGTTTTCATCAGCCTCAGGATATCTGAGGGATTTGGGGAATATCCACTCAGCTGCTGACCTTTTGTTTGTCCTTGAAAAAGCAGTGTGAGGCTTTCCAGGGTGAGGCTGGTGACCAAAGCCTCTGTGGGGCACAGGGGTGCTGGGTCTTGCAGGGTGGCACTGCTGCAGGAAGAGGAGGTGGTGCTGGCAGGTCTTGGGAACAGTTCCTCCTGGATTCCTGTGCTAGATTTCAGACCCACTTGTGGCCAGTGGTTTTCCACCGACACATTTGCTGAGAGCTGTGTCAGAGCAGGTCTGAGTTTGATACTGAGACATCTGATGAAAAACTGCTGTGTGTAGTTACGTCAGAGTTATTTATTCATTGCATAGAGATAAAAGCTTTTTTTGATGGAGTGCAGTCATCTTAGCTTGTGGCTGTTGTTTTTCTTAGTTTCTTGTGTATTTTAGGAATCTAATTAATTATAGGGAGTGATTGATGCTCAGAAAAAATACACTTCAAGCTGAGCTGCACTTTTCTTCATGATTTCTTTGACTTGATACTCAGAGAGCAGTGAGCCAGGACCTACCTTGGCAGCAGGTCTTCAGTATTCAACAGGCAAGAATAAAACATTGTCAAGTGCAAGTGGAGCAAGAGAGGGAGCAGAGCTGTTGGGTAGTGCAGGCATATCCAGAGTTCAGCAATGCCTCAGGAGATGTCAGAGGGGTTCTCTGAGCCCCTCTTAGCTTATGCTCTTTCCTCCATGAGGAGCATTGTATGAACTGCTTGGACATGTAGGTCTGAGGAGCCTTCAGTCCTTGGAGGGGTCTGGTTTGAGATCCCAAACTTATTTTGATGCAGGGACAAGGATCTGCTGTCTGGCAGGGGGGAAATGCCTTCCTTCTTTTGTGCTGAGCTCACCTGCTTCATTCTCCAAAGCCCTTAAAGCCTCCCTAGAGCCAGATGGACGATTTTGATACCTTTTTTGGGATTTAGATGACGATGTGTCATGCTGAGGGACCCTGCATTCCATGCAGATGGTGGCTGTCACATTCAGGCATGGTGGCCCAGCCCTCTGGGCGTTTGCCAAGGGATGCAGGCCTTGCTGAGCTTGCAGCACTGGGGGCCAGCTGGGCTACCTGGCCTGGAGCATTGCAAAGCCACTCCAGCCTCACATTGATTCCCTGTGCCCTGCAGACAGGCTGTGCCCCAGCAGGGCTGGATTGCTGTGCCCATTTGAGCTGCTCGGATCCTGGTGGGTTTCACCATCCCTGGGTGTTTCTAGGACCTGGTAATCCCACCCCAAACACACCTTTCCATCAGTGTAACCCCGTTATGGGCACATCTTCCCAGTCTCCTCTGCTCTTCCCCACATGTCCTGAGCACCCCTGCCTGCCCAAATCTCTCTGCAGCTCACCACCACCAGCAGCTCCTGAGAGACTGGCAAAATCTGCAAAATGAAAATATCTTCTACCAGAGTTTTCAGTTTTGCCACCAAATTTTGACAGAGCCAAGAGCCTGGAGCTGCTTTTGCTGCCCTGCGTGTGCTCAGTGACCTGGAGGGGACCTCGCCAAGTGTCTCCCTGGCAGTTCCCAAGCTGTTCATTCTTTCATGTAAGGGCTCTTACAAAAGCGACCTGGTCCTGAGCAGCTGCAGGAGTTCAGCTCTGAGATTGATGTCTGCCCCCTTCTCCTTCCTTTCTTTCAAATTGTGCTGCTCTTGGAGGAGAGGGCAGCTCTTGGAGGACACCAGTGCTGAGGAAGGATAACCACAGCTTATTGTACAGCCCCCATCCCAAATCCTCCTCTTTTCCAAACAGACAGGAGGCTGGGATGTGTGAGAGGGAGGAGGGGAGTTCAGCCAGCAGCTCAAGGACCTGGGAAGCAGCTGGAGTTTCCTTGGGACCCTGTGGAGTTTTGCTGTAGGTAAGGAGGAGCTGCCCCAGGGAGCAGGGGCTCAGGAGACTGTGACCCCATAAATCTGTGGGGTTGTCATTCTCCTTTCTGGACTATACCTGAGCTGCTCATCTGGTGTCCCAGCTCTGCACTGGGTTCATGTTTGGAGAGATGTACCCAACCTGTTCATTCACCCATGCCCTGGGCTGTGCCAATACCCTTAATGAGTTTTTGGTAGCCCCTTCCTCCCCCTTTCTCCAAACCCAGTGCCCATCACTTTGTGCTTTTATTTCCTCTCCCCACTTCTAGACTTGACTCGTGTATGACTGCCTAGCTGGGACCACCACTGTGATGGGCCTTTGCCTTGATTTCAGGGTGGATAACAGAGCATCCAGCATCTGATTTAATTTTTTTCAGGGATTTGAGTTCCCTGGGAAAACTCCCTGGAGAGATGCTCAGCTTAATCATGATTAAGGCCAACAAAAATCTGGTGGCTGATCCTCTGAGGAAAGAGGGGCTGTGCTTGATCAATAGCTGAACCTGGGGCATCTGCTGGAACCTGATGGGTTTGGGGGCCTTACTTGGTCTGCTTTGGCAGCCTGGGCTGTCCTTCACTGCGAGACCTGCTGGAAATGCTGGTGTTCCTGAGAGTGCTTCCATCTGCAGAAGGCTCCATCTACTCCACAAGGTGTCATGGTTTTCTCTTTAATATCCCAGGGATTGTTTCCAGGCTGGGGATGTGTGTGGAAGGCAGAGCCCGAGGATGCAGATGGAATGGAAGAAAATCTAAGTGATTAAACGGCTGTAGATGAGTGGAGATATGGCTTAAGAGATTGATGGCTGCCCGCTGGGTGGGGAGATGGAAGGGAAGATTGGATTCACAATCAGCAGGATTGCAAATCTGCCCCCTCATGTTAAACTGCATTTGTTCCTGGTTTTTAGCCTTCCCCTGGGTAAATTTCCACACGGCTCCGTACCACACCTTTATGGCCACGTCTGCTGTTTCCCCCTCCCAGACTCTCCGGTCTGTTGTGGGGGAAAAGGCTCAGAAACCATCCCGGTACAGCCCCCGGGCTGTTGCTGTGCCGGGGTTTCCTTTGGCTGCTGGGGCTGCAGTCTGGGGAGTGCAGGGCTGCCTGCCTCAGCTGATGGGCACAGAGCAGGGACAGCTGCAGGTAAAAAACGCAGCGAGCATCTCCGTGTACCCCGGCAGATAAAACACTCCTGACTTCCTTACGAGAGCAGCTCAGCGGCTCCTGGAGGCTGCGGCTCCCGGCAGAGCCGGGGCTCCCTGACCGGCTCCCGGTGCTCGCAGGGTGAACACTCAGTGACTCGGCAGGACTGGACTTGACGTGATTAACGAGCTGAATCCGGAGTGAATTCCTCTGTCCCTGCCTCGCTGGTGCTTTACACAATCTCCAGGGATGAGCGGGCGTGGGAGGGGAGCTGGCAGGGCTGCCGCGGGATCTGTGCGGGATCTGTGCGGGATCTGTGCGGCTGGGGGCTGCTGGGGACAGGGATGCTGCGGGAGGCTGGCCGGGCTGGCAAGGTCGGGGGGACGAGTGGCCCCCAGCGCTTGTTGTCCCCCACTAGGTGGCACTGGGAGCCCTGCGATGGTGGCCCTCTCCCCCAGCACAGCCTGGCCTGCCCCTGCCCCTCTCCAGGACCCGTGCCCGGCGCTCCATCCCGTTCCCACCGGGGGCTGGGTGTCATCTGGGAGCTGGGGTGACACAGTGCCTGTCACCCCGGGAACGAGTGATTCCCGTGCTTCACATGCTGACCTGGCCACTCCAGGAGTCACGGCAGGGCGAGTGTCTCCCTTGGAATTGGTGCCCTCAAAAACCTGGTGGGAGTCAGAGCCTGGCATGTGCGAGAGCCAGGGCATCCCTGGTGAGTGCCCCACGGGGAGGCACTGCCCATCTCCTGCTGTGTCACTGCACCCCCAGAGTCTTGCTGGGATCTGGAGTGTCCTGTGGGCTGCACTGGGAGCCCCTGCACCCCCAGAGTCCTGCTGGGAGCTGGGGTGTCACTGGCAGGTCCTACTCTGCTCGGTGTGTCCCGAGGGGACAGCACAGCCTCCGCTCTGCCTCGCTGGGCTCAGGGCCCTTTGCACATGTTCTGCTGGCGTGTGGCACCTCACACTCTGGTTCTGCCCTGCTGGGAGCTGTTGTGGCTGTTTCCTGCTGGGAGCTGGGGTGTCACTGAGAGCCTTGGCACTGTGTTATTCCTGCTGGGAATATGTTGATCCCTTGTGTTTTACTGGGATCAGGTGCTTGTTGTAGGGTTCAGCCCCACTGGGAGTTGGGGTTGGTTCATCCCATCATTCTGTTGGCAGTCAGGGCATCAGCTGGGGGCTGGTCCATGCCACAGCAGCCCTGCCTGGCTGGGAGTCAGCCTGTCACATGCTGGCCATGTCACACTGTGCCCTCCTGTCTGTGCCAGGCTGTCCCACAGCCCATTCCCAGTCTGGCCCTCTCCCACCCAGCCCAGCAGACCTGTTGCCCCCAGGATGAGGATCAGGGACACAGGGCGTGCTCTGCCCAAGGTCCCTGTCTGCAGAAGGCATCAGGATGTGGTGGCACTGGGATTATTTTAATTAATTTATTTTAAATATCTGTAGTGCTGAGAATGAAATGGTATTAAATGAGCACATCCCACACCCCCTGCACGCTCTGTCACTGCTCCCAGAAGCAGCCCCAGGGTTACAGGTCTGTAATGCCTGTCCCAGAGCCGGTGTCTGCCTCTGTCCCACACACCCAGCACATCCTGTCCCTGGATCCTGGATCCTGGATCCTGCCCTGACAGCCCTGCTGGGGCTGAACCCCGCAGTGCCTGGGGCTGCATCCATCAGTGCCTGGGGCTGCATCCCGCAGTGCCTGGGGCTGCATCCTGCAGTGCCTGGGGCTGAATACAGCAGTGCCTGGGGCTGCATCCCGCAGTGCCTGGGGCTGAATACAGCAGTGCCTGGGGCTGCACCCTGCAGTGCCTGGGGCTGCA
>VXBR01010300.1:56581-71426 GCA_013400215.1 Cisticola juncidis
TCATATTTCATATGTCATATATTGTTTAATTTTAATTTTAATTTTAAATATTTTATCTTATTTTATTTTATTTTATTCCTGCTGTCCTTTATATGAGGAGTGCTTGAAAGCCCTCCCATTCCTGGTTTCCCCTGTGGGAGCAGGTGACCTGCAGGATGTTTGGGCTCCTCGTGTGCCTCTCTCAGAGCTCAGGGGGATGCTGAGATCTGCTCGTGGCACTGACAGCTCCAGGTCCCTCTGGCCGGGCTGGGGACTGCAGGACCCTCGACATGAGGATGTGCAGAGGAGGTGGCAGTCGGGGACCCTGGAGGGCTGTGGTGAACCCCCCATCCAAGGAATCCCTCCAGGGACAGCTGCAGGGGTGCAGGGGTGCATTCCTTGCATTGGTGCTCCTGTTCCCAATCCAGGGTCATGGATATGAGGGGATGTTCAGCTCTGTGGGATCAGCAGGGACAGGAACTGCTGTGCTGCTGTCAGTGGAGCAGAAAGGCTGCTCCACTGTGTGTGAGATAATAAAATCCTTCTCTTTGTCCTGTCAGTGCTTTTCCTTTGAAATCCTGCTGGGCCAGGCTGGGATACACCATGAGAGGATTCCCAGAGCAGTATCCCAGAGAGTGGGGATTACAGGGAATCTCAGAATGTGCATCTGGGATACACTGGAGACTGGAATATTGGGGGGACCCTTGTGCTACCAGGATGGTTCTGTGTGCAATTCTTGTGTGCAGCAATGGGATTTAGAAATCCAATCTGTGTCACCACAGCAAATGACTCACAGGAGATGGAGCTGTTTGTCCCAGGGATGTCCATCCTTGTGCCTCTGCCTTGCTTCTGCCAGAAGGATTTCCTTCCTTTGGAGTAATTCATCCCTTGAAGCACAACTTGTCTCCTTGCTTTGAGTTTCCTCTGATTTCATGAGCACTTAATACATTCTCCTGCCAGGATGCCAAGCAAATTTAAAATATGCCCATTTAGCTCGCTAGGATGGCTCGATCCAAGAGATTTTCTCTTATTCCATGAGACCATTTTGCCCCCTGCCCTTTTCCTTTCCCTTGACTGAAAGCTTCTGAACCCTTTGTGCAGTTTTCTGTCCATCACTTTGTTTCTGTGTGATGTCCTGTTCTCTGTGAAGGTGCTAAGCACCAGGAATGCCATCCCAAAGACTCCAGGCTGGTGAATCTGACCCTGAGCTCACTCCACATAAAGAGAATTTCTGCCCTTTCATTGGTTGTTGTCCCTCTAAGAGACCCAGTTACTTTCAGTGCCACTTTGGCTGCATACATCACTAAGGTCCTGGGTATGAGATCATCTAATAATGACAATTAATGTGTAAAAGAGGACTGGTATTTTAATGTAGGTAAGTGATTGTCAGAGTCCAGGACATCCCTGTGGCCACCCTGGAGGGTTTGGAGACCGGACAGGGGGTCTGGGATTTGTACAGGGGGGTCAGAGCCTCACACAGAGCCCAGGAGGACACTGCCTCTGATCCCTGCCATGGCAGTGAATACTCACAGGCAGGAAGAATCACAAATCCTAAGAATTTAAAAATAAGTAGTAGTTAGTTTGTTATAGAATATAAATATAGAAATTAGGATTCTTAGCATATGGGGGTGAAAAGACAAGAGGGAGGAATTGGGGAGTGGCCCCTGTGCTCCTTGTTCTTGCTCTCGTCCCCCATCTTTTCCTGAGTTGGACTTTAGAGATTGGTTTAGAGTAGAAATGCCATGTTAGTGTAGGTAGTAGGTATTGGTAAAATTTTGTAAATAAAAAGTGCATTTTGGATGGTGGTTGGGTCGGAGATCCCGCACTGAAGGTTTGGGGATCTCTGACCCGCCCAGTCCCCGCGTGTCCTGCTCTGCTGGGGACGCCCTGCAGAGCTGGACAAGAACTGAGAGATAATTTAGAATAAACAGCCTTGAGAACACTGCTGGACTCAGCCTGTCTGCTCTGGCCCTGGTGTGAAACACCCAGGGCAAAGAGAAGACTGAAAACCTGATTACCACGGGGAACAGCAACCCCAGGGAAATCCCCAGGGAACAGCAACCCTGGGGGAGACCCCACTGCCTCGGGGAACAGAAACCCCGAGGAGAATCTCAGGGAGAAGCAATCCTGAGGAGTGATGAACTTTTTTTTGGCTCTTAAGGCTGTTGGAGACGTGGCTTGTGCTCCACCTCAAGCCATGGGAGTCTAGAGAAACACTGCCCAGGGCAGGGGGAGGATGAAGCTGCAGTGGAGATTCCATGATGAAAAGAGCCCCCTGGGCTGTAACTCCAGGCTGGGACAGTGATGGAACAGACCCTTCCCAGCATCTCCAGAGCCCCTCCCTGCACACTGCAGGGCTGGTGCTGTGTGCAGGGTGAGCTGGGGGGGTTAACACCATACCCTGAGGCAGTGTGAGTGAAAATGCAGCTCTCCTGACACCCCTAACCACAGAGCTGAGACCAGGGCACCTTCCCCTCCATCAGCGCCAGGGATGGCTGGTACCAGCCACAGGTTATAAACCAATCCTGGCCGTGGGCCATAAAACTGCTCCCTCCCCTGAGACACGGAGGCGTCTGTGTCAGCCTGACACAAACCATTTGAGCAGGGAAAGGCCTCTCTCCTGGTGGGATTGCAGAGGGGCTGATGCTCTTAGTGAAGCTAGAAATGGAGAGAGAGGGGCTCATAACCCTGCACTAATAAATATTAAATGCCTGTTATCAGGCCTGGCATTTGCTTTGTGGCTCCAGCTTTTTTGCCTGCTTTGGAGGTTATCCACTGAAGGCAACAGGTTTATCAGCAAGTTCAAGCATGTTTGGACTGCAAGGGCTCTCCTGGTGTCTGGCACGTGAAATTATCCTAATCTGCCTTTAATATCCCAGCCTGCTGGGTGCTGTGACACACAGGCTGTGCCCTGCTGCTCTGCTTGGGGTTAGTGCTGCTCACAGGGGGCTTTAATCCCCTCCCCATCTCTGCAAACAGTGCAGGGTGCAGGGTGCCCCAGCCTGGGGCTCACAGGGCTGCTCTGGCTGTATTTTCAGGGTGAATGGCAGCCCAGAAATGAATGTGCTGATGTTTCATCCCTGTGCTGCCCACGCTGCCTCAGGGCTGGGGGCAGAGACCTGTGGAGTTGTGTCCTTCCAGCCTGAGGGTGGGATGGGGTCAGCAAGGGACACAGGGATATGGGGATCTCCATCACTGGGGTGCAGGAGGTGCCCCAAGGCTGCTGCAATGTGAGGAATCAAATTCAGTGAGCAGTTGTGGAATCCTCTCTGGGCCCTGAATCACTGTGTGCCTGTGGATAACACCAGGAGTTGTGCCAGAACAGAAAATGAAGGATCAGCCTCCTCCTGACCTCCTGGCTCTGAGGTTTGAGCAGCCCCCTGCTCAGAAAGTTCATTTACCTGTGTGCTCCCAGGGATGCAGCTTCACTCCTCACCTCCAAACCAGGCACTGGGACCAGTGTGGTGGTTGCTGTTGGTCCCCCTCATTTCAGCAGCTTTAGAAAAGGAAACCAGGGGGGAAAGATCATATTTTGATAAGGTTTTGCTATTTGGGTTTGGGTTTTTTTTCTCCTGGCTTATTGGCACAAGAAGGCAAAACAAACCAGTCTGGAGAGTGGCAAGGTGACTTTACTAAAACCCAAACAAAGTCACAGAACCCCACCAAGGCTAACAGGTCACCAGTGCAGCTTCCTGGCTGAACGGGACTGTGCTTGTCTGTGGTAGGGCACCTGGAAAGGATTTCCATTGTTCTCCCTTCTACCTGCTGTCAAGGAAGAAGGTATTCCTGTGTCTCTCCATCTCAGGGTGTGAAGCTCTAGGAATGTTTGGGAGAGCTCTCCCCTCACTGCCAAGGCAGAGAGGTGGTTCTCATCTCATCCCAGAGCTGATAGATGTGCTCAGTTGAGAGGATCAGTGGCTCCTTGGACACCCCACCAGGAGAAAACGCTCCCAAACAGGGCCAGGAGCCCACTGGGAACAGACAGAGCCAGTCAGAAACGACTCTGTGCTGTGCCAGAGGAGTTCAGTTGGGATAATTGCACCAGATCATTGGAGAACAATAGGAGTGGAAAGTACAGATTAAACCACCACTATTTCTGCTGTGTATGTTAGGCACAGAAGGGAGATAACAGTGTCACAGGGACTCTGGTAGAAAATGATTTTCAGACTGGCCCTGGGCAGGAGAATATTTGGACAGAGCTGTCAGAGATCCAGACTGGGCTCACTGGAGCTGGTGAGGTTTGTGGGGGCTTCATCCTTTTCTTCCAGGACTGACACTTCACTGTTGCTCTTTATTCCAGGGGTGAACAACTCAAACCCGAGTTGCTTGAAGCACTCAAGGTCTGGTTTCTTTTCTGTTTGCTACACATCCCCTCCCCACCTGGTAGAACAGGGTGAGATGTCTCCAGCTGGTTGTCAAGCTGCTCTCAGTGTTTGGTCCCTTCCCACCAGCTCCTCCTCCCCAGCCCTGTGGGAGCTCCACTGTGGGTGTGAGGATGTGAGGAAGGGGTTTGGGTCCTGTGTCTCTCATTAGGAAAGAACCTGAACTGTGTGGAACAAAGGAGGATCTGGTTGTCTCAGCAGAAAATGGCAGGGATTAAGCACTTTATAGTCCCCCTGCAAGGAAGCCTGGATTTACCTCAAGCTAAGGCACAGCTCAGCCATTGAATTAGACACCAGTCAGAAGGCTGAAGAAGCTCCTCATATGTGTTTTGGGTGGAGGGACATGGCCCTGGTGCTCAGGGTTAGGGTGACCCCAGTTTTTCACCCCTCCAGCCCATCCTTAAGCAAGCCACGTGCACTGCAATGGTGACAAACACTTTGGCTGTCCTCAGTCCCCATTTCCAGGCCTGTCTCCTGCTCCTGGCCTCTCCCCATACCCAGGTGCAGCAGCCCAGAGGAGAACCCACATCTGCTGCCTCCAGGAGAGCTCAGGTTCCTGCCTGCTCCTTGGGCCTCCTGCAGCATTCACAGGCCCAGCCACCATCTCCTTGCAATGCCTCTTCAGCCTTGTCTGCTGCCAGGACCTCCTGAGCCCGTGGTGGCATCTCCTGGGCACTGCTGGCAGACCCAGTGCTCAGATTGGCCCTTCCTGGGATCTCCTGGGCATCCTGCAGACTCCTGTGCACAGGATGAGTCCCAGTTCATTCTCAGAGATACAAAAAAAACCCCTGTGCCTGTCCTGCCAAGCTGGGGATGTCTCAGGGTCTGTCTGTTGCCTCAGATGCTGCCTGCTCACTGGGTACCACATGAGCCACAGTGCAAGGAGACAGTGACAAGTTTGACTGCAGGATGTCCCTTCAGGCCACTCCAAAGGGGTTCCAGAAGCTCTCAGGGCATCACAGTAGGGGGAATCTGTGCTCCTGAGGGCTGGAAAAATGATTTCTGCTTTAGCTCAGCCCAGGAGCCTTTTCCTCAGAGCAAAAGAAGGCGGTAGCAGTGGTGGTTCCCATCTCAGCCCAGAGCTGCTGGATTTGCTCACTTCAGAGGATCAGTGGCTCCTAGGACACCCCACCAGGAGAAAATGTTCCCAAGCAGGGCCAGGAGCCCACTGGGAACAGACAGAGCCAGTCAGAAACGTCCCACACAAGCAGGCCTTGACCAAGCTCTTATTTCAAGGCAAAGCAGGAGTCAGCTGTGAAGAGGGAATATCTGGTGATCTGGAATTCAGTATGGCATGGACAACTGAGGCCTGGCTAGCCAGGAAGGAGCAGCACAGGGAAAACCAGCCCAGCTTCCCTGGGCAAATTACATGGAATGACAGCGTGACAGCAGAGGGGACACACACCCGTCCCCATTGACTCCTTGGTCATGAGGTCCTGAGATTTTTAGCTACACTCAGTTGGCCTATGAGCACAAAAATTATGTCATGGCAAAGGAATTGCTAGAGCAGAACTGCTGCCTCATGTGAAGTTATTTAAGCGTATCTTATGATATATTTTTATGCGCTGGTAATTATCATCTATACTCAGATTGCCCTACTTATGCTTTCCTCTTGCGTCGTTGCTTGTTCATGCAGGAGTGCTTTCCCCAGGGGGTGTCATCAAATACATTATAAAAGTAGAAAACACTGGATTGTGTTGTAGAGAACATTTTGCCTTTTTTTTTTTTTTTTTTAAATAACTTGCTTGTGTGCAATTAGCGTAGAGTACTTTATAATCAGAGGTTTCCTGGTGGAAGAGATCAAGTGGATTTGAACAGTCCCACTGGCCTAGGCAGAAGTTCTACCAGGGGAGATGACACCAAACAGCCCCATTCTGCACAAACCTGGCTCTGGAAAACGCTCCCTGAACGGGGCAGAAGGTGCAGGTGTGAGAAGAGGTGTTCCCATTGAGAATGGAACCAGAAAGAAGCAGAAGACACCAGGTCTCAGGGTTGCTGTTCCCTGAGATTCTCCTTGGGGTTGCTGTTCCCCGAGGTAATCAGGCTTTTGTCTTCCCTTTGCCCTGAGTGTTTCACACCGAAGGCAGAGACGACAAACTGAGTCCCCAGTGCCTGTTCCAAGGTTGTTTATTCTTCATTATCTCAGTTCTGTCTCAGCTCTGCCAGGCCTCCCTGGCAGGGGCATTATCTCAGTTCTGTCTCAGCTCTGCCAGGCCTCCCTGGCAGGGGCATTATCTCAGTTCTGTCTCAGCTCTGCCAGGCCTCCCTGGCAGGGGCATTATCTCAGTTCTGTCTCAGCTCTGCCAGGCCTCCCTGGCAGGGGCATTATCTCAGTTCTGTCTCAGCTCTGCCAGGCCTCCCTGGCAGGGGCATTATCTCAGTTCTGTCTCAGCTCTGCCAGGCCTCCCTGGCAGGGNCCATGGGGGAGGAGATGGTCTGCTCTGGGGACTGCAGGTCCCTCAGGATCCAGGAGGGGCTGTTACCTGTCTGGCAGCCCTATGAAGGCTCTCAGTAGCCAGGTGTAGTTTGTGCAGAGTCATTCTGTAGGTGTCAGGATGGAAACCCCTTCCCCAGCCACCAGCTGGGCTGGAGAGGGTAATGGAGCATGTGGGGACTCTGCAGAGGCCAGTCCTGAGACAAACCACACAGCTGGGAGCTGTCCTGAGCAGTGGCACAGTGGACAATCTCAGTTTGCTGCACTTCTGGGCTGACAGGGTTGTCAACACATTAATATCTCTGTCCAATCCAACATTCTGGTGGGATTCTCCCTGTTCCTGGCCCCAGCATCCCTCTCCCCATGTCTGCAGGTCTGTCCCTTGGGAGAGTGACTTTTCACAAGGGCTTGGAGTGACAGGACAAGGAGAAATGGCTTGACAAGGACAGAGGGCTGGTTTGGATCAGAGATTGGGAGGAAATTCTCCCCTGTGAGGGTGCTGAGGCCCTGGCACAGGCTGCCCAGAGAAGCTGTGGCTGCCCCATCCCTGGAAGTGTCCAAGGCCAGGTTGGACAGGACTTGGAGCAACCTGGGACAGTGGAAGGTGTCCCTGCCCATGGCAGGGGTGGGACTGGGTGAGTTTTCAGGTCGTCTCCAATCCAAACCATCCTGGGGCTCTGTGACCTCCCAGATGGCTGCACAGGGCTGCAGTGGGGACACCAGCAGCTGAGAGAGTGACAAACTGTTCTGTAGGGTTGGGCACAGGTCCCTCTTCCAGTGGCTTTGTTGACTTTGTTGTGTTCTGTGGATGGTGGGTATGGGAAGAAAGTCACCCAGAAATCTGTGCTAGAGGAAATGTTAATGAGCCCTGGGGCCAGTGGAGGCTGGCTTGCTTCAGGAAGGTCTCATCTGGCATGAGCACTGCATCTGGTCCTCAAAAAAGTTTCCCCATTGGGCAGAGAGTTGTTACTGGCTTTGCTGGGCAGTGGTGGCACAGCTGCAGCACCTTCTGTCCCTCTGCTCTCCCTCAGTCCTCTCCAGAGTGCTCTCTGTAAACTCCTTCTGCATCAGTGAGTAATTCCATGGGCTGGGTGCGGGGTTTTGGCTGAACTGGGGTCAGGAACCAGGAGATGGGAATGGATGAGGGTGTGGGGGTCAGGAACCAGGAGATGGGAATGGATGAGGGTGTGGGGGTCAGGAACCAGGAGATGGGATGGATGGAGGTGTGGGGGTCAGGAACCAGGAGATGAGAAGGGATGAGGCTGTGTCAGCTCTGGGGAAAGCTCATCCCTGACTGCAGACCCTGGTTTGGCACACGCAACCTTTGCCTTCACACCCTGCAGTAAACACCACATCAATGGACAGGCTGGAAAATCTCCTGATTGTTTTTCCTCAGTCCAGTTCAGGTGTTAACCAGGAGCCCATGCAAACCCCCAGAAATGGAGGAGGATGTTCACCACTGAGCAATGGTTTTTTACTCACACAAGGTGTCTGATCCACTTGGGGAGTTCTCCCCTGTGGGAGGTACAGAGGGAAGAGAACAGCATTCCTTGGCTCCCTGCACCAGCTCAGGAGGGAGAAGATGGCAGGGAGGCACCTGGCTGGGTAGGATCACGCAGGATGTCCTCACCCATAGGGGCTGGTGACACCAGACCAAATCCCACAGCACAGGGACCACAGGGGAGGCTGTGAAGAGGCTGTGGAGGCTGCAGTGGGTGGAGGGACCCAGGCTGCTCCTCTGAATGGGACTGCCCTGTTAGACCCCTGTGGTGACCTCTGGGGGCCCTCAGAAGGGGAAGGCACGAGTGGAAAAGGCAGGAGAGGTGCCAGAGGAGATTCTGGAGTGCATTGCCTGGCACAGAGGGAGGATCATGATGTGTAGAAAGGGATGTGACTGCACTTTTCTCGGGTTTCTGGGCAGTAAATGGAGTGAACTGAAGGGGGCAAGCTTAGAGCTTGACTGCACAGTGTGAAGAGAAATCAAAGTCCTCGGTGGAGAAGGGCCTGGGAAGGAGCCTTCTAGGAGGAGGGGGAGAAACTTTCCACAGTGAGTTGTGTACTGGATGAGAGCCAAACTTTTGAGGAGATGTTTAACTTGTTTCTCATTTGATAATTCAAAATTTTTTTTTCCAGATTTAAAATTTTAGACTGTTCACATTTAACTATCCAAGCCTTGGATAATCTTTTTCCTTAGTCAAGGATTTGAGGAGATGTTTAACTTGTTTCTCATTTGATAATTCAAAATTTTTTTTTCCAGATTTAAAATTTTAGACTGTTCACATTTAACTATCCAAGCCTTGGATAATCTTTTTCCTTAGTCAAGGATTTGAGGAGATGTTTAACTTGTTTCTCATTTGATAATTCAAAATTTTTTTTTCCAGATTTAAAATTTTAGACTGTTCACATTTAACTATCCAAGCCTTGGATAATCTCTTTCCTTGGTTTTTGCAAGTACCAAGGCCTGTGTTGTTTTCATCAAATCTCCCTTTCAGGCCACCAGCTGGAAACTTTGCTCCCCAAGTCCCTTGCTGGAGATTCCCACTTTGGTCTGGAACACCTCCAAGGAGTCTAAATGTGTAACCCTGGCTCTCCTCAGAGCAGACCCACACCTTGGGGCTCTGCCCCCTCAGCCAAGGTGCTGAGGGTGGGTTTGGGGATTTCAAGGATGCTGTTGCAGCAAGCAGAGCTGAGATCTGATGCAGAACTGGCTCATTCCCTGTGTGGGGCATTGCATGAACCCCAGGTTACAGTGCCATGAGAGATCATCCTGCCATGCCCACTGCAGGAACAGGACCTCGTCCCTACAGCTGAAGGAAAAGGATTTGCTGGTGCCCCCAGTCAGCACTGAAAAATTTTTTAAGGCACCTGTTAAAGAGGGTCTCTAAAACTTTATGAATTCCTTTAGCTCATAAATCTTTCACAAAAGAGGATATTTAAAAAAGGGAAAAACTACAAACAAGTACTTAGTGCAAAATAGGGAAAAGTCTAAGCTAAAGGGCAAGTTCTCTCCTTACCATAACAGAATTTTGTGCCACCAACCCCTAAAAGCCGAGTACCAGACTCCCAAATTTCTGCAGGAGCATCTTAATGGGTAAGTACACAGGAATGCATTGAGGTATTTTTATTGGATGATTGGGAAAATCCAATCCTAAGCCATTTGAGGGCTAGGAAGGGATCCTGCTTCTATGGTCTGTGTGCAGTAACTGGGTGGAAACAGTGGGACAAAATCCAGTGGGAACCTGGCAGAGGAAAGAGAGGTCTCAGCGTGTCAGTGACCAATGGATGCATCACAGTGCTAATGACTGTGCCTGATGCCTCTGCACACCTGGACCACGCTCAGCAGAGCCTTTGGAGAGCAGAAAATGTATCCTGGCAACTTGCTTTATTTAGCTGCAGTGTGCAAACGTGAGGCTGCTGCCGCCTTTCACTCCTCATGTGTCAGTGTGACTTTGAAGTGACAGATCTCTCCGAGATATGGAAGTGTCAGCGTGCCACCAGCAGCAGCCCAGAGCTCGCATGAAGCTGTGGGTGGTGATTTTTCTCAGCATGGATTTATCTCACTGCAGAGAAACATTCCTTACCCTGTTCAACACATGCTTTTGAAACAAGAGGCTGAACATGGGAAATCCCCTCACAGACCTCTCCTATGCAGGTAATATTCTCTTCTCCCTTGTTTTTAATTCTCCTGTGCCAGAGGCTTTTTCTGTCTTCCAGTGTCTCCTGACAGCGCTGCTCACATTTATGAGCACTCAAGGTTACAAATTCTGTGCTCGGGGGTCCTTGCTGATGGACACAAAGAGGTTTTTTAGCCTCACTGCTTTGGCCAGAGGTGGCAAAGAGCCAGACCTCCCCGAGGTGCAGCTTTTGGGAGGCCTCTCCTCCCGGGCAGGAGTGATGCTCACCCATCCCTCGGAGTGCGTGGGAGCCCCGGGCGCGCTCTGCAGCAGCCTGGGCGGGACATGCGCTTCCAGGCACAAGCTCCTGCTTGCTCCGAGGCACGGGAGCGCTGCTCTTGGTGGAAATGGCCCTTCTTTGATTCCCTAGCCCTCCCCTGGCGCTGTCACGCTGCTGCCAGCTCCTCCCGGCCGGGCAGCCTGGCACGGCGGCAGCGGGGCTGGCGCTGGCTGTGCCAAGAGCTTTTGTCTCCACGGCGTGGGGTGATTTGTGCTCTCGGTCACTGACAGGTCTCAGCTGACAGCTCCCTCCTCCTTTTGTAAAAAATTACTTGCAGAGCAGCTAGTTGAGACATGACAAAGTTTTGAAAGAGGGAATTTCGTTTCCCATACGGTTTCATGGGAAAGGTCAGTGTTCCACCCCCAGTGCCACTCTGGGTGAGCTGAACACACACAGCTGTGCTGGCAGCACGGGGAGGGAGCCTGGCACAGGGCACAGGGNAGGACTGCAGCAGCACATCAGCCCTGTGTGGCCCTCTGGAAAGGCTCTGCACTAAATGGCACCAGATCCATGTGGTGCCCTGGCTGTGTGCAATGAAAACTTTACCTGTGCAGTATCTGAGCATCCACAAAGAGCCTGGAAGCTTCTCTCAGCTGGCTCAGCATCTCCATAACACTACAGCTGTTTGGAATGGTTGTAACAAAAGGGGGAAGTGGTCTCTGATGGTGTTTGTCCCCTGTACCTGGCTTGTTCCTGTGCCTGAGCAGAGGTCTGTGAGTGTAAAATCACACAGTGCCTTAGCTGGCACTCCTGAGCAGCTCCACTCGTGGGGCAGCTGGTCCTGCCTGCCCCACGGTGCCTCCCAGTGAGCAGGTCCCTGCCTTTCATGGCTGAACTGGCTCAGGGTGACTCCCAGTGAGCAGGTCCTTGCCTTTCATGCCATCCCTGGCTCCCAGACATGGACTGGGCATCCACAGCTGTTATCACAACAGCTCAGTCTGCCATGCAGTGAGGGATGGCTGCAGCCCTGGGCTCCATGCACAGGTGGGGAAATTCCCCTTCTCCAGCAGAGGTGGTCCCCACAGGAATCCACGGCACATCCTGGATTCAACAAGGGCATCCACCCAAGGCAGCAGAGAGGCTTGGAGCAGAGGTGTTTCTGGCCTGAAGGCCATTCCTTGAAACCCTGCTGGAGCAGAGAGGTTGGACCCTGTGGTCCCCTGTGGTCCCCTGTGGTTCCCTGTGGTCCCCTGTGGTCCCCTGTGGTCCCCTGTGGTCCCTTGCAACCTTCCCCACCGTGTGATGGCAGAACCTGTGATTGGGTCTGGGGAAGGCCTGCTTGCTTTGCTACCCTGCCTGGGGGAGGAGGCTTTTTCCGTAGTTTCTGCCTCCATGGCAAACCTACAGTGGCCACAGTGCTCTGTGCTGGATTTGAACTTGCTGCTTTTTCTGCTGGTGGCACCAAGGAAACCACATCAACTCCAAAATGTGTCTGCCAAGCCCCATCCTCTAACACTGTGCTAGAAGCCCGTGGTCTCTGGGATGGGGTGGTCTGGGGCCTGTGGTGCCTCTGTGCTCTTTGTGCTCAGAAACCTTCAAATTCTCTATTTGGCTGGAACAGGGGGGATAACACAGACTCTGCCTCAATTCTGGTTCAAATGGTTCTCAGATGCTCATGTGCTCACCTCTGCTGGCTGCCTCTTGCTTCCAGTTGCTTTAGTTGCCTAAAAAGGCAGCAGAAAATCCTCTGTGCTTTCCCCATTGCACATTTTCCAGGCAAGGTGTGACCAGAGGGTCACCAGACAGCCTTCTGTCAGTGAAAGCAAAGGGATCTGCTCCAATACAAAGCAGATGTTCTGGGAAGTCCCATCGATTCAAGGGAGGCTGATCTGAGCCCCAGCCCCTGATGTGTTTGTGCCTGTGTGTGCCCTTTGCATGGGTCACTCTGGTGTGAAGGTGCAGGGGCTGAGGTGAGCACCAAGGCTTCAGCACAGAGTGACAGAGAGAAATCTTTGTCCTGTGTGCCTCAGGATGCACAGGAAGTGAAAACAGCTGTGTCTCACTGGCTGATCCCAAACCAGGTTACCCAAGGTGATTTCTGCCTTCTGGTCTGGAGCAGCTCAGCTTTCCTTCCAGGTGGATTCTTGCAAGGAGGTGAAATGTGAACAAAGGGTGCCTTGGCCCCCGAAGCAGGGCTGGAACAAAGGGATGGCAGCTCTTGGAGAGCCTGGAGTGCAGAGGGGATGTGGGTGAATCAGAGAGCTCTGCCCCGGATGCTGGGATTAGGAGGGACTTTTATGCAAAGGAGGGGATGACTCAGATATATTTGAATGATCAGTTAAAAATTGGTTTTTTTCTTCCTTATCAAGTACTGGTAAAACATATCAGGGCTTTGATGCTGTCACTCTTTTGTAAGCTGTTCAAGTATGCAACCCATACTACTGGTTTTTGTCCTTTCACTGGAAAAACCTCTCAGCTTACGTGTTCTTAGGACCCAGGGTTGTTGGAACTCAAAAGAATCCAAGTCTGAGGCTGACATTGGCTTCCTCCTGGAGAAAAAGGCTTTGTTAAGACTTCTGAGCCAGAGTGGTGCAGCTGTGGTGTCCTAGTTTGGGGACACAGCTCCCAGTGAGGAGAGGCTGCCCAGCAGCTCTTCTGGGCGTCCTGGACTGTGCCACTGCTCTTGTCACTGCTAGGCCTGGACAAATGAGATAAAACCTGTGCATGTGACTCCATGCATCCTTCTTTCTCACTGAGCAGCACTGCTGAGTAAAGCAAACACCCTCAGAAATGATGTCTGCTTTGGACAGTGTTAGAGAGATAGAACCAAAGGATCATGGAGTCACACAATCACAGACTGGTTGGGCTGGGAGGGAGCTTAGAGCTCATCTCATTGCAATCCCCCTGCCATGGGCAGGGAAACTTTCTGCTGATCTCTATTGGCCCTGAACATTTCCAGGGATGGGGCAGCCACAGCTTTTCTGGCCAACCTGTGCCGGAGCCTCTGCACCCTCACAGGGAAGGATTTCTTCTCGATATTTAATCCAGATGCCCTTGTTCATGCAGCTGGAATGATCCAGCTGAGCTCTGCAGGCTGGGCTGTGCCAGGGGGAGCTGGAGGAGCGATGCCCACTGGACTGGAGCAGGGCTTGGTGCTCTGAGCTCTTGGCCCTGGTCACCCCTGCCCACACAGACCTGGAGCAGAGGCAATGGTCCATCGTCCACTGCCAGCCAAGTGGGAGCAGGATGGGGCTGAGCAGACCCTGGGGGTTGTCACTCAGGTGTGACGCTGCAGGGATTGTGTGGGCATCCTCACATCCCGCTGGGCATGTTTAGGCAGATGGAAAACTCAACCAAAGACAAACGAAATTCCAGAAGAACGAGTAAATTGCAGCACGGTCCTCATAAAATGAGCTCAGCAGGGCTCGTCAGAAAGGTCCCGGACCCATCTGCACAGGGCTAGCTGTGTTTGGGTTTGTGAGCTCTGCACAAGGCATTGTCTAGGAGGAGTCAGTGATTCTGAACGTGCCATGTATGCTCTGCTGCGCCTTGTCCTGAGGGCTGGGGAAACCTGTGTGTTATTAACATAATCTGTAACTTATCATTCCTTTGGACAGGAAAACCTCGTGTGCATCAGGGGGTGAATGCAGTGATCCTGATCGGGAGCCACGGTGCGTGGAGAGCCAGTGATCCATGGCAGAGTGACCCAGGCTGGGCAGTGTGGGGTGGCCAGCATGGCCCCAGGCTGGGCTGTATGGGGTGACCAGCACAGCCCCAGGGTGGGCAGTGTGGGGTGGCCAGCAGGGCACTGTCCTGGGCAGTCTGGGGTGGCCAGCATGGCTCCAGTCTGGGCCCTTTGGGGTGGCCAGCATGGCCCCAGGCTGGGCTGTGTGGGGTGGCCAGCAAGACCCTGTCCTGGGCTGTGTGGGGTGGCCAGCACGGCCCTGTGCTGGGCAGTATGGGGTGGCCAGAATGGCCCTGTCCTGGGCTCTTTGGGGGGGCCAGCACGGCCCCGGGCTGAATTGGGCTGTCTGGAGTGGCCAGCATGGCCCCAGGCTGGGCAGTGTAGGGTGGCCAGCACGGCCCTGTGCTGGGCAGTATGGGGTGGCCAGCATGGCCCTGTCCTGGGCTCTTTGGGGTGGCCAGCATGGCCCTG
>VXBR01010300.1:72363-103890 GCA_013400215.1 Cisticola juncidis
TGGCCCTGGCATGGGCTCGTTGGGGTGGCCAGCATGGCCCTGTGCTGGGCAGTGTGGGGTGGCCAGCATGGCTCCAGGCTGGGCTTTTTGGGGTGGCCAGCACAGTCCCAGGCCAGGCTGTGCCTCACAGACCCCGTGGCTGCAGGACAGGCACAGGCAGCTCCTGGTACTGCAGCAGCCCGTGGGCATCTTCCATGTGCTCACCTGTGATCACACTGCCTGTGTGGCAGTGAATGTCCCTCCTCTTTGGCAGTATTCATGGTGAGTGGTTTTCTTGTGAGAAAATGTAGCTCAGATGACCAAAAAGGAGATTTCCTCCAGGGACAGGATCTGTGCAGCCTTGTAGGAACATCCACCCGGGCTCTGTTGAATGATGCAGAAATGCAGGGCTCCCAGCACCTGAAGGGATATCAGATTTACTCACTATCAATATTTCTCTTTAATTCTATGTTATTAAAGGAGCTGTTTAATTAAGGGATTTACTGTCGGGCTTTTCTTATTGAGCTTAAGACAGAGCCCTGTGTCAGCTCTGCATCCCTCACCTCAGCTGGTGCAGAACAGGTTTCACAAGCCCCAGACACAGCTTTGCTCTCAAGCCTGGAGGGTCAGCGTGCACTGAGGGCTTGGGGTGTCTCTGCAAAGTGTTTCAGAGGATTTGGCCATGCAAATACTGGAAAGGAAAATGAGACAAGTTTGAGTGAACTTGGGCTTGGCTTTGTACTCTGCATTAAGTGAAGGTCATCTGCAGGAGAAGACACAGGAGCAGGAGGGTTTGGCAGTCCAGGTGAGAGGGGACAGCCCTGCTGTAATTCCCTGCAGAAGGGGAAGGAATGCTCTCCTGGTTGTGTGCTGAACTGAGTGGGAGTTCCAAACCTGATAGGAGGACAGATGGGACCTTGCTGGCTGCAGGAAATCCTCACTGGCACAAGGAGGGTCCTCAGAAAGGGGCACTTCTCAGGATCTGCTCACTGTTTGTAACCCTGTCTGGGCTGTGCAGCCTGCCCACCTCGTGTCTGTGCAAATCCCTTGGGCCCCTTGTGGTGTTCAGCAATTCCTCTGCCTCTTCCTGTGCCCTGCTTCTCTGGGCTGGGGTTTCACCCTCAGCTATTGAAACAGCAGAGAGAGAAATGGAGGGAGGGTTCTGGGAGAGGTCTGCTCCCCAAACTGCCTGCAGACACTGCTCACCCCGTGTCACCCACACTCCCTCCCCTCCGTGTGCCTGGGGATGTGACAGGGCTGCAGAGAAGAAATTTAAAGCAACCCTTAGACAACCAACCCACCCCACTGCCCAGACCTGTGACAGTCACACCTGCAGCTCACAACACGAACAAGAGGGTTTGGAACAGGCACCCAGGTCCTGCCAGGCTCTAGAGGAACCAGCCTGCAGAACCACTGCAGCCAGCATTGCTGCTCAGCCCATGATTAGCTGGGGAACACAAACTTCTGCTGGAGAAAGGCTTTGGCCATCCCCAGTTGCCTGGGTAATGCTTCTGGCACTGAGCTGAGGCTGAAAACCTCCTGGGGCTCCTGCTGTGAGCATCCACCCAGCGCTGCTGCTGCTTGTTAATCAGAGTTTGAGAGGTTGGCTGCTCTCAGTGGCTCTCCTGTTTGTTAGTGATTCCTTCTCTGAGGTGGTTGGGCTTCTTTTTAGTGTTTGTGGGCTGCCCTACAGAGAGAAGGTGCTGGCAGAACCGTAAGTCAAGCTTGAGATGATTTGCAAAAGGTCCCATGTTGGGTCTGTAGCTGATGAGGATTGAAAATGGATTGTTCTTCTGTCCTGTGCTAAACTTAGCCTCCTTCAGCCAGATTTTCTAATTCTTCTTTTGACTGCCCTTGGACTCTGTCTGCCTTCACCACCCAGTGCCCTGCGTGCTCTGAGTGTGGGATGTGGACACATCTCCCAGCAGGGCTGCAGAGCCTTTCCCTGTCAGGGCAGCACCTCCTGCTTCCCTTCCTGCCCTGCAGGACACAGCTGAGCCCTTCACAGAGTCCCAGAGAGGTCTGGGTTGCAATGGACTTTGGATCTCATCTCATTCCCCCCCCTGCCATAGGCAGGGGCACTTCCACTGTCCCAGGCTGCTCCAATCCCCATCCAACCCAGCCTTGGACACTTCCAGGGATGGGGCATCCACAGCTCCTCTGGGCAGCCTGTGCCAGGGCCTCCCCACCCTCACAGGGAGGATTTTCCAATCTAAAAGTCCTCCTTTTAGCTGCCTTATCTGTGTGTGCTGTAACACACTGGATCTGCACAGCCCCACTTGAAATCAGAGCTCTTAGATATTCCCAGAATAAATCTGGTGATAGTACAGCTCTCCCCAGAGGTTATTGCTGTTTCTCCAAGCTCTTTCCAGCAGGTGTATCCCCAGCCCCAGTGACTGACTGATTTAAAGCTTTTTCTTAAGTTTAAGTCATCTTAAGATGACTCCAGGTTCTGGGGTCATCTCGTGCTGTATTCAGAAGAAGTCCAGGAGAGTCCATCGTTGTTCCTGTGATGTTATCGAGCATATTGTGATGTTATATGTTAATATGTTATTATCTGGGGTGTGTGCAGCTCTGAGACCTGCACAGGAGATGAACTGGTGTGTGAACAGACCTAGGGCAGATAAAAGGTTTGACTCTTGTGCTCTTGGTGGATGCAGCTCTCAAAATCTTACCTCCTCTGCTGTGTCCTCTTCCAGAATACATTATTAATATTACCCCTGGCAATTGGTTATTACCCAATTAATATTACCCCTGGCATTGTCATAACACAGCGTTTGATGAGGGGGAACTTTGCAATGAGTTGTAGGATCTGAGATTCATTAGGAAGTCTCACTATTTTGGGTAATGAGGTAACTTTGATAATAAAGTGCTTCAGAGGACACAAAATCCTTAAGACTTCTGAGCATCATAGATTCCTTCATTCCCAGGGTGTTCAGAGAGCTGCAAACCCTGCAGGGCAAAGGGAGGAACGGGCAAATTCCGGGTGCCACTCAAAAATCAGCTGTTCAAACATTCCTCTGCCCTGTGCCTGCCAGAGCTGAGCAATCCAGGGGCTCTGCAGCCCTCAGCTTCACAGAGGGTGGTGAGAGGGGGGCAGAAAGGCTCTCCCTTCTTAGTTTGGGCTCATGTCATAGACTGAAGTGGGTTTCCCCCCCTTTGCCCAAGTAAGTTCATACTCAGAGAACAAGTGTGTAAGTGCACAACCTCCAGGAAGATGCTCTGGAAGATTTCACTCTCCTGTGGGGCTGGCCTGCACTGGGGGCAATTAGATGTCCTCTTTATTGGTCTTTATTTCATAACCTCCCCTGGTGACTGGTTCCTCAGTCCTGTTCTTTTTGCATCCTCCAGCTGCTGTTGCAGCAAAGAATTGTGGTGTGACTGGCAAGTAGGACTTTTTCTCATGTTTTTTCCCTGCTCCTGGGGGTGATGAGCTCGTGGAAAGATTGAGCTTAGATCCTCATCCTCAGTGGATTCCCAGAATTCTGGTTGAAAGGTTGAAACCGAGTTGCAACGAATTTTCCTGGCAGAAACCTGGGTAGAGTTTGTTCCTAACCTTGGTCAGAGCTGATCTTTGGCTTTGGAGGCTCAAAGCAGGAACTCAACTTTCCAAAAGTGTTTATAAAGAACAAAACGAGTCCCACTGGGCTCTGCCCTGCACCAGCCTTTCAGAATTACCTCTGCCTCCTCATAGGGATTAATGGAGATGATTCAGTGATACTGTCAGTAATGGTTCCAGCAGGACAATCTGCCTTAGCACCATCTGTGAGGAGGCAAAGATGTGAGTTTTGAATGCTCTTGCTAAAAGACAAATAAATCAGCCTCTTGAAGCCAGCACATGCACTTGCTGTCTTGGTTTTGTAAGGCTCTGTGCTTCTTTCTGTCCCCTGTTTGCTGTCACCAAGAGCCTAACTCAGCCTTTCAGCTTGGAAAACTGTCTTGTTCTCTTTCCTGGTGCCTAAACACAGAATGTTTGTTGTCAATATTTTAAAATATTTATCTACGTAAATTGAAGTGTCCTGGCTGCTGAAGGCTGGGAGTGCTGGTTACAGCTACTGCAGCTCAACACCTCTGAAAGCTGGGCTGTGTTGACTAAAGTGACCCTGGCTGTGGGTGCTGAGTCTGATGGAGACCAAAGCCCAGGATGCTTGGCCACTGGGAAGGTGTTGGGGCAGGTTTGGCAGGACTGGGAGGTGACTCCAGACCTCTCAGGGTTGCTTTTCCCTGAGATTTTCCTCGGGGTTGTTGTTCCCCGAGGCAATCAGGTTTTTTGTCTTCTCTTTGCCCCAAGTGTTTCACACCAGAGGTACAGATGACAAACAGAGTCCCCAGTCCGTGTTTCCAAGGTTGTTTATTCTTCATTATCTCAGTTCTGTCTCAGCTCTGCCAGGCCTCCCTGGCAGGGGCATTATCTCAGTTCTGTCTCAGCTCTGCCAGGCCTCCCTGGCAGGGGCATTATCTCAGTTCTGTCTCAGCTCTGCCAGGCCTCCCTGGCAGGGGCATTATCTCAGTTCTGTCTCAGCTCTGCCAGGCCTCCCTGGCAGGGGCATTATCTCAGTTCTGTCTCAGCTCTGCCAGGCCTCCCTGGCAGGGGCATTATCTCAGTTCTGTCTCAGCTCTGCCAGGCCTCCCTGGCAGGGGCATTATCTCAGTTCTGTCTCAGCTCTGCCAGGCCTCCCTGGCAGGGGCATTATCTCAGTTCTGTCTCAGCTCTGCAGGGCATCCCCAGCAGAGCAGGACTGGGCGGCTCAGAGAGCCCCACACCTCATGTACAGCACCCCTGACCCAACCACCGTCCAAAATGCACTTTTTATTGACAGAATTTTACCAATGCCCACTGCCTATGCTAACATGGCATTTCTACTCTAAACCAATCTCTAAAATCCAACTCAGCAAAAGATGGGGGACGAGAGCAAGAACAAGGAGCACAGGGGCCACTCCCCAATTCCTCCAGCTTGTCTCTTCACCCCCATATACTAAAAATCCCAGATTCTACATTTACATTCTATGATAAACTAAATACTGCTTATTTTGAATTCTCTCAGCTTGTGATTCTTCATACACTGTGGGCATTCACTGCCATGGCAGGGATCAGAGGCAGTGTCCTCCTGGGCTCTGTGTGAGGCTCTGACCCCCCTGTACAGACCCCAGAGCCCCTGTCCGGTCTCCAAACCCTCCAGGGTGGCCAGAGGGATGTCCTGGACTCTGACACAGACCCTGTGGCCCTCCTCTCCCTGAGGCTCTGCTGTGCACTGCAGCACTGAGAACAGGCAATGTTTACCCGTGTTTACATCTGCAGAACCCATACAATTTTACGTAAGAATAAAATAAATATTGTTTGTTTGAACAAGGCAGAATGTCTGTTATTCCGGGAATTCGGGACAGTGAAAGGTGCTGTGGTCAGTTGAAGTGGCTGGAGCTGTGTCTGGTGTATTTATTGTTGGATTGAATCACCCTGTGCATATCTGGACACATTTTGGGATTATTTGTTTACCTGAGTGGATTCCTGTAATTTGATTGTACTCTCTGATAGGGGCAGATTTGTAGAACTTCATCCTATCAGATCCTGGGGAGTGTTTTAGTGCAGGGCTGCTCATCTCAGCCTTATCTCAGCCTCTGGGCAGATGAAAGCCTTGAGAAAGCAGCTGATCAGTTCATTCTTTGAGATCCATTTGTCACTGCTTCCCTTTGTGTGAGGGGGTATTTCCAATACATTTTCCTCATAAAAGAAGATGAGGGAGATATAAACCAGCAATGATCAAAATCTTCCCCATAAAAAGAAACAACAAGGAAAGCCAAATTGGCTGGGAGAAAATATGAAGTACCTGGGCTGTACAAGAGTAAAGACACAACGAGCAATTT
The DNA here is from genome assembly GCA_013400215.1 of Cisticola juncidis. Lineage (NCBI taxonomy): Eukaryota > Metazoa > Chordata > Aves > Passeriformes > Cisticolidae > Cisticola > Cisticola juncidis. Next base: position 78,205 of record VXBR01010300.1, read on the forward strand.
TCACTGTGCCACTTAATATGGCATTTTCTCAGGTCCAGGTTTTCTTACTGGGACTCTTGGGATTCACACTGTTCACTGGAAATGGGTTTGGGTTTGGGGCCATTACTGGTTTGCACAATTGTATATTGCCTTAGGTTTCTAAGGCAATATACAATAACAAAAGTATTGAAAAGTGGCCAGTGGGGTTTGGGTTGTCTTCTTCTGCTTCAAGAGGAATCCAGTTTCCATATGCTGGTGGGGCTGGGGCAGATCTCCTCCCAGAGCAGAGTGGTAGGATGATGCATCCCTTTGGAAACCCCAGCTCCAACAGAGTGGAGCCAAGGATGTCACTTGGACAAACACCTCTGCTCCTCACCTTAGAGCTGGCAGAAGTGCTTGGAATGATGAGAGCTCATCCCTCAGCCGTGGGGTGGATGATCTGTGCCAAGGCCTCGTCTGCAGTGGGTCTGATCCCAGAGGGAGCAGCTGCTCAGCAAGGGCTGAGGGATGCACTGTGGGGAAAGGGCAGAAGGGAGGATGTGCACCCAGGGATGTGCACCCAGGGATGGGCACCAGATGAGAGGATGTGCACCCAGGGATGTGCACCAGATGGGAGGATTTGCACCCAGGGATGTGCACCCAGGGATGTGCACCCAGGGATGTGCACTAGATGGGAGGATGTGCACCCAGGGCAGCAGCACTGGGGCTCCCCTGCAGCTGCACAGGCAGGGATGAAGTGCTGGCAGGGAGGCAGAGGGAGATGATGGCTCTGGCCTTGTTCTGAGCTCACTGCAGGGGAGGGGAACCGGCAGTGCTTAGACAGGGATGAGGCTCTGCTCTCTGTGGAACCAGGACTGGGAGGCAGAGACAAGAGCTCCACACAGCACACAGGTCTGCAGTGCTCCTGTTGTGTGGGGAGCTCTGAGGAGCAATCAGGAGTCAGTATTTGGTCACCAGCACTGTGTTTGGTGTCCCATGGGTTCCTCCTTTGCTGGTCACAGTTTGGTGCCCCATGGAATGAACATTTCATTTCATGCTGCTCAGAGACTTGCTGCCACCACAAATGGCTCCCCAGCCCAAACTCTTCTTGCCCTTCTGCTGCTGCAGCACCATGGATAGGACAGATGTTTTCAGGGTAGGAACCAGTGCCCAGGGTTGCACATGGAGTACCTGTGCATCCCAGTATCCAGCTCTTCCCAAGGCAGAGGAGGGCCAGGTGCATTTGTGGAGGAGTGGGGCAAGAATCAGAACTGCTTCAGTCGAGAGAGCAGAGCAGAAGGCAGAACTTTAATTGACAGGCCTGCTGAAAAGAGATGTGAGCCCAATCTTTCAATTCAGGCATGGCTGGATTGGGAATTCAGCTTTGTGGAGGAGCAGAAGAGCCCCAAACCCAAGAGATGAGAGCCACTGCAGAGATGCCAACAAAGATCCAAGCCGTGTCTTGGTGTAAACTTAAATGAATGCTAATTGGGTTAGGGAATAAATTTGATTTGGAGGCTGGGATAGTGGGATGGAAAGGGGCCCACTTGTCCCAGCAGAGACAGTTTTTATGCACACATCAGCTTTTTACTTCAGCACCCTCCCACACATGAGGACTGGGTGTCCTGCAGAGCTCGGTGCAGCAGCAGGGTGGCAGGGGCTGGCCAGGAGGGCTCTCAGGCAGAGGAAATGCCCATTTTGCCGCGGGGACGGGGCTGTTTACAGGCTGCCGGTGCCGGTGGATTGTTTCTGTAGGTCATGGCGTGCCAAGTATTGTTTAATTTAATAGCCCTGTTAATAGGATTATATTTGCCTGCGCTATTACGTGAAGGAAAGCGATTCCTACTTCGAAAGGAAAAGACACTTCAGTAGCGATGTTGCAAGACACACATCTGTCGTCAGATGCTGCTACTGAGCTCAGATGTGTCTGGGCTCCGGCCGAGGCTCCTCGCCTGCTGCTGGGCTGGGCTGGGACACACGCACGGCACAGAGCGGGAGCTCCGCACGCAGGGCTGGGGGAGGCAGGGCTGCAGGGCTGCAGGGCTGCAGGGCTGCAGGGCTGCAGGGCTGCAGGGCTGCAGGGCTGGGGGCTGCAGGGCTGGTGGATGCAGAGCTGGGGGATGCAGGGCTGCAGGGCTGCAGGGCTGGTGGATGCAGGGCTGCTGGGCTCTGCTCCCTCCTGCACGCAGGGCTGGTGCCAGCAGGGCTGCAGGGCTCTGCTCCCTCCCTGGGACATGTCCCCGAGCAGGGGATGTCAGCTGGCACAGCTGCGGGTGCCACACCTGCGATGGCAGTGCCCGCCCAGGTAAAGCTGAGCCACACAATTCTGGTGACTCTGTGGTTCCTGCCGTCTCTCAGAGCTGCTCCAGGGCACGAATTTACTGCTTGTTCTGGGATGGTCCAGGGAGCACAGCCGGGACCTTGGTAGTGCACAGTTCTCTAGCCTGCCTTGTGTTGTCTGCCCGTGTCTGCCAAGAACATTTCTCCTCCTTTAAACCCCTGGCTCCACGTTTCTTCTCCTTTACTCCTACCACCGCCCAACAGGGTCAGGCAGCTGCTGGCAAGTGAGAGCTGTGGCAGTTTGACATGTGGGGTAGAAAGTGCAGCGAGCAGAATGAGCCTGGAGAAGTGGTTTTCACTTGTGGAGCTCTGGAAATGTTTTCCCAGTAGACTCCTGAGCAGCTCAGCTGCTCGTTGATGAATTCTGGCTTTCTGGGCTATCTGCAACAGGAATCAAACATGGGCAGTTCCCTGCAAGCAGCTAGAGGAACAGTGTATTCTGGGATTTAGTCACTGATTTATGTCTAACCTTTGGAGTCCGGGAATGTGCGGAAGTCATTACCAGGTCTGCAGCAGAGGTGAGCCCCTGGCAAACCTGTCTTCTCAGCATGAGGCTGACCTGGCACTGCCTTTGTCCAGGGAGGCAAAAGTGCCAGCTAGGAGGTACAGAAAAACCCCAACCACGAAATCCCACTGCGTGTTGCACTATCCAGCCTCACTCCATATAAAGGAAGGAACAAGCAGCACCCTGGGGCTGCTGCTGGTGTTTCTAGATGGGTGAGGGTCTGCCAGTTCCCACAGAAGGGCAGGTGTCATGGGTTGGCACTGGCCAGATGTTAATGCACCTATGGACAGATGTTTTTTCCTAACAACTACTGTGGGATGTGATCAAGAGCAGAGCAGAGCAGGCTCAAAACTTGAAAACAGAAAACAGTTGCACTATCCAGCTTTACTCCATATAAAGGAAGGAACAAGCAGCACCCTGGGGCTGCTGCTGGTGTTTCTAGATGGGTGAGGGTCTGCCAGTTCCCAAAGAAGGGCAGGGCATGCAAATAAAGAGTGAAAAAAATATCCATGACCCTTTTTTCAAAGGGCTTTTCTTCCTGGGTGTGGGAGAAGGGCAACAGGCAGAGATGCTTTTAAACCCAAGCCCTTTACCCTTCACAGTTACCCTGAACAGCCTGAGATGGGATCTTCACTGGGGCAAGTGGCCACACACAGCAGGGGTGGGAGGGCACCAGTTGGATGTGGGCACTCTGAACTGGGTTCCACTTTTGAAAATGCTGAAACTGGGCTGTGGGCAAATTCAGATCTGTGCAATGCATGAATCTTCCATCTAGGCTAATGTGTGTGGTTTTAACCTCTTCCACACTGTCTTCCACCAAATACCTGATTTTTTCCCAGCTCAAAAGTCCCTGTTGTCCCTTCTGTCCCTTCCAGTTATTCTGGTTGAGCCAGGAACTGTAAGTGCTAGGTGGCTTGTGCTCCTTGTGCCTTCACCTGCTGAACTTTGTGTGGGAGAACGTCATCTTTGTGATTTTTCTCCTGCTGTTGCCTTGTTTCCCTTTCCCTGGACTGTGAAATGGATTGCTTTGATAAAAAGCTGGGCGAGCACTGCCTGCAATGTGTCACAAGCAGAGAACCCTGCCTCTGACCCTCCTTGTGTCACAGAGACTGTGGCTAGACACTTCACTGTGCCATCCTAGCAGGCTGTGTGTCCTCACCCCTTCCTACATGAAGGGATAGGTGTGTCTGGAGGATGGTGTGAGTCTGAGGTGGGCTCACCTGCCCTTTGGTGTGTCCAGTGTGGACTTTGCACCCCCCTGGCTGTCTGGGATGACTCTCAGCTCCTGTCTCCTGAGTCTCAGGGTTGCTTTTCCCTGAGATTCTCCTCGGGGCTGCTGTTCCCCGAGGCAATCAGGTTTTTTGTCTTCTCTTTGCCCCAAGTGTTTCACACCAGAGGTACAGATGACAAACAGAGTCCCCAGTCCGTGTTTCCAAGGTTGTTTATTCTTCATTATCTCAGTTCTGTCTCAGCTCTGCAGGGCATCCCTGGCAGGGGCATTATCTCAGTTCTGTCTCAGCTCTGCAGGGCATCCCTGGCAGGGGCACTATCTCAGTTCTGTCTCAGCTCTGCCAGGCCTCCCTGGCAGGGGCATTATCTCAGTTCTGTCTCAGCTCTGCCAGGCCTCCCTGGCAGGGGCATTATCTCAGTTCTGTCTCAGCTCTGCAGGGCATCCCCAGCAGAGCAGGACTGGGCGGCTCAGAGAGCCCCACACCTCATGTACAGCACCCCTGACCCAACCCTGTCCAAAATGCACTTTTTATTGACAGAATTTTACCAATGCCCACTGCCTATGCTAACATGGCATTTCTACTCTAAACCAATCTCTAAAATCCAAGTCAGCAAAAGATGGGGGATGAGAGCAAGAACAAGGAGCACAGGGGCCACTCCCCAATTCCTCCAGCTTGTCTCTTCAGCCCCAGATACTAAAAATCCCAGATTCTACATTTACATTCTGTGATAAACTAAATACTGCTTATTTTGAATTCTCTCAGCTTGTGATTCTTCACACACTGTGGGCATTCACTGCCATGGCAGGGATCAGAGGCAGTGTCCTCCTGGGCTCTGTGTGAGGCTCTGACCCCCCTGTACAGATCCCAGACCCCCTGTCCGGTCTCCAAACCCTCCAGGGCAGCCAGAGGGATGTCCTGGACTCCAGCACCTGAGGACACCATCATCCTTTGGCTTCCCCCTGGTTCCCAGCTGCCAGGCTGTGTCTGATGCTTTATGTGGCACTGGCTGTGGACTCGAGGTGGGGAGTGACTGCCCCACAAGGCATCCCATGAGCAGAATTCAGTCAGGAAGTCCTGGGTGTGGCAGTGTTGTGAGGGGGCTCTGAGGTCTGTGCTCAGTGGCCACCATGTCCCCCGTGCTGGGACAAGGACATGAGAGGCAGGAAGGGATTGGAGGGAGGGGGATTGGAGGAAAACCAAAGAGTTGGGAGGTGAATGGGAGGGCAGGGAGCAGTGAATGGTCTGTCTGCCTCATTCTCTCTGCCCTGTTCCATTAGACAGAAAGGGCCAAGAGGGACAGAGACTGCTCTGAGCTGTCACCCCGTGCTTGGTGTCCTGTCACCCTGTCCCTGGTGTCCTGTCACCCTGTGCCTGGTGTCCTGTCACCTTGTCCCTGGTGTCCTGTCACCCTGTGCCTGGTGTCCTGTCACCTTGTCCCTGGTGTCCTGTCACCCTGTGCCTGGTGTCCTGTCACCTTGTCCCTGGTGTCCTGTCACCCTGTGCCTGGTGTCCTGTCACCTTGTCCCTGGTGTCCTGTCACCCTGTGCCTGGTGTCCTGTCACCCCGTACCCAGTGTCCTGTCACCCTGTGCTTGGTGTCCTGTCACCCCATACCCAGTGTCCTGTCACCCTTTCCCTGGTATCCTGTCACCCTGTGCCCGGTGTCCTGTCACCCTGTGCCTGGTGTCCTGTCACCCCATGCCTGGTGTCCTGTCACCCTGTGCCTCTGAGCTGTGGGAATCTCACTCATGGACTGAGACACTGAGGGGACACAGGGGACTCTGTGTTTCTCTGTGTGATGTCTCAGAGCAGGATGGGCCCTTGGGTTATTCACATTTGGTCACCTGCACTGAATTTGCCTTTAAAACTCCCAGTGCACCTTTGGGGAGCTCAGAGGACATGGCTGGGTGCTGGGATCACTCCAAGTTTTGTGTTTTAGCCAAGAAGAGAAGTAAAACATCCTGGCCATGCTCTAAACAGAGGGAGATGGGACAGGCACCTCCACTGCTCGTGGACCAAATTGTTCAGGGTAGAATGATGGCCAGAGAAGGTCGTTACAGTTTTGTTATGGCACAAGAGGCAGAAAACCACTCCACTCTGTCAGACCAAAGAGCAGCAGACGGAGCCCTGAAACAGAGACTCTGACTGGGAATGGTGGAAAGGGGACAGCAAAGAATTTTCTCCCCACAAATGGAGAAAGGTATGGGATTAAATCTGTCATTTTGCCAGAAATTCTGCCATTTGTGCTTTTGTGCTTTATGGAGGAAAGTACTGATTTCTCTGTACACTCACCTGAGTTAATAGAAATATCTGAGATGAAGCAGAGACTCTTTCACCAGGATAGTGGATATTTAACACCACAGAAAGGTGCAAACACTACCCTGTACCCTCTGAATCCCTGGTGTGCCAGTCTATTTCATCACTCGTCCTTTTGTAACACTTCTCCACTACATGAGCACTTGAATCATGTATTTAGTGCATCATAGGCTTTCACTTGAGACCCTGGTGCTCTTCCTAGGGTTCCCTCCTGCTTCCTCCAGTTTTATTTATGCTCAAGGAGGTGCCCTGCAAAGGTCTGCACCATGGAACTTCCCTTGGGGCTGACTGAGGCCACTGGAGACAGGACAGACACGTCAACAGCTTATTCTTCGTCAGTGCTATCAAATCCAGCTTGTCAGCAAGGGCTGAGCAAGGTTGGCCAGGCTTTTTGGTGCCTCCTACACAGCAAATTTTGCCTCTGCCAGGTCTGCAGGCATTTATTATCATTATAATAAATTATAAATTATTATCATTAATTTATCATTAACGGGGCTGTTCAGTGCTTAAGGAACTGCTGGGACTTGTGACCTCACCTTGCCCAGCGCTTGGGCGGGTGGAGCAGGAGGGGTGCCAAGGTGCTCCATTACACACTGCAGGTTTATATCTGTGTAAAAATGATATTTCAGGGAGGCAGAGCCAGTGTCCTGGTGGGAGAGAAGGAACAGACACAGTGTGAATGCTCAGGGTTCTCTCTCCTCACCTGTGCTGCTCAGAGCCAGGCCCGTGCGTGACCGTGGCCGTCACATCTGGGCCTGCCGTGTGGACAGAGCAGAGCATGAGGCATGACCTGCGTCACAGCCTGACCTTTCCTGCTGTAAACTATCCAGCAGATGTTTATAAACGTGTTTGTAATCTTTAGCTGGTAAGATCAGCTCAGAAAAATTTTACAAACAGGAAGGGATATCTAGATCTTCTGTGGATTTGTTTGCGCTGTGTAATTTGTCCAGGTGAATGCTCTCCTGGCCTGAGGACCCCGAGATGTGTCTGCCTTCAGATGAGTCCTAAGAAGTGACTTGACACAGCATTCCAGAGGAAAGTTCCTTCTTTTTGTGGTTTGCTATGAGGAGGATTTTTCTCAGCTTTAATATCTGCAGGGGGTAGTTACAAAAGCAGCTGTTCTGTCATTAAAGGAGGATGGAGGAGTCCTGTCTGACTGAGCAGCATATTCATTCTCCTCCATTAACTCTCTGCTGGGATCTACAGCTGAGCTGACCAAATGGTGTCAAAGTGGGCTGGTTTTGGGTGTGTTCTCCTCTTCCCTTTTTCTGAAATCTTATCATCTCTTGGCTTCCAGTGAAGAAGACAGAATACTAAAAGAAGAGACTACTTTATGAAATGTCTAGACTTAATGAAAGCAGAGAGCACCAGGCCTCTCGTGGGAGAACCCCCTTCAGAAATATCTAGAGAAAGATGGTTAGAATTAAATTTTATGGGGACATTTAAATTCCCTTGTGGAATACCACACCAGAGATAAACCCATGTGAAGCTGAACAACTCATTGGGTCTATTTCTGTGATCAACAGTTGTACCAGTTCTTATTGCACCCGCTCTGTGGCCCAAATCAAACCAGCCAAAAGCTGTACTGGAAATTCAAAATGGGAATTAGGCCTGACATAAGCTTCCTCTGGATATCACCATCAGTCAGGCTGCCCTGATGACAGGGCATAAAATGATGACAGGATAACAAAGCCATCCAGCTTTGCAGTAAACTCCAGTATATCCTTGCAGGCCTTTGGGATCTCACGGTTTCCTTTGAGGGATGAGATGTTTTGGGATGTGCTGGCACAAAGTGCTGCTGCTCAGTAGGGCTGTTTCTAGTCCCATCCAGAAAGCAGCTGCTGAGTCTGGGGCTCTCCCCCTTTCCCTCCACAAAGCAAGGCTCTGAATTTTTAAGGAGTCATATGGTGGCTGCCCTGGTGTCCCTCTAATTGCTCCTGTCTGCAGAGAGGGAAATTCCCTGAAATCCCACTTCTCAGGCCAGGGAGATCTAAAGTGTGCCTCGGGCAAAGCTCCCTCCAGCCCTTTGCTGACTCCAACCAGGCTGGCCTGGCCTTCCCCAGCCATGCACAGCCCCAGAGGAGCCTCCATCCCAGGGACTTTTGTGGTGGGTCCAGAACCTCCCCAGCCTGCCCCAAAAGCCACGTCCCCACTCAGCAGTGGCTCCTGTCAGCCGTGCCACCTTCAATCATCTGGCCAGCACAATGTCCAGTTTGTGGCTTATTTGACTTTCTGTGGCTCACAAGGTTCACACTGGGGAGGTCTGGGGCTGACCATGGTCACTGCAATGTAAGGAAGACATTAAACTCTTAGAGAGTGTCCAGAGGAGAGCGGTGAGGATGGTGAAGGGTTTGGAGCTGTTTGAGAGGCGGCTGGGGAGGGCACTTGATCTGTTCAGGCTGGGAGGAAGGAGGGTGAGGGGACACCTCCTTGCAGCCTGCAATTTCCCTGTGAGAGGAAGAGGAGAAACAGACCCTGATCTCCTTTTTCTGGTGACCAGTGACAGGAGCCAAGGCTGGAGCTGTGTCAGGAGAGTTTTATGTTGGATATCAGGGAGAGGGTGGCCAGGCATTGAACAGGCTCAGAGCCCCCAGGCTGCCAAATAGCACTCCCAGGCACAGGGTGGGATTATTGAGGAGTCCTGTGCAGGGCCAGGAGTTGGATTTATTGATCCTTATGGATTTATTGATCCCTACCAGCCCTGGCTATCCCATGGCTCCGTGGTTCTGTGACTGTCGCTGCCCACAGCAGGCAGGGGATGGTGGGGACACCCCCGGCTCCTCCTCTCCGGAGGGGGCTGCCCATGGCAGAGCCGTGCATGCCTGTGGCAGGAGGCTGAGCCCGGAGCCAGGCTCGGGTGTGACTGCTCAGCGCTGAGCCTGGCACCCGGCAGGGATGGGGATGAGCACACAGCCCGCCTGGCTCCTCTCGGGATGGGCTGAGCAGGCACAGAACGAGGTGTGTGACCCTCCGGGCACCCAGCGTGGGGCACCCCCTGCCCTCTGCTCCTCCCCAGGGGTCCCCAGAGCCCTCCGAGCCCGGGGATGGGCGCAGGGCAGTGCAAAGGCACCTTCCCTGACCTGAGCCAGCCTGCAGGCAGAGCTTCGTCTGCTCCTGGCCAGAAAGGAGCGAGCAGTTGAGAAAATGAATACAGTATTTGCAAGGACTTCAGGAATTGTTCCCTTGTTAATAGAACTGCAATTTGTGGAAATATGATGGAGGGTGAAGGTCTGCAAATACTTAGAGGAATAATGAGCATTGTAAGCAACAAGCACCACAGGGGAGTATGAGAAATAGATTGTACCAGACAGGCCATTTCTGCATAATTACACAATTAGTGGGCTGGGGAAGGCAGCGGATAACCCTTCGCAGTGAGCTGCGGTGCGCTCCGAGCCGGGAACGGGGCAAGGCGGGATGGAGGAGCGGGAGGGAGGCAGGGAAGGGTCCCTGCCCCGCCGGGGAACCCCTGGGGATGGAGGGGACAGGCGTGGAAAGCCCTCACGCTGGGAGCTCAAAAGACGCAGAGCGAATGAGAATAAAAGTCGGCGGGGAGGGTTTTGACAGCGAGCAGAAAAGGATGGTTTGGGTAACAGCCTGCGAGAAACGCAGCTCGTACCTTCGGGCAACAGCAATTATCGGCAGAATTCTGTAATGAGCAGGCGCTGCTTGGGAAGCAGTGATTCGGGGAGAGCCCTGGCGGCGTGAGCAGATCACGAGAGCTCGGGGGTGCTGAGCCCCCGCTCCGGGCACCCCTGGGCAGAGGTGGCATCGGTGGCATCTCCCTGGGCCCGCTGTGGCCTCGGCTGTGCCACAGGGAACAAGGCAGAGGTGAACTGGCAGAGACACAAAAAAACAACGGTGTAGGGTGGGAGGCTTTCCCTCAGCCTGGAGGAGCCAAATATTTGGAGTGGCTGAGAAGAGGGAGGGAATGGCAGTCTGGAGACGGCTCCTCTTGTGCTCCGTGCCCTCACACCTGCACAAGAGGCAGCATGTCGGGGAGGACAAAAACAATAGCGCAGATTTGCTGCTGCTTCTTCCCTGCTGCAGAGTCAAAATCATTCCCCGGGGCTCTTCTGTCTCTGGATTAGAGGAGTTATGCAAAGAAAGCTCTCTCTGCACTGCCCTGCTCCCGAGGCAGCCCGGAGAAAGGCACAGCTTTGCTCCCCTCACTGCTGCTGGGACAGAGGCTGCCCGGAATCCATGCGGGCTGATCTCACCTGCCTGAGTGTCTGGTTCTGCCAATCCAGGCCTTTTCATACTGAGTTATTTCTGGGAATCACCAGGGACTCCCCTCTCCTCCTCCTTCCCCGCACAGCCTGGAGGAATCCCCTGCTGCAGCTTTTCTGTGCTGACATCAGCTGCCTGCCCTGCTTCCCACCCAGGGGGAGAACATCGCTGTTCTCACGGCTGCCTGAGCTCCCCTTCCCTTCTCCCATGGGCAGGGACAACAGCAGACGCCTTTCCCTGCCCGTGGATCTCCCTGGAGCAGGGCTGGCAGCTGAGGCCGTGCTCTGCTGCTGTCCCCAAAGCTCTCCGGGGTGTCACAGGCAGGCGGGGTGGCAGTGCCAGCAGGGCCTGCCCAGGGCAGGCACAGCTCTCAGTGCAGGATGGGGACGTGATGGGAACACCAGAACCTTCCCTGAACGTCTCATGGGCTGGCCCTGGAAAGGATAAAGTTAATTTTCTTCACAGTGGCTCACAAATTGATGTGCTTCAGCTTTTTAATCAAAACAACACAAATAACTGAGATTCTATCTTCTGTTGGAGTAGATTTGGGGCTCCCAATAGACTGGGAGGGGCACAGGCAGGCAGATCTGACCACAGAGATCCTCCACACCATCCAACACCGTGCTTGCCAATAAATGGGTTAACCCTCTGCTTGGGACCTGGCTGGGCATCCTGTATTCATGGAAGGGGATGAGTGATCGCCTTTGCATCACTTTTTGTTTTGTTTTCTTCTCTTCTACTCATCCTTCACTTATAAAACAGTTGTTATTGTTATTTTTATCCTGACCCCCAATTTTCTTGCTTTTATTCTTCCTTTCTCTTCCCTCATCCCACTGGGGGTGGGAAGGAGTGAGCCAGCATCTCTGTGATGCTCCTCTGCCCACTGGGGTTAACCCACAGCAGCTCCTCCATGGATTCAAATGCAGCACATCCAATTACTCTGCTGTTTCAGGCACATTTTCATCAGGCAAATACAACACAGAACAACACGTGCCCTGCATAATGTACTTGTCCATCTGACCGTGCTCTCCACCCACAGCATTGCAGTGAGTGATGCTGTATCTGCTTTTCTTGGTCTTTTAAGGTCCTGGAGGAGGTTTCTGGGAAAGAACCTTCATTTGGGTAGAGATACCATCTCTAATGGTTTTTTGAGCTTTTCTCTGAGGCAGAGCTGGGGTGTTCTGGTCGATATCCTTGCAGAGGCTTTCCAAGGGGTCGGTGTGTCCCTGGTAGGACCTTGCAGCTGCACTCTCTGGGGCTTGCACAGAACCAGAAGCAGGCTGGACCCATGAGGAGGTGAGGCCTCCCTTTATGGACCCTCATGAGCTCTTACACTTCTGGGATCTCCTACATGCAGCCTCCTGCCCAAGAAATTCCAATTGCTCTGGAAATCCAAGAGCAGCTTCTGATCATTTTTGCTCCGTGTGGTCTCAGTTCCTCCTGTCCAACCTTTATCCTGTCCAAGCTCTTTTCTGAATGGGGGATTTAACACAAAAGTTGTGCCTTTTCTGTCTTGGCCACGTGGCTGTGTGACTGTTTGGATGAATTTTGTCTCGCAGACACCCCGTGGGTCCGGGCAGCAGCCTGTGGGTGTAGGTGTGAGGAGCTGGTGGGTGTGTGGGACAGGAGGATGATGCTGGCTCTGCCTGCAGGGAAGCAGAACCTCCTCCAGAGCAGGCTGTGCACAGCCCTGGCACAGGGCTCAGCCAGGGATCACCCTTTGATCCCCTCAGAGGAGCAGCTGAGGTGTCAGAGTGCCCCTCACACAGCTCTGCCTCCACTCCCACTCCTCCAGCTCCAGACTGACCCTGCCAGCAGGCAAAGGGCTGAGCTGGAGAGGCTCCATGCTAGCCCTGAAACATAAACATTCCTAAAAGCAACTTTCCCATTTCTTTGTGGGAGGCTGTAACCTGCCGGGGCCTTCAGCACTTTAGCAGAGTTGCCTCTGGAGAAAAGAGACCTTAAGAATTCGTGGAATTTTCCACAAAACTTCCCAGCCTCTTCTGGCCAGACCCAAATGAGAGGCTTAGGATGGAGGTGTGAATGGAGGGTGCCCTGTTCATTGATTTCACGTGGAAATCACTTTTGTTTGCGGGGGTAGGAGGAGGAAATAAAGAGGAATTGCTGAAGGAAACGGCAGATGTCTCTTGCTGGGATGATGAACACCCAGGAGGATTTCAGAGGTGCTGAGGGCTGGGGTGGAGGGCTCAGCAAGGAGCTGAATTCTGCTTTTAAGGTGTCTGGGCTGGCTGGTGGGCACAGACACCTCAACTTGAACTGTCCCAGAGAGATGAGTGAGTTTGTGCCACTTCCCAGCAGGGCTGTTCTGAGCAGCCTCAGAGGCTCAGTTTGTGAGATGGAGAGGGCAGATCTGAGTTCAGAGCCCCCACTGAAGCCCACCAGCCAAGCCTGCTCACACAGACACCCTCAGTGCTGCCCTTCCAAAGCAGGGATGGAGCCTGAGTGCAGCTCAGCACGGACTGGGATGGGCCAGGAGCAGCCACGGGCACGAGGGGGGACTGACCTGGCACCTGTGGGAGGGCACCCAGGCATCAAAGGGAACCTGTGTGACACAAGGGCACCCCCAGTGACACCCAAATGACACCCACAGTACCCATCTTCTCCAGAAGTGGAGCCTGGTGTAGCCCCACATGGAGCAGCTGCAAACAAGGGTTGGGATTTCTCTAAGCTGGTGGTGACTCCGTTGACATCAGATTCCAAGGGATGGGCTGGCTGAATGTGTCACCAGTGGGTTGAGGACACCTTCAGGAGGTCCTTCCCTGTGTTTCTGCCTGCTTTCAGAATTAAATTCAGCTGGATTTCAATAAGATTTGGTAAAAATCTTATTTGTTCACTTTTGTGAGCACAGCCGTGTATGGTTGTAAGACAACTGCTATGTGATAAATCCTACCAGGATGAGGATTTGATCCTTAAGGATGAAAAGGAGAGGGAGATGCCATGTGAAATATCCTGCTTGGGCTGGCTGTGTGAGGTCTCTGTCAGGCACCCACAAGACCTGGCCCCTTTCAGAGCTGTACCCTGCAGTGGGTGTGAGCCTGGATTGGGGAAAAGCAGATGGGCAACTGAGAATGGCAAAAATGCCATTTGTGTAATGTGAGGGTATCAGGCAATGCTTGTCCTTATTGCACAGAAAAATAGCTGCACTTGCTGAGTGGTTTTTCTCTTTTCCTTCATGGCAGCAAGAGCTGCAAAATAAGGATGGTATTTTTAGCTTAAAAATACCTTTCCCACCTTGTCAGTGCCAGCAGACAAAGCTACCACACACCTTGTGTTGAGCTGGTGTCCAGGATCTTGTCCTCTGTCCTCTTGTCCAGGATCCAAGTGCCAGGATCTTGTTCTCTGCTCTCAAGCAGGGGCACCAGGGCCTTGCAGTGGGTTTGCTTCAGAGCACTGCAGGTGGGACTCTGCTTGTTGGAGCCTCAGCTTTGCTGCTGTAGCATTTTGGGCAAGTCTGCTGTGCCTTGTGAGAACAGGGTCATAGAGAAATGGTGTCCAGCAGATTGCACTGATAAGCCAAAGGGATTCTGACAGGTATCAGAACCAAGCTGGACCCATGATGAGGTGAGCCCTTCCTTTATGGACCCTCATGAGCTCTTACACATCTGGGCTCCCCTACACGCAGCCTCTTGCCCAAGTTCAGATCTCTTGGAAACTCCAAGAGCAGCTTCTGATCATTTTTGCTCTGCAGGTACAGTCCAACTGTGCCTTCCTTTATTCCACATCTCCAGAAATAACATGCAAGTATTTCTGGCTAATGCCAATTTTGGGTTGACCCCACGGTTACGCAGGAGCTGGCAGCTCCAGGACAGCCCATGGGATGTGACACAGAGGTTCCCCAGATGCTGGTGGCCACCTCCTGGTGGTGCCAGTGAAGGCAGAGTTAAGCCAACAGTGGAAGGCAGTGAGAAAGGCACGATTTAAAATGGGTCATTGTGCTCCCAGGACTGCTGCTGTAAATGCAGCTACAGGCGTGAGCGGAGCGTGCGCGCCCGACTGCGCTCCCGAAACGTGGAGCCTGCAGGAGCTGTGACGGGCTGGCTGTCTGGGATTCAGGAGCAGCCATGGCTCAGAGCTTTTTTATTAATCCCCATCAGGCCGGGAGGTGGTGTATTAATTTCTTTCCAGATGCAAAGCTGGCTGTTTTTCCCTGGAGAGCACAGTGCTGTTCCTCCCAGAAGAGAAGGCAGAGTGCAGAGCAGCCTTGCTCTCCTCCACAGGCTCCATTCTCCACCCAGCTGATCTGGGATCTTTGTTTGAAGAAGCAATTCCACAGCACCTGATGGCAATGGATACCTTGTAGGGGATGAGGTAGGGAGGTTCTCTTTTGCCTGATCTCTGCTCTGATTTCCAGGGGACTATAAAGGATCCCAACTTGTTGGGTTTGCACACAGGCAAATCCTAACGGGGGTAAGGATCCTCTGCCTGGTAAACTCACCCTGCTGCTCAGAATGCTGGATTTTGTGCAAGAATTATCTGTGCTTAAGGTATGGCTCAGCCTCTTACATAATTGCATCTCTCCCATCCTTCCAGCTTAAAGCTGTACAGGAATTGTAAAGACTGAAAACCCCATGTGCTGATGGTGGTTTAGGTTATAACTCTCCACGAGGCTGTTTAAAGCCATAAGCATGAAAAGCTGTTTTAGAGTGAAATATGAAGTGACTTGTGAGAGCCCAGCTGCTGAGATATGTGCTGACCACCAGATGAGGCACCTGGGACCCCAGGCTGGAATCCAGTGACCATTGCAAGGTTTAACTGTGCCAATGCAGCCAGGGGAGGGCTGAATCGTGTGCTGAATGCAGCTCCTGTGTGTGGGTGCTGGGAATGCTCAGGGGAGAGTGAATTCCACATGATCCATGAAAAATCTGCATCTGGAGGGGCAGGTCCCCACCCTGGGACAGGGGCCAGCCCGTTGGATAAGGCACCAAGGTAAAAATTGATCTGCATTTAATATTCCTCACCTATCACAGGTGAGGCAGGGAGTGCCCCAGGGTACAAAAACAGCCCCAGTGGGCATTGCTGGGGCTGCTTCTTCCCATCACAAATCCCAGGCTGCTCAGGGTGGTGGGGCCAAGCCACACACTGCCACTTCTTAGACTTGGATTGTCATTTTCTGATGCTGAAGCTGTGCACCTTCACCCTCTGAGCACCGTTCAGCAATAGAGAATCTTTAATTTTTCATTCATTTGGAAAAAGGGGGGGAAGAAAAGGTAGGGCATAATCTTAGATGCACTTGTTACCTTTAAAAATCTCTGCTGAACACAAGGACTTTGGAAAGGTGATCCCAAGGACACACAGACTTTGTGTCTTTAACAGGAATGGAGGTAAATTTGCTGGATGGGGGAAGAGCTGTAGTTTACCTTCAGAAATGGTGGTATTTTGAATGGTGGTATTTAATACAGAAACTGTATTAAAAATACAGTCCTCATGTGAAGAAATTTGTGAGAAAAGCTATTTTAGGATGAAAATATAATTGCAAAAGAAAAGAAAGGAGGGAGGAAAATGTGTTTTTTATGTCACATCATCCATTCAGGACACATGTGCTGGCAAGGCAGCTTTCTTAGGAGTAAAACATCCAAGCCCCTTAAGACTCGTCAGATTTAATCCCAAAACAAAGAATACTGGGTTTGGGCCTCATTATGCCTGGTGAATGATGTTTTATGGATTGAGGTGTCTGTGTTAATCCCTCGTGGTTGGGCTGGGGACAGTGCCCATGGTGGGTTTCCATTCACAGAAAATACGAGGTGGGAGCTCCAATCAGACAGGGACAAAACACTCCTGAGGATTCCAAGGATTGCTTTTCTCAAAGCTGAGGAAAACTGGGTGAAATTGGTTGGGTTTTAAAACATTCCCAAGAAAATGAGTAGAACTGGGAGCTCTTTGAGCAGAAGCCAAGAAAGCTCAGATTTCAGAGTCACAAGTGTGGACAAGATTTAGCCCACAGATGTCCTGTCTTGGTAGCTCTGAATGCCACAACTGGAAGCAATAAGAAGATTGACAAATTTAGTAAAGAGAAAAATAGGTAGCAATCCATGCACATCTGGAATAATGATGTGTAGACAACAAGCTTAAAGACATCTGGAGGGAAATTGCCTATCAAGTAGAGCTCAAGTACAAAATTACAGGACTTTACAAACATATTAGCTAAGAGAAATATGGTAATGAGCCAAAGAGTGGAGTAACCATGTGGGAATCATCACTCATAATGACCCAGAAGACAGTAAATGCTCTGTAACCACTATTACCTTGCTTTTGGAAAAGAAACAGTGGGATGGACTGCTGCTGTCCTGTGACAAGGAAATATGGAGGGTCTGGGGAGGAGAAGGCTTCAGAGAGAGCTCACAGCAGCCTTCAGGCACCTAAAGGAGCTTACAGGAGAGCTGGAGAGGGACTTTTCACAAGGGCATGGAGTGAGAGGATAAGGGGAATGGCCTTAAGCTGAAACAGGGTAGGTTTAGATCAGATATTAGGAGGAAATCCTTCCCTGTGAGGGTGGGGCAGGCCCTGGCACAGGGTGCCCAGAGAAGCTGTGGCTGCCCCTGGATCCCTGGCAGTGCCCAAGGCCAGGCTGGACAGGGCTTGGAGCAGCCTGGTTGAGTGGGAGGTGTCCCTGCCATGGCAGGGGTGGAATGAGATGAGCTTTAAGGTCCTTTCCAACCATTCTATGGTTCTAGGTTAAAACAATGTTTATTGGGCTCCAACTCCAAATCAGCCAGTTTGGGAGCTGTTATGTCGTGGATCAGAGCAGGTTTGTTCAGGTGCTGTGTGGTGTTCACATCTCAGCTCCTCATNTACAAATACAAATATAAATATAAATATAAAATTGAATATATTGAATATAAAATGAAGCTTCACCACAGAGACTGGGGCTGTGGAAGAGCAAAATAATTCCTCTTGGTGACTCCATCTGGCAGAACAGGGACCGGATGGGACCTGCAGCAGAAACACAGAGGGACAGATTTTCCATGTGAAGCCCAGTGCCTGATGTAGTAGTTGGGAGTTAAAAGGCTGGGAATGGGTGGCNCTTGCTTTTGGAAAAGAAACAGTGGGATGGACTGCTGCTGTCCTGTGACAAGGAAATATGGAGGGTCTGGGGAGGAGAAGGCTTCAGAGAGAGCTCACAGCAGCCTTCAGGCACCTAAAGGAGCTTACAGGAGAGCTGGAGAGGGACTTTTCACAAGGGCATGGAGTGAGAGGATAAGGGGAATGGCCTTAAGCTGAAACAGGGTAGGTTTAGATCAGATATTAGGAGGAAATCCTTCCCTGTGAGGGTGGGGCAGGCCCTGGCACAGGGTGCCCAGAGAAGCTGTGGCTGCCCCTGGATCCCTGGCAGTGCCCAAGGCCAGGCTGGACAGGGCTTGGAGCAGCCTGGTTGAGTGGGAGGTGTCCCTGCCATGGCAGGGGTGGAATGAGATGAGCTTTAAGGTCCTTTCCAACCATTCTATGGTTCTAGGTTAAAACAATGTTTATTGGGCTCCAACTCCAAATCAGCCAGTTTGGGAGCTGTTATGTCGTGGATCAGAGCAGGTTTGTTCAGGTGCTGTGTGGTGTTCACATCTCAGCTCCTCATTGGGCTGTGCCCGTGCTCAGTGTGATGATGTCCTCTGCTCCAGCTGCAGGGGGGGTTGGAAGGTCTCCCTTGCCCCTCACATGCAGGTGAAGGAGAGTTTGACTAAAACAAACCAGAGAGCAGCACTGGCAGGAGGTCACTGCTCCATGAGGTGTCTCTGTGAGATCATCCTCACCAGCAACCTGGAGGTGAAAATGCTCATAAAATCAGCAAGAGACAGAGACTGATGGGGTTTCAAGGGTCAGTGGGGAGGAAGAAGCCAGAGAGGGTACTCGGTGTGGCTTGGCATATAAAATGAATATAAATATAAATATATAAATATAAATATAAATACAAAATTGAATCTAAATCTAAATCTAAATATAAATATAAATACAAATACAAATATAAATATAAATATAAAATTGAATATATTGAATATAAAATGAAGCTTCACCACAGAGACTGGGGCTGTGGAAGAGCAAAATAATTCCTCTTGGTGACTCCATCTGGCAGAACAGGGACCGGATGGGACCTGCAGCAGAAACACAGAGGGACAGATTTTCCATGTGAAGCCCAGTGCCTGATGTAGTAGTTGGGAGTTAAAAGGCTGGGAATGGGTGGCAGTAGGGATGTTCCCTCTGTATTTTCCTCTGTCCACAAGAGACAATGGAATAGCGCCTGGTTTTTGTGTTCTGAGCTTAAGTAGGATATTGCAAAATGGGGTAGCCACAGATTTGATCCTGAGCTGGGGGGAATGCCATACAGCAAGGAATGGAAAAAAAAACCCTTGATCTGTTTAGCTTATCAAAAAAGAAAATTGAGGGATAACTTAATTACAGAGTGTAAGTACTTCCATGGGAGAAAATACCAGTTGCTGAAGGGCTTTTTAATCTAGAGGGGAAAACAAGAGTAAGAAACAATGGCTGGACAGTGAAGGCAGATATTTCTCCTCCGAGCAGGCAGGCATTGTACACAATGAGGGTGATTAAGCACTGGGAGATGATCCCAAGGGGGCTGGTACCTCGTCCCTGTCCTGGTGTGAGCACTCCAGGCGGGAGAGCCTCTGCAGGACACGCTTTGCTCACCAGTGCGGAACTGGATTTCACTCCTGGGTAACTGGATCAACTGTGCTTCCCAGTGCCCGACAACCTCTGGCCCCTCTGGGCCTCTGGAGCCCTCAGCTGCTTCTGGGAGTGACTGGGCAGTTCTCTGGGGCTTTCCAGCTGGGGATCCTGGTGGATTTTTGGGGCGATGTCAGCCCTGCAGAAGGGGTCCAGGCTGATCCACTCATCCCATGCTGGACTGTGGAAAGGGCCTGATTAACCCCCAGACAGGTGAGATTTGGGCTTAACCAACCACCTAGAGTTCCCAGAGATGGAGGACAGAGGCAAGGAGTGCAGGTAAGGGCTCTCCAGCTATTCCTTACTTTTGGAAAGGCTTCCTGGGACAGCAGAGCGCTGGGTGCAAGGGCAGGTGAAGTCACTCTGATTTATGGTGGGAATAACAATAGGAAGAGAAAGGCCAACTTAACCCCTCTGCAGGATCAAAGCAAAATGAAAATGGTTGGCAAAACTCCACCCTTTTCTTTAGACTCCACTGCCTCTCTCATATCCCTGTCTGATCCTCAGGAACTCCCCAAAACACTCATTTCTGTGATGCTCCAGAATCAGCAAGTGGAAAACACCTCTGGACTTGGTGTGTGCAAAACACTCCGGGCTGAGCTTCTCCTGTCCCGCAGCCCTGCTTCCCTCACCCTCCCACTGCAACCCAGGGCATCTCTTCAGCCAACTGGGAGCAGTGAGCAAACGGTTAAAGTTTTGCTTCTCCACCCAGTGGTGGGTGTTGTCTGTGTCAGAAACAATATAAGAACAGTCGGAAGTTGCAGCTGGCAAGTAACATTTGGAGTAGCAGTCGTGGGGCATATAGATCTGGAGTGGACTGTCTTTTCCTGAGACTGTAAACACTTGTGCAGAATGTCCGAGAGCAAGAAAAAAGTGAAAGGAAAGAGCAAAAAGAACAAAGAAGGGAAAAAAGGGGAAAGAGAACCTGACCCAGGAAAAGGTACTTCCCATTTTTAACAAATTTTACTTAAAGGAAGAAGGGACAAGCCAGCAGGAAAGTACTTGTGGGTTGCATGAGGGTGCAAGTGCCAGGGACTGTTTGCCAGGCGAGTGTGCAAATCTCTGCATCTCATTCATATTTCATGCTGCTATAGATCTGCTTTTGTTACAGGTCTGATTTCTTCTTCATATTCTCTCTTTTTTACCTTTCTACTCTATTTTTTATTACCTTTTTGGGGGTGGTGTTTTTTGTTTGGTTTTTAGTTTTTTTGTTTTTTGTTTAAATACCCAAAGCCCCAAGATTTCAGGGCAACAAGCTCTTTCACGAACAGCAGCACTCAGCTCCTGTCAGGGTGACAGGGAATTGAAGGGGTTTGTGCTGATTCTCTGGGGGTTCTGCTGTGTGGTTTAGTTGGTTGTTTTCTCACTTCTTCCTGAGGTAAATATCAAAAGCCATAATTTTGGAGGAGCACAGGTACTGTTCCTTGAGACAGACCAACTCTCAGAGATCAGATTTTAGTTACAGCCTCGGTTTTTAAGGTGACTGCAATGACCTGTAGTGAAAGACACGTGGGCTCTTTGCTGATATGCTGATATTCCTGAAATCAGGCTGTTCTTCAGAGATCTGACTGCTCCTTGCTGACCCAGCAAGGCAATATTTATGATATTACCAGGATTAAACGTTTTAATGGACACAGTTCAGTTCCTGAGCACATGGGTAGCACAAGAACTGCCTTGGAAAGGTCCAGAGGACTCGGTGGTAAAGCAGCCCAGTGTAATTCCTTTCTCTCTCATGGTATCAGGGAGGGATTATCCTGGGCTGCTCCTTATCTGTGGTTTATCTGGCAATGCATTTGGAGAGAGCAGCAACTGTGTCAGGCTTTGTGTTTTATCAGTGCTAAAAGAGGCTGCAGGCTGGACCGGGTCCTGTCCTGAGCCTGTCACTTCAGCTCCTCTCTTGCCTGGCTGCAGCTCTGCTCTGGTCCTGCTGCAGGGACATGGGTGACAGTTCTTGAGCTGAGCAGGCTGCTCTGGCTTTGCACTGGCACCTCTGGGGGCAGGATTTGCCCCTTCCCCTTTCCATTCCCTGACCCTGAGCAGGGGCTGTGCTGTGCCCAGGGCAGGGCTCCTGCTCAGGCTCTGCCCCGAGTGCTGGGGTGGCAGTGGGTGCTGGTGCCCTGGCAGGCTGGGGACAGCAGGACAGAGCTGATGTTGCTGTGGGATCTGTGGCTTTTGGGAAAGCTCTGGGACAGGGAGCCTGGAATCACCAGGCAGAGGCTTGAGGATGCTTGAGGGTGATGGGCTCTGCCCCGGGGGCTCAGGAGGGTGCAGGGGCTGGGAGCTGTCTCAGGCCATCACCAGCATCACCCTGCCCCTGCCCCCAAAATGCACAGGGGGCACAGGGCAGTGCCTGCATCGTGGGCATCTCCTCTGCTGGGAGGGGCTGGTGCACTGGGAGGTGGTGGCTCGGGCACAGAGGGGACATGAGGCACAACTGGCACTGCCCACCTGCTTTGAGGAGGGCCAGGTGTGAGCTGAGGCTCAGTTTTGTAGTGCCACGTTAAAGCCCTGCTGTAATTCACTGCCCTGGAAAGAAAGACCTGGAATGAAAAACCCTTTACCTGTCATTACTGCCCCTGACAACCAAATCTTCTGCTGGGATCCATCAGCATCAGGGTCCTTTATCACAGATAAATCCCACAGCGGGCACCTTGGCCAGAGTGCAGAACCCCTGCTCCCTACTGGGTCCAGAGTGGAATTGGGATGACTGCAATGATCACTGGAAATGATTGTATTGATCACTTGGGATGACTGTATTGATCACTGGGGATGAGTGTATTGATCACTGGGGATGAGTGTATTGATCACTGGGGATGAGTGTATTGATCACTGAGGATGATTGTATTGATCACTGAGGATGATTGTATTGATCACTGGGGATGATTGTATTGATCACTGAGGATGATTGTATTGATCACTGGGGATGATTGTATTGATCACTGGGGATGGCTTCTCTGATCACTGGAAATGATTGCATTGATCACTGGGGATTGACTGCATTGATCAGTGGGGGTGACTGCATTGATCACTGGGGGTGACTGCATTGATCAGGTGATGGAGTCACCATCCCTGGAGGTGCTCAAGAAATTACTGGATGTGGCACTCAGTGCTCTGGTCTGGTTGATTGGTCAAAGGTTGGACTTGTTGATCTTAGAGGTGTTTTCCTAAATGATTCTATGAGTCTATGATCCTATCATCCTGTTTGTACCTCAACCAGAGAACTGAAAGGTTCTATACTTGTCTTGCATCCTTTTATTTGCATTCTTTGTTAATTGGATGGTTTAGATCCAGGTTGCTCATTCACCCTGCATTGCTACAGGTTGACCTTTCTTTGTTCTGTGGGTCCATTAGAAGATGACACTTGGTAATCTGTGGTGTCCCTGAATCAAACCTCCCTTTGGCTGGTTGGGTCCAGGGAAAGCTGAGAGCACCTTTTCACATCATGGGTCACCTTTGCTATGTGATATAGGGGACACCACAGCAATGGCTCCCCAAAGGAACCTTTAGAAGTGAGGAATTCCTCCCCCAACCACTTCTGAGTGGATGCTCTAGTCCAGGCACACAGACCCTCACTCTGGGCAGCAGATCATCCTGGGGAACATTTCCTCAGCCTCAGGCTGGACCTCAGACTGCTCTCCCACAGGCTGATAAAAAAACCCATCCCTGGCACACACCAGGCCACTGGCTGGGCACTGGCAGGGGATTTGTGCTCTCTGTTTCCCCAGGCTGTAGAATTTCCCTGCAAACGGGATGTGCTGACCCCCTGAAACCAGGAGGCAGGAGGGGAATCTACAAAAATCTCCTGCAATCTCTGCAGATACCAGGACAGGAACACTCATTTGATTGTCTGTGCAGGGGAAAGTGAAGAAATGATGGCAATGAGCAAAGCCTTCATCCTTCCCACTGCATCCCTGAGGGCCAAACTTTGATCCCTGGGATAATCTGACAGCCTTGATGTACCCTTGTGCTCTTAGGTGGGATGTGATGGAAAATGACCCTCAGACACCCTTGGGCTGTGCTCTGCAGAGCCCCAGGACAGCTCTGGCATGGCCAAGACTCACCTGGACTTCCAGAGGGGCTGTCCCAGCCCTGCCACTGCTCTGAGGGAGCAGGTAAAGCCCTTCACTGCCAGGGACCCAGAGCAGCAGAAAAACCTCTGAAGGAGGAGAGGGCTGAAAGAGCAGTTCCAGGAAAGAGCATCCATGTGCCACGGGGTGTGCTAGATTTCCCCTGAGCTCTCTAAAACTCAGGGAGGAGAGGATTTGTCTTCCAGTGCGGCTTTTAACATTTTGTTTTGGCTTCTGTGAATGTGTAGAAGAGGATTGCTGATCTCGTGTGAAGTGCTAGCTTTGTTCTGAGGACAGGGACTGTCTTTAACCTAAACTCACATTTCCCTGCCTCCAGCGATGCAGCTGTCCCAAAGTGAGCCTTGGCTGCAGCTTTAGGCAGTGGAAGAGCCTGTGAAGGCCTCCAGAGGGAGATGGTGTCCACCTATGAACAAAACCCATCCGGATCCCTCTTTCAGGCGTTTGTGACATGCACTGAAAAATCCTGTGTCCCACCCAGCACACGAGGAGGGCACACCCTGCAGGGACTACGTGAGCTGCAGGATGTAGGAACAGACCCACAAATTAATGAGAAATGCTCCCACAAAGTTCAGGTCTGGAGAGAACCTCCTCACTGCAAGAAAAGATGAATTTTATTGGGGCAGTCAAAGTCATGACATTGAGACAAGACTGAGTGTAAAACAGCTGTCCTGGCACATTCTGAAAGATTTGGGGTAGGATTTGGGGAAGTGGGACAAACAGACCAAGACCAACACCCACATTCACAGCAGAGCTGAGCAGAGCCAGAGCTCTGGCAGGGGACTGGGATGAGAAGAAAGAAGGGCTGGAGGAAGCCTTGCCAGCGAGATAGGCAAGGAGCAAGTGAAAAGGGGCTGCATTTCATCTGTACTTTCAGAGGTCACCTGGGGAGAAAAGACCAGAGAAATGTAAAGCATTTGGTTGGTTAAATTCCCCAGCAATTCCAGGCATTCTCTCTTATTTTTATTTGATGTTGAGGAAAACATTGCGTGTGCTTCGGCTTTTTGTTGTTTGTCAGTGCCAATAAAGCTGGCAGCACAGGCACTGTGCTTTCTCTTGATGTGCCCATGGCAATTGCTAATGCTGGAAAACTACTCAGAGAGCAGGTGAAGAGCAAGCAGAGAGAATCTCAAGTTTCAGTAGGAACTGGCTTGACCTCCGTTCCCAGATGAGTCAGGAACTGGTGGAAAGGTTTTGCAGAAGGGAATTGCAATGAAACTCCCAAGGCTTGAAGGGGAAGGTGCCCCTGGGCACGAGGCAGAGTGGGGCTGCAGCAGAGGCAGGTGCACAGTGCCCAGGTCTGTGGGCAAAGCTTTAGAGTTGGCACAGAGTCTGGGGAGAGGGGTGAGCCCCTCAGAGGTGCTGAGTGCAGGCTGTGGCCTCAGGGACACTCAACAGCACAGCCACAGCAGCTCCTTCCCTGCACAGCCACAGTGTGGGCTGTGTGTCCACGCTGCAGGGTGAACATGCTCCTGGTTTGTTCTCAGCTTTCTGCTCAAAGGAAAGACTCCAGTTCCAAGCAGCTCGTAGAGATATTACCCAGAAAGGTCTGTTTACAAGAAGAAGAACCTGCAGCGGATATCCCACAGTAGCAGTTGTGTTTTCCATAAACACCCAGGCACACAAGGTACCAGATGTCAGCTGTGCTGCAGGATCTGTCCCAAGCATGTTTCCCCTGGCTCCATCCATGGGCTGGTGTTCCCGTGGCTGGGAGCACACATGGGGACAGTTTCCAGGCACTGGGAACGTGCACTGACTCGCTCAGCCCTGGGAATGCAGGGGGTCTGACTCACAAGCTCCAGTGATTCATGCTGGGGTAAGGGAAGAGGTAAATCCCAGCTCCTTTCTGGTCTTCCCTGGAGCTCTGCTGGAGGAGGGATTGAACAGAACATGCAGCTCTGTTCCCTCACTGCCCATGGCTCCTAGTCTCAGGTGTTAATGCAAACAGGAGTTCTGGGAGAGGGACCCAGCAGGGCTGAGGAATAACCCATCTCTCCAGGCAGACTGCAGGGCTAGGAGCGCCTGGCAGGGCAGGATGCAGCAGAGCAGTACATTAGCAAATAATCCCCCTATGGATCCAAAAGCTGGTGAGTCACAGCCCTGGGCATTCCATCTCCGATCCCTTTTTGGAGGTGTGAGCAACCTGGGAAAGGCAGCCTGGAAAGAGGAGGAACATCTGGCGAGGGGCTGAGCACAGCCCAGTGCTGACCCTGGAGGTCGCAAGCTCGGCTCCTTCCCCTGCCTCCTTCCCCTGCCTCCTTCCCCTGCCTCCTTCCCCTGCCTCCTTCTCCTGCCTCCTTCTCCTGCCTCATTACCGAGATGGGCCCCAGCTG
>VXBR01010300.1:103899-142208 GCA_013400215.1 Cisticola juncidis
AGCCTGGCAGTGCCATCCCCGCTCCTGGCTGTGCCATCCCCGCTCCTGGCTGTGCCATCCCCGCTCCTGGCTGTGCCATCCCCCCTCCTGGCTGTGCCATCCCCCTCCTGGCTGTGCCATCCCCCTCCTGCACTGCCATTCCCCTCCTGGTTGTGCCATCCCCCCTCGTGGCTGTGCCATCCCTCCTCCTGCCACTGCCACCCCCACTCCTGGCTGTGCCATCCCTCCTCCTGTCCCTGCCATCCCCCCTCCTGCCTCTGGATGCCAGAGTCCTGCTCTGAACGCTGCCCTGAGCCTGGGCTGGGCTCAGGGCTGAGCTCCAATGGAACTGCAGCCGGGAATTGTTGGGAGAAGGTGGGATGAGACTCTGGCATAACTCCTGAGGCAGTGACAGGGGGGCAGAGGAGCCTCCTGTTCTCTGAGCCCCTCTCATTTCCCCTCAGATTCCAGTGGGTGCTTTAGTGCCAGAGGGGGATGTTCAGCATGGGGGCTGTAGGACCCTGTGCCTTTTGGGAGCTCTGTTCCAGTTCTGGGAGAATGCAGTGAGTGGAGCTTTGGGTAAAACACCTCCTGCTTGGCTGTGCTTGTTTTCTCCTGGCAGCAAAGCTCCATAAAAAAACAGAGTGTCTCTTGAAGAGAACTTGAAGAAATCGAGCTCAAGAGGAGCCTGAGAGATGCAACTCATGCCTAGGATCCTAAATTCAGGCTGTTTCCTTTGGCTGAGAAGTCACAACACTGAAATCCCAGTAAAGGCTGGATGTCTGTGCTTGAAACAGTGTTGGGAGCAGAGGCTGTGAGATAACCTGGAGCTTTCCTTTGGGAAATCTGCCCCTGTGTCACTGAGAATGAGGCTGGAGGCCGTGGAAAGCTGGGAAGGAACCTCCCAGCACTCCTGGCTCACCCAGGCTCCCTTGGGGTGTGTGGAGCTCCTTGCCTTGGCTCCTGGCAGCTCGTGCTGTCCTGGGGCAGGTCAGGGACTCTCAGGGTTGCTTTTCCCTGAGATTCTCCTCGGGGTTGCTGTTCCCTGAGGCAATCAGGTTTTTCATCTTCTCTTTGCCCTGAGTGTTTCACACCGAAGGCAGAGACGACAAACTGAGTCCCCAGTGCCTGTTCCAAGGTTGTTTATTCTCCATTATCTCAGTTCTGTCCCAGCTCTGCCAGGCCTCCCTGGCAGGGGCATTATCTCAGTTCTGTCTCAGCTCTGCCAGGCCTCCCTGGCAGGGGCATTATCTCAGTTCTGTCTCAGCTCTGCCAGGCCTCCCTGGCAGGGGCATTATCTCAGTTCTGTCTCAGCTCTGCCAGGCCTCCCTGGCAGGGGCATTATCTCAGTTCTGTCTCAGCTCTGCCAGGCCTCCCTGGCAGGGGCATTATCTCAGTTCTGTCTCAGCTCTGCCAGGCCTCCCTGGCAGGGGCATTATCTCAGTTCTGTCTCAGCTCTGCCAGGCCTCCCTGGCAGGGGCATTATCTCAGTTCTGTCTCAGCTCTGCCAGGCCTCCCTGGCAGGGGCATTATCTCAGTTCTGTCTCAGCTCTGCCAGGCCTCCCTGGCAGGGGCATTATCTCAGTTCTGTCTCAGCTCTGCAGGGCATCCCCAGCAGAGCAGGACTGGGCGGCTCAGAGAGCCCCACACCTCATGTACAGCACCCCTGACCCAACCACCGTCCAAAATGCACTTTTTATTGACAGAATTTTACCAATGCCCACTGCCTATGCTAACATGGCATTTCTACTCTAAACCAATCTCTAAAATCCAACTCAGCAAAAGATGGGGGACGAGAGCAAGAACAAGGAGCACAGGGGCCACTCCCCAATTCCTCCAGCTTGTCTCTTCAGCCCCATATACTAAAAATCCCAGATTCTACATTTACATTCTATGATCAACTAAATACTACTTATTTTGAATTCTCTCAGCTTGTGATTCTTCACACACTGTGGGCATTCACTGCCATGGCAGGGATCAGAGGCAGTGTCCTCCTGGGCTCTGTGTGAGGCTCTGACCCCCTTGGACAGATCCCAGACCCCCTGTCCGGTCTCCAAACCCTCCAGGGTGGCCACAGGGATGTCCTAGCCTCTGACACTCCCTCCAGGGTGGCCACAGGGATGTTCTGGACTCCGACAAGGGATGTGCTGGCAGGGAAGGCACAGGGAGGGCGAAGGTTTCTCCAGCAGGGCTGCAGTCAGACTTGCATCACCTGCTGTGCTGACCTGTGTGGGGCTGGGGAAGGGCTCTCTGCCCAGGGGAGGCTCTCACTGCACCCACAGGCTCTGACTGGGGCAAATCTGCTCCCTCCACATCCCATGGGAATATCCAGAGCAGGGAGGACCTGCCTGGCCCCAGGCTGAGTCCTGCTCCTGGCTCTGGGGCTGTGCCCAGGTAACAAATGGTGTTTGAACCAGTGTGACCTGGGGAGGTCTCCTGTCCAACCAGGGCAGCTCTCTGCTGCTGCATTTCTGAGATGTTTCAAATTGTAACAACAAATACAAGAGATAATGGTAAAAATTAAACATTTTAGGTAATTAATAACTCTGGTAATTAGGCTTGGGAGACTCAGTCATCAGTTCTTATGGTGGATTTGAGTTCAAGCATGTCTGGAAGGCAGGAGCTCCTCAACAGAAGGGAGAGGAGCTTTGCAGAGGAGATCAATGAGCCACACAAGGCTGTGTCTGTGCATCAGTGGTGTCACCAAACCTCTGAGGAGCCTGGTGGGCCTGGAGCTCTTCTACAGTCGACTTCATCCCTACCATCCCCTTAAATTTTTGACTACAAATAGAAGGCAGGGCACAGCTTTTCTTGCTAAATTTTCATCTGTGTTGAGGATGAGGAAGAGAAGGGAACCACATTTACTCTCCAAGTCTGGTATTTGGTGGCTGGCAGACCAGAAAAAGAAAGACAGCCACAGATGTGTGAGATGCACAGAAAAAGTGTTCTTTAGGCAAGCTGTGAAGCTTTACCTTAGGACTGCACTAAAGTCAGGTGCTTTAGTGTTTAGCTGGTTTATTTTTAAAAAAGGACACCCCCAAAATTTGAACCAGATCTCCTACATCATTGGCCAATGTTTGGAAGCCCTTCAGAGAAACTTCTTTTTGGTGTCAGAATTTGAACATTTGCTTAATTTGAGAGTAAGATCGGACTGAAATCCATCCAGCAGGTTCTCGGCAGATGTTTCTCTGACCCCTCTCCTCTGTCTTTGTTGGTGGGTGTGTGATATGTACCAGCTGAGCATCCAGCAATCTGGCTTTCAACAGCTTTTGATTTGAAGGCTGGGACTTTATTCCCCTCCAGAACTCTGTGTGTGTGCATGTGTACATGTGTTTGTGCTCACATGAGTTTTTTCTTCTTTGAAGTCCACAGGGCTTTGCAGGAATTCCCTGGTTCCTGATGTGCTCCAGCTCTCTGGGGGCGTGGAGATGCAATTTTGGCCAGCACACTCCTCAGGCAGAGCCTGTACTGGCCCTGATGCTCCTTCTGTGTCTCTTGTACATCTCTGCCTGCAGTCAGAGCCCTGACAGAACTCCCATGCTCAGCATCCCCACCTCTGGTTCAGGGCACTCCAGCAGAGCTCTCTGTGTCCCAGCTGCACCCCTGGCTTGGCCCAGGTTGTTCTGGAGAGAAATCTCCTTGCTCTGGGGCAGCCTGGTGGGATTCCAGCCATGGGTTTGTGGAGCCTCCTCAGAGCTCCTGGTGCTGATTCCTGATGTGGGCAGGCAGAGCAGCCAGGGGTGCCAGCAGGGAATGGGCTGTGGATGCTCCTGGGAGACAATGGGACAGGGCACAGGGGCAAAGGTGACCCCTGAGCCTGGCCATGTCCCCTGCCTGCCTGCTCAGGTGCCTCTCTCCTGTGCCCAGCTCCCAGCTCAGGGGAGTGGGACAGGGCTGGCAGAGAGAAATGTGGATTTTGGGCCCGGAGGAGGGAGAGGAGGAGGATATTTCAGCTGCTGGCACAGTCCTGGTGCACACAGGGGATCCAACTTCAGCTGTGCCCGTGCAAACCTGCTGCTCTCTGCAGGAGAGAAACCTCAGCTGCACTGCAAAACAACAAAAAACAAATCCTACCTGCCTGAATTCCCTGGCAGAGCCTGGAGACAAGGGGGACACTGGTGGGGAAGAGGCTTGGGAGACACCCCAGTGCCCACACTGGGGGAGCATTGCTCCCTTTTGGGCAGGGCAGGGTTCCCCAGCCCGCCCTGCTCCGTGATGCCATCCTGGATGGGCACAGCAGCTCCAGCTCCACATCCCACCCACACCACACCCCAGCTCTGGGCTCTGCCCCTGCCACCAGCAGAACGAGCTGCTGGTGTTGTGCTGGGAGTCTGATGCCTGAAAAGAGCTGAGTGCTGAAGTGGTTTGGCTCCAGAGAGCCTTGCTAGCAGATCACTCGCTCGCAGATCCAGGGTGGAGGTGCTGGAGCAGGGCAGGATGTGTTTCAGGGGCCAGGATGTGTTTCAGGGGCCAGGAGTCTCCCTGATCACTGCCCCAGGCACAGTTCCTTTCCCTTGCAGAGTTCTTTTGCTTCATCTGCTCATTCAGGCTTTTGCCTGAAGGGCAAGGACAAAGAATGCAATGAACTCCTCCTTGGCAGGGAAGTGTATTTTGCTTCACATTTGTCAATAAACGAGATTAGGTTTCTGTATTTGTGCTGAGAGGCTGCGTGAGAGGCACGTTTAATGAATGCTAAAATAAACTCTGGATAGCTGTGGGGTAACAAACACAGCTGAAACTCGCATCTCAGGAGAGATCCTGACATTGCAGAGATGCCAGTTATATGACCAAGCAAAAACGAGTCAGCCCAAACCTAAAATTACCCCGGATCCAGCATGAAGGATGACTCTGTACAAAGCTGTGTGTGATGGTGACCATGCTGCCTCTCTGCTTGAAACAACATTTCCAACTCAGTCCTGGGTCACCTCTCCCAGTTCTTCCAGGTAGGAATACTCTTTGTCCAGAATCTGAGTGTGTTATTCTAAAAAGGCATACTCAGAAAGATGGGAGACAGCAGGAATTGCTGTTCCTGGGTGTCCTTCCCACTGCCCACTCTGGTGAGTCCTGACTCCCCCCTTTCTGTCCAGCAGGGCCAGTGAGACCATGCAGGGATTTAAACCTCTCTGCTGTCAGAAGCAGAGGAGATCAAGGGAGAGTCCTGGGGATGGAGGGTTAAATCCATGAAGAAACATGGATGGATTTCAGGAGGTCACCTTGAATCAGAGAATCTTAGAATCACAGACTGCTTTGGGTTGGACGGGACCTTAAAACTCATCCCATTCCACCTCCTGCCATGGCAGGGACACCTTCCACTATCCCAGGCTGCTCCAAGCCCTGTCCAGCCTGGCCTTGGGCACTGCCAGGGATGGGGCAGCCACAGCTCCTCTGACCAAACCACACCAGAGCCTCACCACCTTCACAGGGATGATTTTCCTTCTAACATCCAATCTAAACCTATTTTCTTTCAGTTTAAATCCATTTCCCCTTGTTCCATCAAATATCTTGGCAGATATGGGGGAGAAAATGCTAAAAATCTGGCAGGATGGTTGCAGGTGATGGTGGAATGAGCCCTGGGGTTTCTGGTGGGAGGACAGGGTGTGGTGACACAGGAGTGCTGTGGGGACACTCAGGCAGCAGCTCCTGCCCCCCGAGGCTGAGGGCCTGGCCCAGCTTTCCTGATTCACTGCTCTGCACTTCCAGGCACGAGGCTGGAAAGGTTTGGTGGTAATCAAAGCAAAGCTGTCAAGTGAGGAATGCCGTGGGCAGTCCTGGCTCTCTGTTGTGGGAATCAGGGGAAGGGGCTCTGCTGCAGGAAGGGGTCCTGAGGGGTTCTGCTGTGGACAGCAGCACTGCAGAGCTGCAGGGAAGGCACAGAGCAGCTCAGGGCTGTGCAGCCCCAGCACAGAGCCCTCCTGGCCCTGGGTGCTCCTCTCTGCTCCTTTGAGGTGGGTGCAGCTGATGCTGCAGACCCTGCCCATGCCAGGCCACCTTGGCTTCCACAGACTCCCCAGCTCTGATTCTCCTCAGCAACACTTCAGCTTTTCTCCTGGCACGCTCCCAGGCTGCCCTCCCCAATCTGCAGCAAGAAGTTGTAATGCTGCTCTTGTTGCACGGGACTTTCCTAAGCTGCAGTTCAGGGAATTGCTCCTTTTTGTGGTCAAGCTTATCCAACCTACCTGCAGGACAGGAGAGACAGCAGGAGTGGCAAAATTGTAGTGCAATAGGAAGATGTTGATAGCAGCTTTCAAAACCCCCTCTGTCCACACACCTTTTTTATTTTTTTTCCTTTTTTTTTTTAATTAATAAGATTTCTGGAGAGGTTTCCTTGTCTATCCTATATTTAGAAAATGTGGGCAGGCCATGCAGTTTTAGGAAGCAGCCTTGTGTTGGCAGGGCCATTGCTCATTTCATGTGTTGTAACATTTTTGTGCTGGTAATGTTCTGAGTGGCTGTTTGAGGGAGATTCTGTGAGTCACAGCTCTGGTGTTCTCCTGGGCTTAGGTAGGTGTCTTGTTCATTTTGGGGGGCTCAGAAGGGAAGAAAGAAGCAGTTGTAATCTGAAGCACTGCTGGCAGTTTTGGTTTTATTGCCAGAGCTGTGATAATCTGGTATTTCCCGTAAAGCCCCAGGTGCTGGGCTTTATTTTCTGGGACTCTCCAGTTCCTCTTACCCTTTGTCATTGCAGCGTGTCCCATCTGAGCCCTCAGCATTCACACCATCAAAGATAATAGCAAGCCCCAAACACATCCCCAGTGGAAATCTCCTGTTTAGTTCAATACCACAATTTTCAGGAAGGAGAAGAAGCCCAGTTCATGATTTCTAAATGAGCAGATCTGTGTGTGTGGTGTCTGTCTGTCCCCTCCTTTCCCCTCCTTTTCTTCCTGGTCTCTTTTGCAGGTCAGAGGGGACACTGAGTGCTCTCTGGTGATGCAGAGCTCCTTTTCCTGGCCCTGTCCTGTCTCCTCTGCATGCAGGCACAGCAGCTGCATCACTGCAGTGCTGCAGCGCTGCCCCGGCAGGGTTCGGGTGCTCCCCCAGCAGCAGCAGCTTTTCTGCACGGGAGCCTCGGGGCTTGTCTGCACAGGGAGGCTCTTGCAAAACATGCTTGGCCCAGGGTGTGAATTTAAAGGGAAAGAACTGCTCTGCACCAGAGTCCTGCCTTAAACCCCCCATCCTGCAGGAGGGCACTGCTGTTCTCAACTCTCTGGGCTTGGTGGAAGAGCTGCAGCCAACCTGGGCAGCCAAGGGCTCTCAGGGTTGCTGTTCCCTAAGATTCTCCTCGGGGTTGCTGTTCCCTGAGGCAATCAGGTTTTTCATCTTCTCTTTGCCCCAAGTGTTTCAGACCGAAGGCAGAGATGGCAAGCTGAGTCCCCAGTGCCTGTTCCAAGGTTGTTTATTCTTCATTATCTCAGTTCTGTCTCAGCTCTGCCAGGCCTCCCTGGCAGGGGCATTATCTCAGTTCTGTCTCAGCTCTGCCAGGCCTCCCTGGCAGGGGCATTATCTCAGTTCTGTCCCAGCTCTGCAGGGCATCCCCAGCAGAGCAGGACTGGGTAGCTCAGAGAGCCCCACACCTCATGTACAGCACCCCTGACCCAACCACCATCCAGAATGCACTTTTTATTTACAGAATTTTACCAATGCCCACTACCTATGCTAACATGGCATTTCTACTCTAAACCAATCTCTAAAATCCAACTCAGCAAAAGATGGGGGACGAGAGCAAGAACAAGGAGCACAGGGGCCACTCCCCAATTCCTCCAGCTTGTCTCTTCAGCCCCATATACTAAAAATCCCAGATTCTACATTTACATTCTATGATCAACTAAATACTACTTATTTTGAATTCTCTCAGCTTGTGATTCTTCATACACTGTGGGCATTCCCTGCCATGGCAGGGATCAGAGGCAGTGTCCTCCTGGGCTCTGTGTGAGGCTCTGACCCCCCTGTACAGACCCCAGACCCCCTGTCCGGTCTCCAAACCCTCCAGGGTGGCCACAGGGATGTCCTAGACTCCAACACAGGGCTCCTGTGGGTGCTCTGCTCTGAGCTGGCCTGGGTTAGCACTGGGAGGAGGAGAGGGCTGGGATGGGGGCTGCTCTCTGTGCACCCAGAACAGGGGCAGCACTTGAGAGCAGGGCCTGCCTTGGGGCTGCTGGGACCCTCTGGAGAGGCCTCTGAACAGGGGCTGTGCACACAGACCCCTTCCTCAGCACTGGGCCTGGATCAGCTTCTCCTGTCCTTTGTGAGCAGCCTGGGCTCAGCTGGATGGGCAGCCCTGAGCCAGCAGCCCTGAGCCAGCAGCCCTGAGCCAGCAGCCCTGAGCCAGCAGCCCTCTGGAGCAGGCTGAGAGCTGGAGCTGCCCCCAGCAGGGTGCTCTGCTCTGGTCCTCTCTGAGCTGAGGGGCTGCTCACCCAGCTGCCATCTGTGTCCCACCCATGCCACAGCATGAGGAGTTTCCTCCTCGGATCCAGACCTCCAGTACTGCCTCAGTCCCACCATGCCAAAGCTGAGTGCCCTGGGAAATGACACTTTGTGCAGCTGAAGGTGACCTGGGGTGGACTGTGCCTGCTGAGCCAAGGTCTCACATCCCAAGTCCCAGCTGTGAATTAAAGTCCTTTGCCTTTGGGAGAGCAGCAAGGGGCCCTGAAATACCTTGCACCCCACAGGATGGAAACCTGAGGTCTCTGAAAGGAGAAGGGACACAGTGACAACCCAAAAAGCCATGTCAGTGTAAGTTCCCTATGTCTCTCTGAGGCCAAAATTGGGAGCTCAGACATCCCTGGCTGCTCCTGTTTCATTGGCATCCCCTGGACGTTGTTGTCACTGCAGTCACTGTGGGCAGGAGCATGGCAGGGCTGGCAGGAAGGCAGGATTTACATCAGGCACAGGCTGTCATCTGGATAAACCCGGGGAAAATGCAGCAGGGGTTTTGTGCCAGTGGGCATCAGGGCAGGAAAGCAGCCCTGTCCATGAGGGAATGCAGAAGATTCCCCACTGGGAGGCATTCAGAAGCAGTCAGTGATATTTGCTGCATGAACTGGGGTTCTTTTTGGTCAGACCCATCATCTCAGGCTCCCTCAGCCTGGTGGTCCTCCCTGGCTGCTTTCTGTGCCTGTCACGAGTCCCCTGTGTCACTGAAGCCTCCCCCTGTTCCTCCCTGCTGGAGCTGCCCTGCTAACAGAGTTGGCTGCTTGAGGACTCATCAGGGCTGAAATGATTTATTTCTCAGCCATTTATTGCAAATGAACCATTGGAAGGTTTTCAAAAGCCATCTTCTCCTGACCTAAGTTCAGCTGAGTGTTTTAGCAGCATCAGCTTTGCATAACACGCCAGTGGAGGGGAATTCTGGGGGAATAAAGTTTATGTTGATAAACAATCCTTGCTGACCAGGATCTCCCTCTCAAAGTTGTGTGGTTCTTCAGAGGATCACTGAGGGAACTGGGAAGTACAATCCAGCTGCCCCAGAAAAATGTGATGACTTTTGTGTTTACTCTGAGTGTCTGATAAAATCCCAAATTATCTCATGACAGCAGGTAATTCTTTGCCAACGTTTAGAATTCAGCGAAATGCCTTGATAGAGCACCCCAAATTAATTCCAGTTGGTGAGGACAGGAGAGCATCACATGGGCTGGGAGCTGGGTGGGGAAAACCATGAACAATGGATTAGGATAAACAGCAGTGTGTCCAATTGTCAGGGGAGTGAAGGACAGCGCAGCCTTGGGAGCTCAGGCTGTGCCAGCTGCTGCAGAATTCACCTCTGAGAGGTCTCCTTGGGACCCTGCAGCCAATCTTTGTGTTCTGTTTCTGCTGGGAACAATAGATGTAAATATGACCTTAGTAGATGTTGCATCTGTGTGGAAAAGTGCACGAGATAGAGACAGGGAGATGGTTCCCTCTAAGCCAATGGTTTGATGATCCATTCTCTGTTGGATGACTGCTAATCTTTCAGAATGGTTGTTTATCATTTGTGTGCTTTAGAATCCTTCAGTTCCTTATCATAATGGTGGTGAGCAGACAAATGCACCTCCCTTGTGGCTGTGGCTGCAATCCATGATCATCTCATGAGAAATCTGACCAGTGAGGAGATGACCACAAGGAGAACCTTCCATCTGCATGGCGTAGAAGAAGAAGAAGACAGGGGAGCTGTGTGTGTGAGGCCAGAGAAGAAGTGGGTCATTCCCTTGCTTGTGCTGTGTCATAGCTAACACAGCCTGTGCTTGCTGGAGTACAGTGGGATTTGAGTTGCTTCTGCACAGCCAGTGAGACCTACAAAATGTTTTTTCAGACCATCCTTCACGGGGCAGGGCTGTGTGATCCTGGCTGAGGTGTCCGCTCGGCTTTTGTTCGTGCTCACAAAGACGCTCCCTGTTAATTAGGGTGATATTTTGTCCAGGCATTTATTTACCACCAAATTACTAAGGGAGGGGCACAAGTTGAAAAATGAGGTGAGGAGCACAATGGGGTAGGCTGTGCTCCACGGGGATGTTCCATCTCCCTGATCCCCTGGCTTAGGGTGAGCTGGGGAAGGGCTGGAGGGGGTCCCTGCTGGAAAGCACCAAAAAGCAGATCTGGGATGGATCCTTCCTCCACCTGTGCAGGGCTCCTGTAACCACAAAATCTGGGATGATTCCTCCCTCTGTACGTGAACAGGGGTCCTGCAACTACAACCAGCACCATCCAGGTGAGCAGAAAGGCTTTTTGTGGTGTTTCAGCTTGACCATCAGGCAGGGGGCTGCCCCTGCAGGGCAGGAGGGTGACCAGCAGTCCCCTTTCACAGGGTGTGAGTGGAAGCCCAGCTTCCACATCCTGCAGCCAGGGGGAAAGTGTGACCTCAAAGCAGCTCTGAGGTGTCTCTGAGCTGTGTGTGGCAGTGGAGCTCCCCATGCTCCATCCCAAACAGGCAGAAAATCAGAAAAGCAGCACCAGTGCTCAGGTGTCTGCCTGAGGGGGTGACTCAGGCCCTCTGGATTTCATGGACACAAGGCTGCTGGGAGCTCTTCAGGGAGATGTGGGAGGTACTCAGCACCTCCAGAAATGAAAGGAGGATGAGACTGGGGCTTAAAAGTGATATTCAAGGTTTTCAAGATAATGGATTTTGCAAAGGGAAAAAAAAAATCATCAACCTCACAGCCAAGACTGAGACAGGAAGGACAAAGAGGAGTGAATTTGGTGATCTGTGATTGGTGGCAGCTGGCATGGCAAGGAGAAGGGAACAGAGAGAAGGGGTAGTGTAAAGGACAGGACAACAGGAGGGATGGATCACATCTTTGGAATGATGGAACATCTCTTCTGCACCTGGGGACCAGAAGAGCCTCACAGGTCTCAGCAGCCCCTGGGGACCAGAAGAGCCTCACAGGTCTCAGCAGCCCCTGGGAGGGGTTGTGAGGTTGGGATCCAGCAGCCTTCCAGGGCCTGGGCACCCTGTGGGTGCAGTGTGGATGTGCAGCACAGCTTGGCTCTGTGTCTGGATCCTGGGGAGTGGAATGGATGGTGCAGATCCCCCCAGGGGCAGGGATGTGATCTGCTCAATTTCTGAGCTGTTCTTCCAAGCCAGTTCTTGCAATCCTGTGAGTTGTTGTCCCCCTGAACCCTGTCCTTGGACCTTGCCAGGTTAATTCTGTAGACCCAAAGGTCTCTCCAGGCTTTTCCAGGGCAGCTCCTCAGCACCACTGCACCTTCTGCAGATTCATCAGAAACAAAGTGGGTATGGGGTATTTAGACTGAGCATTTCCTACAAAATCCTCTCCAGAAGAGGAGACCCCACTCTTTCCATCAGGGTCTCATAGTGTCCTCAGGCCCCTGTAAATCCCTTTTGGGTTCTAGGTGGTTCCATTCCTCTGCATGGAGCTGCTCAAGGGAGGCTTGGGGAGATGGTGAAGGGGAGATAGGAGAAGTGAAGGAGCAGCTCTGCAGAAATTTTGCTTCAGCAAAGGGTCTGAGTGGAGACCCTTTTAACCTGTCCTGTCTCCCTTCTTTCCTTTATCCCTCCTGCATGGAGTTGGAAACCACAGGATGATTCCTGCATTGTGCCCTGTCTTCTCCCAGGTCTTCCTTGGGTCCCAAACTCCTGCTTGTTGTCACTGCTGCTTAAAATTGGCATTTGTGGTGGCATCCAGAGGTGCTGGCTGCAGCATTGTTCCCCTTGTGCTATTCACAGCACAGAGTCACAACAAGAGCCAGTCCCTGCCCCAAATATATTAAGTGGGATCTTTGAGAGAGGAAATGGAAGCACAGAGAAGGGATGTGAATTGTCCCACTTTACGCAACATTTCTGGGATAAAACCCAGCACTATTAATAGCTTTTTGCTCAACAACCATCTTTTGTTCAGAACTCTGCTTTTCACCTTAAGTTGTTTGTGTTGTGCAGGATCTGCTGCCCAGTTTGGTGAAATTTCCCCTTTTGTGACCCAAAGCTAGATAGGAAGAAGGTCAATAAACCCATGACCAGTTTGAACTCAGAATAATTTCCCTGCTTGGGCCATCACCACGTTGCCCATTGTCTCCTCTTTGCCCACATTTTGCTGCTGTGTTGCTGGTCTTTGTTTTCAGTCACTTGTGTTCTGCAATAGCTCATAGAAAATTACACCTTCCTGTGCTGCTCTTCCCTAAATCCCTCTGTGAAGTTGCTGGACAGACAGCAGGGGTTGGCTCTCATCAAAAAGTCAAATTTGCTTTACCTTCCTTCTCGTTTGTCACCTACGAATATTCTATAAAGTGATCTTTCTGCCAGAGGAATGTTTGTGGAAACAGAAACTGTTGATTAAATTTTAACGAAGAGTCACAGGAAGCAAATTTTAAAATTGCAACTGTATGTTTGTGATAATAAGAGCTCTGTCATTGCTGTCAGGGACTAGAATTGATGCAGGCCACAAAATCTCTTCATCCAACCAAAATGAGCCAGAGTTTCTTGATTTAGTTTTTTTCTTTTTTTTTAAACACAAGCCACAAACTGCTCATGAGCAATTTACAAGCCAAAAATTAGCCAGGATGGCTTTCCAGAGAATAGTTCTGAAGAATATCGCAATAAGCAATATTCAAATATAAAACGAGGGAAAATAAGGATAAAAAAATTAATCAGGAAGAGCTGACATCCTGGAGACTCCTGGCAGCTGTAAATCAGCGTGGTTGGGGGACATTTCAGTGGAAGCCACCCATCCCTGTGCTCCAGTGGGGGTCCAGGCTGCTGGGAACAATGCTGGGAAGCCGCGCTCTGGACAAGGCAGGAGCCACGCTGTGTTAGTGTCTCCACTGGGCACTGCCCCAGTCCCAGCCGGAATTTACGGCTCCCTTTGCTGCTCCCCCGCAGCCCAGGGAAGGGGTGGCCCTTGTCCCTGTCCCCTGGCCGGGCTGGGGGCTCTCCCTGCCCTGCTCCCTCCTCCCCCTGGGGACAGCGCAGATCTGCGCCCAGCAGTGTCACAGACCCGGGGTGGACACGGTGACAGCGTGGGGTGGGATCCCAGCCACGCTGGGTGGGATTGGGGCTCCTGGAAAAGCTGTCTCAGGGATGATCTTGAGTTTCTTTCCTGCATTTGGATGAAAACCAGACCTGCGGTCGCTTCTGGTACCAGGGCTTTAAAGCCTTCCTTCAACCAACAGCAAAACTTTTAATCTTTCTAATATAACATTACAGAGAACAAACAAGTCTCTAATGCAAGCCCTGGGTCTCTTGTGGGGAGATCCCGATAAAAACAGGGCTTTCTGTTTTGGAAATACCCTCTGGTGGATTTGTCTCTCACCAGAGACAATGGTGAACTTTCAAAGTAGGCAGAGACATGGGAAAAAAATATTGTAATTAAGACTGCAAGTGGTTGGCTTTTGTCACGGAATGCTAGAGAATATTATTTTATAGGTTAAAAATTAAACATCTCCACCTCAGTATTAGAGGCTTCTCACTGAATTTATTTATCCAGATATTAAAGTGCTTTCTTCCGTGAATCCCTGCTTTGTGTGGTGTCTCACCTGGTTGTGTGTGAAACATCAGGATGTTCTCTGGTCCAGAACATCCTGGGAAATTGAAATGGCAAAAAAAAACTTTTGCCAGCTGGGCTGTCGCATCTGACCTTCACTTGACCTCTGCCTGCCCTGGATTAACATTTTGTAATTGATCCCAAATTTCTCTTACTTTTCCTTGCATGCTGAAGTGAAATGTATTTAAAAGCACTGGTTAAAGAGCTGGGTCTGCTGGGGCAGGGAAAGGGGCAGATTCTCGGGGTGCCCCATCTCTGCAGTGAGGTGTTCATGGTTCCTGCCCCCCTGGCCTCAGATCTCACACCTCAGATCTCACACCTCATTAGTTAACTCCCCCTGGGGTCCTCCTGCTGTTTAAATGCAAAGTTTTGAGAGAGGAGGGAGCAGCTGCTCCTTGGCTTGCACGCCCAGGGGTGATGGGCACAGGCTGGGCAGGAGGGGCAGGTCTGTGGCACACCTGGCACCCACTCACAGATTCAGTCCCATTCCCCTGCTTGCAGTGGCCCTTTCCTGATTTAGCTGAAGGACCAGGGATGATTTGGGCTGGGCTGTACCCACACATTGCACTGGGCCCTGGTTTTGCAGGTTTTCCTGAGGCACAGAATCATCACAGGATCCCAGAATGGTTTGGGTTGGGAGGTGTCGGAGTCCAGGATATCCCTCTGGCTGCCCTGGAGTGTTTGGAGA
The DNA here is from genome assembly GCA_013400215.1 of Cisticola juncidis. Classification (NCBI taxonomy): domain Eukaryota; kingdom Metazoa; phylum Chordata; class Aves; order Passeriformes; family Cisticolidae; genus Cisticola; species Cisticola juncidis. Next base: position 118,534 of record VXBR01010300.1, read on the forward strand.
CCGTACAGGTCTCAGGGAAAAACGACCCCGAGAGGGAGGGACCTTGGAAACCATCTCATCCCAACCCCAGCCACAGGCAGGGACACCTTCCACTGTCCCAGGGTGTTCCATGCCCTGTCCAACCTGGCCCTGGACACTTCCAGGGATCCTGGGGCAGCCCCAGCTTCTCTGGGAAACCTGTGCCAGGGTCTCCCCATCCTCACAGGGAAGAATTTCTCCCTGGAATGCTCCCACCAGTCCAGGATGGTCTGTCTGCTGTCCCCCCATGCTTGGGAGAGCCCGGGTGCTGCAGGCAGACCCTGCTAGAGGAATTTCAGCTCCCCTCTAACTGAGCTGCTCTCTCCTATGTGTTAAATCAACACTCCTGTGATTCATAAAGCTGTAAAACCTCTACAAGGTTTTTTTATCCCTTTCTAGAACCAGTGACATTCCACTAATGGTCATTTGCATCTGCAAATTCCTCCCTGTAATCTGAAAGCTTTTAGCCTTTAGCTTTGCCACCATGTAAGGGGTCTATATGTGGTTTCATGTACAGATTTCATAATAAACACTGAATGAAACGAGGGGGTTTTCTGCTAACCTAGATTGTTTTGTCTCCTGGGGTGAGTTTTTCAATCACTTTCCTTTGGTGATTGAAAGATGATGGATTCCACCCGGGTCTTTAGCAGGGTTCTAGGGCAAGCAATTTGTGCTTAGTGCTCAGTGACTGGTACAAAGGATTAATGTATTTTAAACTTTTGGGTGCCTGGGGTAATTTCTTTGTTGGCTGGGACTGGACTGGCAGTCCACAGAGCATGGGTGGGCAATTTTCCTAGCTGTTTGTGAAGATAGAGATAAAGCTGTATTTTATGAATTGCTGTTTCCAAGGTCATCTGGAAATTGAGCAGTTCATAAAACATATCTTTGTTCAAAGATAGATTTGATTATATAAAATACGATCCCAGAATCAATTGGGTACAAACAAGATGTTGCCTTTAGGCTTCAAAACACATTGTTAGAGGCATGAAGAGCAGAATTTGTTGCTGCTGTCTTTGTGTGGCTATTGTTTTTGGTCTTAATAGGAACAGAATGAATGACATTTTTCCACCAGACCACTTATGCTCAACTATACCTCCAGGACAACTTCCTGGCCAAAAATATTCAAAACAAACAAACACAATAGCAATTCTACTCCAATTACATTGTTTGCAAACCAGCTAGTGTTCATAGAGTACTAGGTTTGGCAAATCCAACCACTTCAGCCCCTGGATTTTAATCTTGGATATTTGCATGCCCTGGAGCTGCTGAGCTCTTCAGGTGAATATTTGTGCACTGGTACCTTCAGCACTGTGGCAAAATCACAGCCCAATTTGGGTGTTGGGAAGACATCCCTGCCCAGATGCTCATGGATTTCAGTGGAGCTGAGATTTCAGCCTCGGGCTCTGGACCAAATCATACACCCATTTCAAAACTTTCACTGGAAATAAGAATAACTGGATTTTTAAGTGTGGGAAAGACAGAGGAGGAGGTATTTATCAGTTGCTCTTAAATATAAGTGGAGCCAGGATTTGTGAGAGGAGAGTGAAATTCCTGGCTTTGTGGTACTTTGTGAAAGAATCACAGAGATTGGAAAAGACCTTTGGGATCCCATGGTTTGAGTTGACAGGGAGATCCTATAGAGAGCACCCCTACATTATCAAACCTGCTAATAACTCTCCAGTCAGTTTTCTTTGGTGATGGGAATGGTCATGAAAATAGAGATTGTTGTAACTCACAACTTAAATAGATTTTTTTAAAAAGCCAGCTAATAGTGCTGTAAACTGGTGTTGTAGTCACTTCTTCCTGAGACAGAAGGCTACAGGAATTTAGTTATAGGGAAAGAAACTTCAGTGTTAGGGAAGGTATGGACACGTAGGGAGGAATAATGCATTTGTTCTGGCTTCAGCAAAGTGCCTTCCACACTTCATTCCAACCCCTAATCACAGATCTCAGACTCTTCAAATCACAGACCTCAGACTCTCCAGCACCTTCACACTTGCAGTCCCCTGTGTCCCTCCCAGCAGTGTCTGTTCTGTGTTGTCACTGGGTGGGTCCTCAGCAGACCCTGCAGGACCCTCAGTGGCTCCCGCTGTCCCCCTGTCACAGTGGGACCTCTCCCAGGGGCACGGGAGGAGCCTCTGGCTCCTGGCCTGGCTCTGTGGGACAGGCAGGGCAGCAGGGACAGCTCCTGTGTCCCTGGAGAGCTCTGGGTTATTAACCCTTGCTGTTCTCTGCAGTTACTGCACAGGTAGAGCCTGGGACAGTGGAGGGGAGGTGTAAATGTCCCAGTGAGCCCCATGGTCTAGTGCTGGCTCCAGCATTGGAGTCCCTGCCCTCTGAGGGTGCTGAGGCCCTGGCACAGGGTGCCCAGAGCAGCTGTGGCTGCCCCTGCATCCCTGGAAGTTCCCAAGGACAGGGCTTGGAGCAGCCTGGGACAGTGGAAAATGTCCCTGCTCATGGCAGGGGACAGAATGAGATGAGCTTTAAGGTCCCTCCCAACCCAAACCTCCTATGGTTCCATGGCTCCATGATCACTGCTCATGGAAAAACACGGCTGTGTGGTAATTAAAAGGTCAAACAGTGGTTACAACAAAATGCTGCCCCTTGGAAATTTAAATTTGTCATTGTTGTTTACCTGTCATGTCCCCCTGCTCAGCACACCAAGGTCTGAGACAGTGGCTGCAGAGACTGCCATGAGAATGTCTGAACATCCCTTGGCATAAACTGAAACTCCAGTTGCCTGGAGTATAAAGGCTGTTCCAGATATTATATTATGTTTAGTGCTCTGGGTTTGGAGCCTGTAGTTACCCAGTGGGGCAGAGGCTGGCGTGGGGCGATGTGTCAGTGTCACACCAAGGTCCTCCCCGCAGGCTCTGGGCTGTGTGTGGTCTGGGGACGCTGTGTCCACCCAGGCAATAAAGCCAGGGCTGTTCCACAGCTCCACTCCAACCCAGCCCTGTTACCTCCAGGGGCCTTGGAGGGTCACAGACTCTGAGGAGTCCTTGTGACACTGCCACCAAAGAGCTGACACCACAGCCTGCCGGGGTGCACAGCAGGGACTGCTCCTGCCCCTTCATAAAACCCTGGAAAAAGGAGGACAGACACCGAGGGTGTTGTGAGGATTTTTCCAAGCAGATCCCGTGTTCCCATTCCTTCTGGCAGGGGGGAGCTTTCCTCGGAGTGGGTCCTCCTTTGTCAGGTTGGCATTTGCAACCAGGATTGAAACAAAGCCCAGGGGATCAGGAGCTGCTGCTGAGCTCCAGGTTTGTCTGTGTGTCCAGTAAAGGCCAAATTAAACCCAAGGCAAAGGAGCATCACCCCTGATTAAAACAGAGGAACCTGTGGGACTGCATCAGGCAGGGAGTGAGATGTGTCACAGTGGGGAGCGTGCTGACCCCCAAGATGTGCCTGGTGTCCCAACCTGCATGGTGATGTGCCAGGAACGTGTCCTTACTTTGCAGCAGAGACAACAAAACCAGGAATAATTCCTTTCAGTTAGGAGTTGCCATCTTGGCCAATGTTTGTGATTGAATCTGGAGCAAGTTGAGGCTGCAGAACAATTCCTATGGAAAGATGAATTCTGTTTTCCATGTGATTGAATGTTGAATGCTCCCACCTGAGGCACCCCATGCCAAAGGAATGGTCTGTGCAGGCAGGGGGATTGTGAACAGCAGAGTGGTGGGGACTCTCCAGAAGGGCTTAGGGAACAGAGCCTGTGAGACCTGGCTTGGACAGGATGATGCCTCCAGATCTTGTCCTTCAGTGGGGCCTGGAAGCCTCGAGGGCTGTGCCTGGAGCATCCTTTGGGTTCCTCCAGGGAGAACTGGGAGCTCAGAGCTATGGAGACACTGCTGGATCTGCAGCTTCTCCACAAGAGCCCAGAGGAAGCCCTGGCAGCCATGGGAAGGGCTGTCCTGAGGCCAATGGCTTGAGCAGGCTGAGAAACCCAGCTCCTTCCTGAGAGATCCCCTGTGCACCTTCCTGCCCTCCCCTGGCACAGGAGGGTGTCCTGACCTAAGGACATTTGTGTGGAGAGCATCGCTGGGATCCAGGCAAGGATCACCTGTGAGTTTGGAGATCTTAACTCTCCTGGCATCTCCTCCTTTCCTGTGAGAAAGCATTTTTCACTTCCCTTTTCCACGCCCAAGGGAATTCCAGCTCAGTTGCCCTCTTCCTCAGCTATCAGAGAGACACAGAAGGATCCTGTTCTCCCAGAAGGGAAGAAGGACACAGAAGGATCCTGTCCTCCCAGATCCACCTACCCAAACACAGCCAGGCTCTGTGTGCCAGGCAGTGTGGGGGAACCTCAGGGCTCACACTGCAGCCCTGGAGGAGGCCAGGATGAGAATTCCCATCTCCTCATGGCATCAGTTATCCTGAAATCCCAGATGTGTCTGTGGAGCATCCCAGAGCTGGGGAAGCAGTGAGTGGCTGGTCCTGCTGGCTGCTCCAGGGCTCTTGGAGCACCTTTCCTGCTGCTGCTTTTTGTGCTGAGGGTTGTTTATGTAGGATGCTCCGTGGGTGGGATGTGGTTTTGTCACCACTCCATTGTTGGGCTCGGTTTGGGCGCTCTGCCCGTGGATGATTAATGATGTTTTGAGCTGAGGCTCTGAGGTGCTTGCAGGCATACTGCAGGTACCAGAAGTAAAGGAGGTGTTGTTATCATCAAGGTGCTTCAGTGTTGTATCAAATGTAATCAGAAGTGAATTAATTAAGGCAGTGTGTACATGTCAGTCCTTTTATGGCGGGTGTTCAAACAACTCGTACCGTGTGGTTTGGAGCTCAGAGTTTCAGACTCCTGTAACCCTCTCCTCTCCTTGAGAAGGCAGCAGATGCCTCTCATCAGAGGACAAACCTCTCCTGCAAAGGTCTTTCTGTCAGACATGGCTCTTAAAACAAGTCAGGGAATTTGTGCATTTGTCAATCCTGGCTCTGGCATGTTTCAAGTTTAATTTTCACAGCTCACACAACTACTGTAGGATGGGATCTAATGGTTGTTTCATCTGACCTTGGAGTGAGCAAAAATCTGTAGAAAATTTGTATTTATTGTTGGTCTCAGCTCTACCAGGATTAAACTTCCTTTTTGCAGGATGACATACACTTGACGTGGCTGTCACTTAGAAAAATTGCCTGGAAATAAATCTGGCTCTTCTGTCCAACACCTCAGGCATTGTGAGGCTGGTGATTCTTCCCCAGAATTAGACCTGGACCCTGCTTGGTACCCATCTGAAGCTGTTTGCCCAGGATAATGTGCTATTTTGATATGTGTGAAGACAGTAACTTTGTTTTTCCAGCATGCTGGAAAAAAGTATCAAACAAGGAGGGGATTAAAATGACCCCAAATGCTCAGGGCACTAAGAAAGGGGGCACTTAAAATGAATCTTCTGATCTTTTTTAACTAAACTCATGGTTTTCTGAGCTGCAACTCTGTGATTTGGACAGGGCAGAGGTGGGAAATGGGTCAAAAGCTGAAAATTCAATTTACCTGAATGTAAAACTTTGACAAACTCCAGTATTAGCACTCCGTGTGCTGCTCTGGTCTCTCAAGCTACTTTAGTTTACTGCTGGAGAAGGTTGAAAGGTGATTCAGTCATAGTTTACAAGTACCTAAAAAGGGAAGGGGTTTCTGGTTGCTAGATGGGATTAAAATTTGCCAGAGAAAGGCAGAGATCTCTTGGCTGGAAGCCAAAGTTAGAGGAGTTCAGGCTATGAATAAGAGCTGCAGCTTAAACTTTTTACGAGTAAAAACCAGAGGAAAGTCTTTGTCTGGAATTAAGCAGAGTCATCGGCACTGAATGGCCCTAAATGAAGATTTCTGTGTTTTTCTGAAGGCTGCAGGAATTCTGAAGTGAGGCTTTCCAGCCCAGAGCAACCCTTCCCAGCCTTCCCTTTTGCCCAGAGCAAGGCTCTGGATGCTGCTTCCCAGGCTTGGGGCTCTGCCTGCCCTTCCCACGCTGCTGTCCAAGCACAAGCCCTGCAGGGCAGCAGAGAGGGCACAGAGGTGTCAGGGACACAGCTCTGCCTCTCTGGGCACAGCCCTTTCCCAGACACAATCCAGAACATTTCGGGATGGGATTCCCCTTTCACTGCTCTGATTCAACTGGGGAGCTGCAGTCCATGGAGTCCACAAAGTGTGGCCTGGAGCTGAATGCCCTGCCTCATTCCCATTGGAGTCCAGGACATCCNGGTTTAGAGTAGAAATGCCATGTTAGCATAGGTAGTGGGCATTGGTAAAATTCTGTAAATAAAAAGTGCATTTTGGACGGTGGTTGGGTCAGGGGTGCTGTACATGAGGTGTGGGGCTCTCTGAGCCGCCCAGTCCTGCTCTGCTGGGGATGCCCTGCAGAGCTGAGACAGAACTGAGATAATGCCCCTGCCAGGGAGGCCTGGCAGAGCTGAGACAGAACTGAGATAATGAAGAATAAACAACCTTGGAACAGGCACTGGCAGACTCAACTTGTCATCTCTACCTTTGGTGTGAAACACTTAAGGCCAAGAGAAGACAGAAAACCTGATTACCTTACGGAACAGCAACCCCAAGGAGACTCCCAGGGAACAGAAACTCTGAGACTTTCCCTCCTGTAAGGAGACACCAAAACCCTTTAGACTGGGCTGGAAAAAGGTTCTCCTCCCTTTTTCTGGGCAGGACTCTCTGCTGGAGGGGTGGGATGCCGTGTTTGTGGCAGCTCTTTGGTTTTTTTGGATCTGCCTGCTCAGGACTGTCCTGTAATCATCACTGGTGGCATGTGCAGAGTTTTAGGTGAGACATGATTCTTGCTGGTGGGGAGATCATGGAAAGTTCCTTTCTGGTTCTTGGCCCTCATCTTCCACAGGCTTTGGGTTTCTGGGGTTTGCTCTGCTCTTGGCAGCATTTTGGTGAGAGGGGCAGGGCTGACACCCCTTTCTCCCAGCAGTTTGCATTCCTCCTCCACTCAGGGTGATGCTAGTACATAGAATTATGGAAGGGAGACGAGAAGAGAATATTCTGTCACCCCCTAGGACTCAGTTGTTATACCAGTTTTAACACCAGCTGAACTCCTTCACACCTTACTGCTGGTTCTAGCCTATAAAATATCAGAATTCTTCCTACCTGTAGCTTCTCTGAAATGAGACAAGAGTTGTCCCTTTGGTGACTCTCAGTCCAAATTAGCCCATATTCTGTCCATGTGCTGCTTCATAACTCTGCAGACCACCAGGCTGGGGAGAAAATGAAGCAGATGCAGCCTTGCCCAGGTCAGGACCTTCCCTGTATTTATAAAGCTGGCAGGACACAGGGTGACCTCGGGGTACAATGGCAGCTGACTGACACACACATTCAGGCAGAATAAATATTTGAGAGTCTATTTCTCTATTCCCCAAAATGACCCCTATAAAAGCAAGGTCCTGTTTACCTTCCTGGCTCTCCATGCAGTGTTCTGGGAAGAGAGCAGCTCTCTTCTCCCTTCCAGCTCTTCTGGGCAACCCATTTCCAGGCAAGGATCAGGGGTATGGGCTTGACAAAACCCCTGACACCTTGGATTTTCAGAGAAGGCCGAAAATTTGGTGAAATCTGTGATCATTTCTGGTCAGAAGTCTCTGTCAGTGCCAAAGCACAGTGACCTGGGAAGCAGTGGGGGATGTCAGTGCACAGCCTGCAGCTACTGCCTGCAGCTGACCCAAGTGTTTGTGCTGTCCCTGTCCCTTTAGAATCATAGAGTGGTCTGGGTTGAATCAACCTTAAAAAACCTTAAAACTCATCTCATTCCAGCCCCTGCCATGGGCAGGGACACCTTCCACTATCCCAGGTTGCTCCAAGCCACATCCAGCCTGTCCTTGGACACTTCCAGGGATGGGGCAGCCACAGCTTCTCTGGGCAGCATCTGCAGGGTCTGGACCAACCCTGCCACCCACAGCCCTGGGCTCACCTTTCAGTCCCTGTGAGCTTTGCTGGGCTCATTCCTGTCACCCTGAACTGTTCCATTTCTACCCATGCTGGGATCCTTTTGGTTAAGGACAATTTAGCTTCTCATTCTTGTGAGGAATGTGAGAGTTCTGAGTTTCCTGCCACAGGATTGTATCCCTGATGGTTGCTGTGCTTTTTACTATTTCATGTAGGATTCCTTCTGTGAGAACAGTCTTTAAATACTACCAACCTACACCAGCTTAGCTTGGCATGAAGAACTAGGAGAGACAAAGATCTGTAAAACTGATTGCTCTGATGAAACCCATCCCATCCCTCTGCCTCTCAGTGCTCTGCATTTGCCAAGATCAGAGTGCACAAAGCAATTAGAAGGTGGTTTGTGCATATTATAAAGAGGAAATTCTCTATCTGTAACACATCTCAGACAAGGGGAAGCCATTGGTACCAATACTCTTAAGGCAAAACCAGCAAGGTGCTGTTTCTTTTTTTAAGGTTGACACTGAGAAAGAAAAAGGGAGCTAGAAGAGTGCAGAGCTGTCAGCTGAAAGAAAAATTGCAAGCCTGCTAATCCTTTCTTGTCAGGTTTAATATAAAGCCTGGCAGAGATTGATAAGAAGTGTCTCCCTCTCTGTCTGATGTTCCAGGTGCATGGTAAAAATCACCTCTCTGAAACACCCAGGTGCAGGGGCTGCTGGCCAGCCTGACACTGCTGGCATAAACCCATAAAAATACCTAAACCCATTTAAAATACCTAAACCCATTTAAAATACCCATTCTTTCTCTTTCATTCTTGCAGCCTGAAGAGTGTCTGTCCCTCCCTTTCTCACCCCTCACACATGCAGGTTTTTCTTGCAGCCCTCTCAGTGCTCTGCTGATGCTGGTGCTAAACAAGGTGTTTGCAGCAGAGCTGGAGCATCAGGGGCACAGGGCCCTGCTCCCTGCTCCATCAGGAAAAACCTCCTGGCTGGGGCTGTGGGGCTGTGGGGTTGGCAGCACGCCCTGGCAGCCACAGAGGTCGTGTAGATGTTGGCAATCAGCAGCAGCAATGGCAAAGAGCAGGGGAAAAACAGTCTGGGAAGAGCTTGAGCTCGTGTATGGTGGGAGCTCAGCAAACCTGTGCAGGGACAGGAGACTCAGGGCTCCTGCCTGCTGTGGGACCAGCAAATCTGTTGATGTCTCGGAGTCTGGAACATCCCTGTGGCCACTCTGGAGGGTTTGGAGACCGGACAGGGGGTCTGGGATCTGTACAGGGGGGTCAGAGCCTCACACAGAGCCCAGGAGGACACTGCCTCTGATCCCTGCCATGGCAGTGAATGCCCACAGTGTATGAAGAATCACAAGCTGAGAGAATTCAAAATAAGCAGTATTTAGTCTATCATAGAATGTAAATGTAGAATCTGGGATTTTTAGTNGACAGAACTGAGATAATGCCCCTGCCAGGGAGGCCTGGCAGAGCTGAGACAGAACTGAGATAATGAAGAATAAACAACCTTGGAACAGGCACTGGGGACTCTGTTTGTCGTCTCTGCCTTCGGTGTGAAACACTCAGGGCAAAGAGAAGATGAAAAACCTGATTACCCTGGGGAACAGCAACCCTGAGGAAACTCCCAGGGAACAGCAACCTTAGGAGAAAACCTTATTACCTTAGGGAACAGCAACCCCGAGGAGAATCTCAGGGAAAAGCAACCCTGAGAGTGATGTGGAGCCTCCAGAGGCAGGGGCTCCCTCTGTGTTCTGTTCTGCTCCATGCCCATCCCTGGGGCTGTTTTCCCTCTCCATCCCCTCAGGGCAGTGGGGGCAGCAGCTTTGCCCAGGGGAGGGGGCTCGGGGTGTGCCTGCAGCTCTGAGAGGGGTTTCAGTGTCCCCTTTCTCTTTCCACAGCTGTTCCTCCCAAACTGAAGAAACTGAAAAGCCCAAATGTTCACGTGGGTGAGAAGATTTCCCTGAAGTGTGAGGCGACTGCTGGAAACCCTCAGCCATCCTACAAATGGTTTAAAGACGGGAAGGAGCTGAAGAAGAGCAAAGACATCCGGATCAAGTATGGGAATGGGAAGTAAGTACGACAGGGGCTGCTCTGCCCCTGCCCTCTCGGTGTCTGGGTCTGGGACTGTCTGTCTGGGGGTGCTGCTGTGCTCCCCAGCCCTGCTGAGCAGCACTGAGGGCTCCCCCAGGGCCACAGGGCCTGCTCAGCCCAGTTACCCTGCCCAGGAGATCCCCAGTGTCCTCAGAGAGCAGTGGGGACAGGAGCAGGGCAGGAGGTTGGGTTTTTGATGGGCTGTCCTGGGGTCAGGGAGCCACTGGATACCTGGGACAGGTGTCCTGTGGTGTGGGGACACAGGGCTTTCCCTGCTAGCCTGGGGTGACCCCTGCTCTGTGATCAGAGGGTTGGATGCAGAAGGTTCCCAAACCCAGCTGTCACCCCATCACTCAGCAGGCTCTGGGAGGAATTGGGTTGTTCCTTTCTGGGTTTGGGTGGACACAGAAGCACCTCAGGCCACTGAAAAATCACAGAGTGACAAATTAGGGTTGGAAGGGACCTCTGGAGATCATCCAGTCCAAACCCCCTGCCAAGGCAGGGGCACCAGGAGGAGGTGACACAGGAATGTGTCCAGGTGGGGTTGGAATGTCTCCAGAGAGGGAAATTCCCTGACCTCCCTGGGCAGGGGTTGCAGTGTTCTGCCCCCCTCAGCATAAATAAGTTCTTCCTCGTGTTGAGCTGGAACTTTTCATGGTTTAGTTTATGGCCATTGCTCCTTGTCCTGTCTCTGGGCACCACTGAAAAGAATCTGGCACCATCCTCTGGCACCCCTTGGAGATATTTATATTCATTAATGGGATCCCCTCTCCATCTTCTCTCCTCTACACTGAACAGGGCTGAGATGCCAAACATTGCTCAGGGGTCACAGTCACCTGCAGAGACCCTGCCTTGTGCAAATCCTTCCATCTGCCCACCCAGGACAGGTTCCCTCCCATCTGCCCCAAAGTCCCCACCCGACTCTCAGTGAGGGTCACCCTCAGGTCACCTCACCCAGGCAGTGCTAAAACACCCAGGAAAAGAAACCCCAGTGACCAAGCCAGGGGTTCTCACAGGGAATGGATTTAAATGAATCCATGTTGGTATTTCTCAAGGCCCAATATTTACATATGATGGATCTTAAAATTATTCCATATTCATGACTATGCTTGCATTCATACGTCCTGACCTAGCCAGCAACAGTCAGCTTGCCACTGCCTGGCCCCTTGGAAAATTTGATTCTAATTCTTTGCTAACATATATTCTGGGTGTGTGAATAAAGGCTCATTATGGATTTGATAGAGTAGCAATTTTGAAAAATAAAAGCCACTACAAATCAATTAGGAAAATCAGTCAGTGCTTGAACGGGGCGTTGCCAATTGCTCTAATTTAATTTCAGTCCTTTTGGGTTTGGTTTCAGGGTCACACCCAAGGTGGTTGTCTTCCTTTGCAATAATTCTGGGACTTGTGGCTGTTTTGGGACGAGGCAGTGAGGTGGTCAGTGGGTCCAGGGTAAGGGGGTGCTGCCTGCTCAGGAAGGGCTCTCTGGGCTTGCAGGCAGCGCAGACAGGGCAGGGCTGTGCCTGCCTCTCTCCTCTGCTGCCCTCACTGGTTTTTGTGGCCCTTGTCATCCTCAGGGTTTGGTTATTTAGCAGTGGGTGCTGGGATGCCCTGGAGAAATGTCTGCAGCAGGCATGGGAACCCTGCCTGTGCAGCCCTGCAGGGATGTTGGGGGCACCCAGCCCCAGACAGAGCCCCAGCTCGGGGAGGGATCCCCCAGGGCACTCCCTGCTGTGCTCCCCGTTATCCCAGTCCCTCCCAGCCTCCTGGCACCCTGTGTCCAGCTGGAAGCTGGGACAGGGTGGCATCCCACCCCCAGCAGTGCAGGGGACACACAGACCCTGGCCCAGGGTCACAAACAAATGGAGGGAAGTTGGTCCCCTTCCCTCAGGACAGGCTGTCAAGTCATAATTTTGCATTTACCAGTTTCCATGGCAATGTGTTGGCTCTCCAGTGAGAGGCCAAAGGTGTGTGGTGCTGGAAGGGCTTCCTGCTGCCAAAATAAACCCAAGGATAAACATTTTAAGGAAAGCTGAGCACCTGCCTCCTGCAGTGCCTGAGACACCCTCAGCAGCAAAGGTGTGAGCCTGAAGCATCCCCAGAATCACTTCCCACCCCAGCTTCTCCTCCCTGCTCCCATTAAAGTGTCTTGTCTGGTGCTGGGACCAGGCTATGGAGACTGGACTCAAGAGCTGCTGAGCAGGAAAAAAGGGAAATGCCCTAAACCTGTGCTGAGGGGGAGTTTGGATATTAGGGAAAACATCTTCACTGAAATGGTGGTCAGGGATTGGAACAGGCTACCCAGGGAAGTGGTGGAAATGTTAAAAAAATGTGTGGATGTGTCATTTGGGGACATGGTAGCCTTGCTGGGGGGATGGTTGGACCCGCTGATCTCAGAGGGCTTTTCCAGCCTGAATGATTCTGTCATTCTGTGGGACAGTTCTGAGACAATCACCCCTCAGTGGGCATTTGCCCCTTGTTTGGCAGAGCAGGAACACTTCTCTGGGAAGGTCTGGGTGGGTCTGTGCTCACACACTCTGGCATTCCCACCTCGGTCCCCTGCCCTGTGTCCCAGAGCTGAAAACCTCGAGGCAGAGCCACCACTGGCACTGGACCTGCCTCCCTCTGGTCTTGACTGCATGGAACAAACACCAAAAACTGCTCAGAGCAGGCTGAGGGGTGAGGGAGCCCTCAGGACTTTGATGTCTTCATTCTGCAGCTGGTGGGGCCAAGTTTATGGAGGGACATGTGATATGGGTGTAGATCATCACTTCCAGCATGTTGGGAGGAAAAGCATCCCAAACTGTAAATCTCTGAAAGGAGATCTTACTCTGTAACGATTATTTGAACAATAATGGGATTTATACATCTGGCTCCACTTAGAGATAACGCTGGCCTCCAGATAATCCTCTGAGCTTGCTTCAGTTCAGAGTGGGGATTTCAGAGGGCCAGAAATGGAGCACTGGGGAGGGACCTTCACAGGGAGAGCACACAAGGCAAAAACTTCTCAGGCTGTGCAGGACCTGGCCAGGTGCACAGGGTCATTTCTTTAGAAGTGTAATCCAAAAACCTAACAGAGTTTTCTGCTGGAGCCAGGCAAAAGGAGCCCTAAAAGTGATGTCCTCAGTGTTTCCCTTGGCCCTGCGAGGCACTGGCAGAGGTGGGCACAGATGAAATCTGTCTGCACTCTGAGATCTTTAGCAGAGGGTCAGGATGGGAGACAAGAACACGGCTGCCCTCTGTGATTCATTCCTGGCTCTCCTCCCCCTGTGTTTAAAGAGCCTTGAGATTTCTGACTAGAAAGCAGGACTGAACTCTTATTTTTTGTGATCAGGTTTTAGTCCAATCTCTAGAAAAGGGGATCTCTTTCAAAATAAATGTATATCTTGTAAGGAGGAGAGGAGCACTTAACTGCAGGTCAGCCCTTCACTTTTCCATCAATTGTTTTCCCTTTTCTTTTTGAACTTACCGGCAAAACTTCTGGTGCATCAGGCAAAGCAGTCAAGTTTTTTTCAATGGATTTTTGCTGGAGGGAGGGGAACAATTCTGATTCCTCCTTTCTGAACTTCATGTTCCATCTGTAATTAGTGACAGGCTGGGGCAAGCCTGGCTTGCACGAAAGGGAAAGATCTTTAAGGTGGAAGAAATTATTGGCTGGAATTTTATCTCCATCTCCATTTAAATCAGACACAGTTGATGGGGAACCCAGAGAAATTACGCAGAAAGAATTGCCCATGGTAGTGGAAGTACAGCCTGGTGAAGGGCTCTCCCCCCAAGCTGCCAAAGCAGTGAGATTTTTGGCTGAGTGTGTCTGAGGCTGCTGGCTCCTGAGAAGTTCAGGTTGGGTTTTGATTTTCTGACTATCCTGGCAAATGCTCAAATGCCAGCTGTGGAGGGAGTGAGGGAGTTTGTGCTTGTGGAGGTGCAGAGAAGCTTCTCTCCTGGCAGTCAGGCTCTGGGCTCAGCTGGGATGTGCAGATGTTCAGCTGGAGCCCAGGAGCTCTCGGGGTTGATGTCCCCAGAGATTCTCCTCGGGGCGGCTGTTCCCCGAGGAGAATCTCGGGGGCATCAACCCCGAGAAATGGTCCTTCGAGCTGGAACATTTAAGCAACCACGGACCTTCAAAAGAAGCCAAAGCTTCATTCCTAGAAGATAAGAGACTCGGCAGAAAATGGGGGACGAGAACAAGAACAAGGAACACCAGGGCTACTCCCCAATTCCTCCATCTTGTTTCTTTAACTCTATATACTAAAATCCCAGATTCTACATTTACATTCTATGATAGACTAAATACTACTTACTTTGAATTCACTTAGCTTGTGATTCTTCATACACTGTGGGCATTCACTTCTATTGACAGAAGCCAGAATCAAGAGTCCTCCTGGGCTCTGTGGGAGGCTGGCTGACCCCCCTGTACAGATCCCAGACCATCTTGTACAGCCCCCAGATTCTCCAGGGCTGTCAGGGGGATATCCTGGACTCCAACAAGGAGCCTGGTATCCCCGAGCTGTGCCTGTCCTCACAGCCCTTTCCCTTTGTGTCTCTTGCACCAAGGGACGCTGCTGGGGTGATGGAGGAGGCGTATCATTAGATTGGAGAGGGCTGGCAGTTCAGTCTGGGACAGGCTGACCATCTGACATCCCCTGGGAGCGCTGTCCTACTTTCAGTATCACCAGGAATCCCTATTGTTAGCCTGTAAGTGGAGCCAGGGGATCCCCTCCTCTCCTGCTTCTGTCCCTCGGGCCATGCCACTCGAGCAGATTCATTGCTGGGGTCTTCCTTGTAGGGCTCCCAGTTGTAGATTATTCCCCACCCACAATGAATGGGGCTGTGGTCTTCCCTGTACAGCTCACTGCACTGGAATGAAGGCAAGAAAAGAAAAAAAATAATGCCAAAGCAGCGGGGGAAAGAGAGTGCCAATAAAGATAAATGATTTCCTAATTAAGCCTGGAGACAAGGAGGGGCAAAGAGGGCTGTTGAAGCCTTGTGGGAGCCAGAGTGAACCCAAGCAGGCTATACCACCACTCTGGCAGGGGTCTTCGGGCTGACATTTTTAAACAAAGGAAAAGGCTCATTTGACAATGGATCTTGCAAGAGCAATTCCAGATGCCTCGAAGCGAGGACTCTTCTCAAGCACCGGTGTTGTTACAGTCACCGGGGGAGCTGCTGCTTGCTACTCTCACCATGGCATTAAGTCCCCAATATTTGGGATCTGGTTTTAGCTGCTGAAGGCACTTTATTGGAGGGGGGTGTGAAGGAGAGCATCTCCTTTGTTTGTTTGCCTGTTGTTTTAGAGGAGATGATGGACATCATCTTGGCCAATGCACCTGGGACTGAACCAGGGAATTTGAGAACTGAAAGGAGAAGCTGTTGGGTCTTGAGCTCAAACAATCCACAGGCTTTGCAAGTTGGGGCTCCTGAGAGAGTCAAGGAATGGACATTTAATCAAATTTGACTGCATTATAGCTGCTAACAAGTCACGGTTGGGTTGCTGGGCTGCTTCAGCTGGTGGGCTCTGCAAACTTGGAGGTGCAAGGAGCTTTATGTGCCTGAAATTTTGTGTGGTTTTTCCAGCCACGTTGGCTCCTTACAAAAACAAAAATCTCTACAGACCTTCGCCCACTGAGGTTGCAAAATGTCACAGATTAGGTGGACGCCCTCACTGAGACTTGGGCTGAAACCCCATTCATCCTGTTTAAATTAAAATGTTTTACCTTTGGGGAGGAGGGCTGGGGTGAGGGCTGAGGCTGCTGGAACTTCACCCAGCACAGCACATCCCAGACCTGCAGGCACGAATTTGCCACAGGGCAGACACTGCTGAGGATCTCTGACACCACCAGCTGCAGGAAAATGGCCTGGGGAGAAAGGAACGACATGAGGAGACCCAAAACTTCATCTGGATCTCTTGCACACCCTGTGTAGGACCCTGGTGGTGTTTCACAGAGGTTTTGAGCAACAATTCCCTGTCCATGTGAAGGTGCCATCCCTTTCCCATTGTCTCTGTTCCCCAAAATGCTTTTTCCTGTATCAGTATTTGCAGCCTGGCTCTGCTCATCTCCATGGCTGGGCTCTGCCCAGGGCTGTCCCCATCACAGCTGCTCTTGGTAGGGCACCTCCCTCTCCTCCTTGAGTCTTTATAATTAATGTGCTTTGCTTTAAAGGTCCCCTCAGGCCTTCCTCCACACTTCTGGCAGTCCCTGCAGTTTTGGTGCTGCCTCTGATTTGCCCAGCACATCAACCTCCACCTAACCTGTGGTACATTTTCAAACTAGGACCTCTGTGCCTTCTCCTCAGCAGCACTGGTCCCCTTTTCCCTGCCTGCCACAGAACCAGCTCATGGTTTGGTTGCTGGGGTGGTGAGACCTGGGCACCCTGAGGGCCCTGTCTCTGTTTGTCACACACCCTTTGGGACAGTGGGGTGTCTGTTCCACATTTGGTGCTGGGAAGTCCCTGGCTCTTGGGACACTGCTCCTGTATGAGATCACAGGAAACAGGGAAAGAACCTGCAGGGAGCTGGCCTCAGAGTGCTGCTCCAGGATGCACATTTTCCCAAAGAAATTAAAATCCTGGCACTGGGGTTGGAGGAAACATCATAGGATGGATCTACTGCCTTGAGTTCCAGAAGTAACACAAAGGACCCTGCAATGACATTGGGTCTGTGCCTCAGCCAGAGCCCCAAACTCAGCTTTTACTCCTTTATTGATGTCACACCCTGGCAGGTGCCACAGCCTGGCCTGGCACTGAGAGAGCAGCACACACAGGGATTTGCCTCTCAGCAGAGCAGCCTCAAAGTCCACTTCACTGGTGTGGTTGTGTGTCCCTGCCTCTGCTGCCCCACACCTCTTCCCACTGCCAGAACGGCCCTGGCTGCATCTGAGCCTGCAGGGGGTTGCACAAGTGACCCTGCTCTTTGGAGTGTACTTATCGATCCTGTCCCCTCTTGTTGACACTGCCAGACCCAGAACTAACCAGTCCTCACTCAGAGCAGTGTCAGAGTCAGCTCTGCACACTGAGGACTGGGAGAGCCTTCCTGGTAAAATCAGCCTGCCCAGCCTGGGCACAGAGAGACCACAGCACTGCTGAGCAGAGCACGGGCAAATCTGCTTTTCAGGTTAGAACAGCGCTTTGGTGTTGGGGAGCAGGGGTAGGAGAGAGAGGCAGAGGGGTCAGGGGATGGCTGGTCCTGTCCTGGGCTCTGCAAGGACAGTCTGTCAGTCTGTCCTGTCTGTCAGTCTGTCCTGTCTGTCTCCCTCAGTCCCAGCAGGTCAAGCACAGAGTGGGTCATTTGGTGTGAGGGGAGGAAGGGAGATAGAGAAGGGATGATGGCCAAGCTGAAAACTCCGAATCTTCCTGTCCTTACCTGTCTTATTTGATTGCTTTGCTTGAGGGCATTTCTGTCCCCTTTCCCGTTTGTCCTTTCTGTAGCTGATTCTGGCCTGGCCAGATGATGCTCTGGAGTGCAGAGCAGCCAGCACAGGACACAGGTTTTCCTCAAGCACTGCAAGCACAGCCGTCCTGCCCAGCTCTGCTGTGCTCTGCTGAGCTCATCTGGAAGGCAGGGAAGAGATCAGGGGGCTGTGCAAGGGAGAGGATGCTCCTGGCTGCTCCTGCCCTGCCAGACAAAGGGGCTTTGCCATGGCCATCCCCACACTGCCCTGGCATTGCAGTGATTCCCTCTGGCTGAATTTATCCCACGGAGTGCTGGGGATGATGGTTGTGTCCCCCCAGAGCCCCTGCCCAGCCCCTGCCCAGTGTTTGATGGCTGCTGTGGTTTGCAAGCTGGATATCCTGAACCTCCTTGCCAATCATTAACCTGCTCTTTCAGGGCAAATGCAGCTCAGTGAGAGTGCCAGGGCAGCACGTAGGCACCGATTAAATCCCTGGCAGGATGCAGGCAGTGCAGTTACAGCCATTGCTGGCACTCCTGCTCTGGGCAGTGCCCGTGTTCCTCTGCTCTCCCTGCAGGCAGAGGGGAATGCAGTTAATGGGTGACCACAGCAGGGCACCCACTGTGTCCTTGGCAGGGGTCATGTTTTGGAATTTCCTTTTCCTGGGGTTTCAGGTGTGTTTACTATGTGCAGAGCTCTCCACTGACAATTTTGGGGCCATATATAGGTGGTCTCCAAGTTCTATCAGGTTATTCCCTGACTTCTTTGTTCCTGATATGTTAGTTACCCTATTTTTAGAAGACTAATAGCATACTACAGGAGTAGTAATCCTAGAGCTATTCCTGTCCAGAATGATGCAGGAATGGCTGAACTCACACAGGGAACACGGAGTCCTCAGTGTAGGTGTCTCATGGCAGCTGCTCCTGATCCCATGCCCTGACATGGATGGCTTGGTGAGGAGATGACCTGGGAGGATGGCCCCATTTCCACTTGGCATTAGGTAAGAGGGGAAAATGATTCAAGCTTGACCAAAGTGCTGGTGGGACCACGGCTGCTGTCATGAGAAGTTCCTCCTTGGCTCAGATGCAGGGCCTGTTTCTTCTCCTCTCCCTGCTCTGGAGGCCTCAGGGCCTGGGCTCACAGAGATGTCTAAATTACAGCCCATGAGGACACCCTTCCCAGCCAGAACTTGCCAGGATCTTTGTGTAGGTCCTGGCCAAGGGCTGATCTCCCTGCTTCCCATTGTAGTCTGGAGATTGGCACTGAAGAGGGTGATTTACTCATCCCTCCAAACTGCCCTCTGGGGGACTCTTTTCTCTTGGCCAGAAAGGTATTTTGGGGGCTCTTCTTTTGGCCAGGCTGAAGGTCTCCTTGTGAATCCCATCCCTCAGAGCTTGCAGACAGCACATTCCCCGTGGCTCATCCCTCCTCTGGCTCTACAGGAGATAATTAGTGCGTGGCTAAGTCATATGTGCTGAGGGTCAGGGAAGACAATGAGGCAGATTTTCCCCTGGAGTAAAGACATGTCAACAGAGTTGCACTGCAGCGAAGTGATGGCATCTGTCAGTGACCCTGGCCCTTTCACTGAGCAAACAGCCCGGGGCACAGCCTTCCTGCAGAAGAATGGCATCGTCTGGCAGCCAGGCACCCTTGTGAGCACACGTAGGGCTGTCCCAGGGCTGCTGTCCCCAGGAGACACTGCCCAGGAGCCCTCACCCCAAAGCCCAGGGGAGCTCCTTGGAGCCCCCTCCTCGGTGTGTCTGTACAATCAGCCCTCAGGAGAACAAATACCTGCCCTGTGGGGGCAGCAGGGATGAGAGCACAGCTTTGAGAAGCTGATTTCCAAAGGAGTTTTGTGATACTTCAGGAACACTTTCTGGTCACCTTTGGCACACATGGATCAGGGAAGGACTTACCCCTTCAACATCCTACAGCTCAGTTCTTCCACTGCTCAGGCATTATCCATGTTAATTAAAAGGTCCATGTTAATGCTGTGAAGCAAGGTTGTTTCTGTGCTTCTTGGAATAGGGAAATTCTCTTTGCATTTATGCTCCACATGAAAACTGATCCAAATCTCCAACCTTCATCTCCTTTCCCTTGGGTCTGTCACCAGACATTATACAGCACTGGTGTGGTTGTGTGTCCCTCCCCTCCCAGTGGGGAGACCAAGAGGGGCCACACCATTGGCCTGGGCTGTGAAAAGCAAGAAAAAGCTCTTGGATTTTCAAGGGGATCTTACAGCCCAGGATAATTTCAACAAATTGTGGTGGCAAAAATAAGCTCTTTTGACAGTACAAGTCTTGTGCATTAAAACAAAGTAATCCCATTTGGGTTCACCTTGATGCTGCTGTGCTCCAAATGCCAACATCACTCTTTATTCTGCTCACATTCCTCTCCAGTTCCAGGTAAAAGACCAAATGTCTCTCCCCCTGTTGTTGGAGCTGAGTCTGTCAAGTGTGATCTCTTATGTGCCACTAGTACCTCCCTAATTCACATCTTTGGGACTTACACTCCCTTATCTGTAAAAGATCACACACCTGGGTGATATTCTAATGCAGCAGTGGATTTTTCCAGTTGCTCCACCTGGTGAAATGTGCTGTGGCTTGACACTGCCATGCAGCCAATGATCATTGGAACATCTGTGCTGTGGCAGCGAAGGCAGCATGGCCATTGATGCTCTCAGTCTGCCCTGGCACAGAGCCCTGGCGTGCTGACGTGCCAGGGTGAGGTTTTCTGTGGGCTCTGTGTTAGAGCCTCACTTCCCCAAGCTGCTTTCAGCATGTGCTGCCTGCAGTGCAGCCTGTCCGAGAGCTGGTCTGTAAAACAAATGGTGAATTCTGTGAGAGAGGGCTGAGACAGCTGGAGAAAGTAAAGGCTGGGCTGGGAGCTGTCTGGGAGATGAATTCTGGGGCCATTTCACCCTTTTGATGAGCATTTCCACACCTTCCTCTACAGAGGGAGTGGGGAACATGAAAAGCCCACCCCCCATCAGGCACCCATTGTCCCTCCCAGCAAGGTGCAGGAATAAACAGCCACAGGGCAGCAACAGTCCCTGGATGTCCCTAAATGTCCTCAAATGCCTCTCTCTGTGCATTACCTGACTCCTGAGGCAGCACAGCAGTGGGGACCACGATGTCCAGGGCTGCCACAAGCTGTGCTGAGAGATGAGAACATTCAGAGAAGGGTGCTGAGCTGGGAATCAAGGCAGAATCAGCCCTCTTGTTTGGGCTCCCATGGTGGAATGTGTTGGTCCAAATGGATCAGGGCAGACCCACAGTCAGAGGGATCCAGGAGGTCTTTGCCCACTGTCAACATTCATTTAAAAACTGCTCCACATGTGGCCCCAGCTCATGCAATTGCACACTTGACCACATCCTGTGAAACAGGGCAGTGCCTGTTTCCTGGGAGCTCTCCCAAGTCATCTCCAAGTGCTTTTAATTTACTAATAGAACCAGTGAGATGCTCCTGCTGTGTCCTTGCGCCGTGCCTCCCAGGAGAACAGCTTGTCAGGGTGTTAAAAAGATGCCAGTGTGCTTCTGTGAAGGGCTTCCTATGGACAATGATCTGTACAGCCCAAAGAAAAGTCCTGCTCGGATGACACGTGGAACATTGAAACTGTGTCCAAGGCTAATGATTATTTTCCACATAAATGGAATTAAATTTGCCTTCAGCAACACTGGCCACTGGGACCTCATTCTAAAGCTGGCAGCGCTTTCAAGGCTCTAAATAAAGGGACTCAGAGCTGAGGTAAAAGCTTGGGGTGGAAAGCAGACAGAGATGTTCTCATGAGGAGAGCAGACAGGATGGGTTTGGATAAGGTGGATGAAATGGAAGGAAATGCAGCAAAAGCCAGAGGGTCTCGTGTGGGAGCCCCACTGAGGTGTCACCAGTGACACTCAGTGCGTGTTGAAGGCTCCTATGGATCCCTGAAAAATGGGCAACAAAAGGTTCTGCCTGTTAGTCAGAGCCATCCCAGAGAATGAGTCACAGCCAGCGGGAAAGGCCATGCTCCCTCCTGCAGAGCTCTGCAGCAGAGCTGGGAGCTGCACGGGGGAGCTGCACGGCTGCCGGGGCAGGGGCTGCAAGGGGCAGGGGCTGGGAGGGGACATGGGCTGGGAGATGACACAAGTTGGGAGGTGACACTAGTTGGGAGGTGACACAAGCTGGGAGGTGGCATGGGCAGTTGAGGTGACATGAGATCTGTGGTGGCCTGGGCTGTGTGATGGTCTGGGCAGTGAGATGACACCTGCTGGAAGGTGACACACGCAGTTGAGGTGACACGGGCAGTGAGGTGACAAGGGCTGGGAGGTGACACGGGCAGTGAGGTGACAAGGGCTGGGAGGTGACACGGGCAGTGAGGTGACAAGGGCTGGGAGGTGACACGGGCAGTGAGGTGACACATGCTGTGAGGTGACACAGGCAAGGAGGTGGCACAGGCAGTGAGGTGACCGGCAGTGAGGTGACACGGGCTGTGAGGTGACACATGCAGTTGAGGTGACATGGGCAGTGAGGTGACACATGCAGTTGAGGTGACACGGGCTGTGAGGTGACACAGGCTGTCATCACACCCAGCCTCTCCTGCTCTTTCGAGGCGTGTCTGGCTGGTGAGATGTGTGTGTGCAGCTCAGCCACAGTCCGTAGTCCACTGGAGGGTGTATCTGGGGGACACAAGGTGCCTGCCCCTCCTTTAGGTCCAGATGAAGCTGCCAGGGATGCATCCAGGGCAAACCTGGGGGTTGGATGTGCAGGCTGGAGAGGGGTGAATCCCCCTGGGCGTTTGTGCTGAGCGTGTGGAGCCCTGGCTGCTCAGCATCCCTGCTGAGGAGGAGTCTCTGATGGTGTCTCCTCTCCACATCCCCTCTGGCAGGCAGGTCCCACTGTCCAGCAGTAAAGTGGCTTTTTTCCAGCGTTTTTCCAGCTTTTTTCCTTGCTTTTCCAGGACAGCCTGTGCTGGGCTGCTGGGGCTCAGCCCCTCATGGGATTTTCTCTGTGACTGCTATCAGCTCTCAGACCAAACCACACACCACGCCCAGAGTGGGTTCAGAGGGAGATGCTCACCTAGCAAACCCTGGGAAGGGACTTGTCCAAATCCAGTCTCTGATGCCCATTCAGCCTGCAAGGCCCATCCTGTTGAGCAGGGGTGACCCTCCAGGCAGCATCCCAGGACCAGGAATGGTTGTCACTTTGTGAGGTGGGTCAGCAACCGAGTAAGAAATGTCTGCTGTACTTTTCAACAGAAAGATTTCCAGACTGCAGTTCAACAAGGTGAAGCTGGAAGATGCTGGGGAGTACAGCTGCGAAGCGGAGAACGTTTTAGGGAAAGACACCGCAAAAGGCAGCCTGAATGTGAAAAGTGGTAAGTGAAGAAGCCAGCAAATGTCTCGAGCTGTCTGCCATTCCACAGAAAGGTTCTGCACATGGTCTGTCTTGTATTTTGGTTCATGCTTTCAGGATATCGAGTAAAACAATCTCGGGAGATAAGAAAAATGCAGCTTAGCATAAATGTTTATCTTTGTTATCTGTCACTGGCAATGTGGTTAATTTACATTTTAAATAAACTTACAGTCTATGTATTTTTTTAAAAAAGGGGTAAGGAGGAAAGAAAGGCTGGTGGGCTTGATGGTTTCATTTTTTAAAGAATTTCTGAGAAGCAAAACTCACCAGAAGACAAGTAATTAGACCATAGCTTTGTGATGAGTGAAGTTGCTTCTGGTTTTCATCCTAGAATGTGCGCTCCATCTCTTAGAGCTCAGCGGATGGAGTCTGAGGTTAGGTGGTTTTATTATTATCTTGGTCATATAATTATATTGCTTAACACGATGGTTTGGATGCACCCTCCGGCTCAGAAAGTCCCTACAGTGGCTGCCAGAAGCTGGGAGGGCACAGCTAGGGAGGGGGCGACTGAATTTCCCAAGCTCTTCCTCCTGCCATTCACAGGGCACTGTGGCTTTGAGCCCTGGCTCTGGGCTCTGCAGCCTTTGCTGGGATCCAGGTTTTTGTTCTCTCCCCAGCGTTATCCCAGGGTGAGGGAAGGTAGCTTTCTCCTGCTGCTCTCTGGCAGGGTTTTCTCTCCTAACCTCAGTGTGTTTGCCATCCTGACTCGTTTGTTCCGTGGAGCTGCAGCGTCACTCAGCCTTCCCCAGGTTATCCCGCTGCTCAGCCCCAGCGCTGGCACTGGGATGGCTGCGTGTGCTCACACCCCTGCTCACACCCCCGCTCACACCCCCTGGTCACACCCCCTGCTCATACCCCTGCTCACACCCCCTGGTCACACCCCCTGCTCACACCCCTGCTC
>VXBR01010300.1:142244-178280 GCA_013400215.1 Cisticola juncidis
CCCTGCCTTCATCCTCCCTGCCCTCATCCTCCCTGCCCTCATCCTCCCTCCCTGCCTTCATCATCCCTGCCTTATCCTCCCTGCCTTCATCCTCCCTCCCTCCATCCTCCCTGCCTTCATCCTCCCTGCCCTCATCCTCCCTGCCTCCATCCTCCCTGCCTGTTCCCAGCCCTGCTGCTCTGCTGGGTTTATTTCTGATTGTGATAGAAAGGTGACCCAAGGAAGAAACTGAAAACTCCTATTTTTTTCCCCTGGCTCACACTCTGGCTGTCCCACACATAAACTGCTCCTGTTCGATGGGAGCTGCATGTGCGACCTCCCCTCCCCATGTGCAGCCATCAGGGCCCTGCCTCCCTCCTCTGCTGCCCCTTCCCCATCAGCAGCACCCTCTGGCAGGAGGAGGAGCGTGGGTGAGCAGTGCCTGCTGCCAGGCTCTCACCTGCACTCCGGGTAAATGCACATCTGGCATTTATCTGCCTCCATGGGGCCGGCTCTCCCTCCAGGCTGTGGGGCAGGGACCACTCACAGCAGCCATGGGCTCTCCCCTGAGCTGCCCAGAAATGGGTCAAGAGCTGAAAAACATGAAAAACACACAAAGATGTCTCTGTGAATCCTGTGGATTCAGTGCCAGGGTGAATCCCTGCTCTCAGCTGCACTCACACCTCTCTGCTGTTTGCAGACCTGCCAGGGCAGCAGGGCCAGCTGGAGCCCTGCAAGGGCAGCCGAGGTGATGGGGATCCCTGGAGACTTTTTGGCTCTGTTACCCCTATGCCCTCCTTTTTCCTCTTTCCCCTGTGAATACCCAGAGTTAAGCAGCCTTCTCCAGAATGCACAAGCTGTCCTGGAGTTTTCCTCTCCCCTTGCTGCTGGGCCTTCCTAGGGTCTTGCAAGCTTCCCTCACTGCTGCAAGCTCCCTTCTTCTGTGATACCTTCAGTAGAAAACTCAGGGAATCCCAATCCACACATGCTGTCCCCTGTTTCTTCTTCCCCAGGCTCCTTAGCACTGATCCTGTTGAGGCTTCCATGGCAAAGTGCTCTTTGCTCTATTCCAATGTCACTTTTCAGTTTCAGAAAAGCAGCTTTTCAGCCATAGAGATCTGCTGCAAGTCACCAAAACCACCACATCTTTAGAGAGAGACAGACAGAGAGTGGCTGCAGAGCAGGGATCCCTTGGCACTTAAAAAATGCCCATCAGCCAAACCCTCACCTCATCCCTCCTCTAGAATTCCAGTATTTCCACAGAACTCCCAGCTCAGAAATAAATGCTTTTGCATTGAGAAACTTTGTGAGGGTGTTAATTTCTGGGGAAATTCTTCTGGACTTAGTCAAAATATACTGTGCTTTGGTTGTACTGCTGATTTTTATGACTCTGAACTAAATAAGATGCTTTCTCAGAAAAATGTCCCATTTCCCAGTTCTCTTTAGTGTAATGTTGGTATCACATGGCCATGAGGTCACAGGTGAGATATGACTGTTTCAGATTCTCTTTTTCCTCAGAAAATTTCTAGGTATCTCCTCGACTGCTCTTCTTCTTTTTAAATACTGAAAAAAAAAAAAAAAAGTTGTTCAAAAAAAAAATCTTTCTGGTGGTGCCACCCCTGTCTCTGGCAGGCAGTGCACCCCAGCCCAGGCTCCTGGGGATTTCTCCTTTGTGCATCCAGAGGGTGTGAGGGCTTCTCCAAAGGTGCTGGTGCTGCCAGCAGGGTTGAGTAGAACCCATGTGGGCATTGGGTTCCCAGAATCCTGGTTAAAAAGAGGTTATAAAGAGCACACTACCTGTGCTTGTCTCTCCTATTGCCTGGGGCCTGACCTTCCTCTGTTCCATGTTCCTCCACCTCTTGTAGGAGCATTAATTTGTGCTGCAGGACTTCACAAACCCGTGGCTCTTCAGAAAATCCCACCTTTTCTCAAACTCCCCTTTTCCCCACTATCTTGTCCTGCCACCCATCTCTGCACTCTTGTGGCCATCAGGGCTAAGAAAACCTCCCACAGTTTCTCTCATCTCCTGCCAGGTGAGCCCTGGGCCGTTTCTGCCTCTCTGTTGTGACACGAGGCCCTTCACAGCGAGGGGACATCGTGCCCTGTGCCACCCCCTGCAGGGACACTCCTTGTCCTGCCTGTGTCACCCCAGTCCCCTGCCCTAAACCAGCATTAACCCCTTGACAGCCCCAGCCCATGCCCCAGAGCTGCCCCTCTGCTCTCCCCACAGTAGCTAAGCCCACCCTGCTCTGCTCAAAAGGGACATTTTGTTCACGACTTTCTCACCTTAATTTCCCCAGGAACAACGAAAGCTCCACAAGTCTTACCAGCCTCAGAAACTAAAATAGTTGTTATGGAAGAAGAGTGTAAGTACCTCACCCCCACTCCCCCCATACAGCTGCTTTCCCCTGATTTGTTTGTTTTTATGAGAAATTTTGCACAAATGCTTTATTGCCTCCTGGAATCTTTAATCACTCCTTCTGTCTGATTTTTCCCAAAGCCACTGATCTTTCTTTCCCTAGATCTTTAAAAAAATCTGATTTATATTGCTGTTGTCTATCTTGGAGAGGGAGAATTTGATAACTGTTGCAATGGCAGCTTGGAGAACATGCAACTTAAAATTGCAACTGAAGTTTGAGCATTCTCAGCTCTTTCAGGACATGGAGTTATTGATACTTGCAAGATCTGCTTGTTATGGCCTTTGAGTTAACAGGGTTTTTTTTATTGCTTTGTTTTTGGATTTGGATTTGGGTTTGGTTTTTTTTTTTTTTTTTTCAGGATAGTTGATAAAAGCAAAACAGGCTGCAGAAAGTACAAGAAAAAAGACTTGAGTCTTCTAAGCATAGGTAATAAGAAAATTGCAGAAAATCCATCCATGCCCTGCCATCCCATTTTTTCTTCTGAGTCTCCAGAAGGCAAGAACAGATTTCTCCAAATGCTTAATTTGATTTAATGTGGCTGAAATGTTTTTCAGCATTGCCTTCTATTCAGCTGTCCCAAAAACAGTAGAAAATGGGCACAGAGCAATAAAAATCAGGGAAGGGATACAAGTGTAGGTTGGAATCCTGGTGCCTGGATGTTGTCCCAGCAATTTCTGGTGTTGTGTCTGTGTCAGGGGGTCTCTGTCCCCACTGCGGACCCAGCAGGATCCTGGCACAAGCCTTGGGAAGCCAGGACCAGGCTGGGTTTGGAGATTTGTGCTGGGTTTCCATCCCAGCTGCAGATGCCCAGAGCTGGGAGCAGAGCTGGCTGTGCCTCACTGTTGGCAATGCTGCTCTGCAGATTTTGTGGGGATGTTTCCTCCCTTGAAAGCTCAGTCTTTTATGATTTTAAAAGAAATCTGATTGCAGCCACAGCAGGCACTGGCCAGGTATTCCTTAAAAGCTTTTCTGATTAGAAAACTGCACTTAAAATGTGCTCTTGTGTAGTGCTGAGCCTTGCACTGCACTGGAGACACCAAGCTGAGATTCAGCATCATTAATGCCATGGCCACACCACCCTTCCCCAGGATCTTTCCTTTGTTTTCACCAGAAGAGATCCTTCTTATTTGCATCATATTAGATAAATACTATTCTCTTAAAAGCCAAATCCCAGAAAGGAAACACAGAGATTTCCCCTTTTGGAAAACTTTCCTCTGTGGTTGCACCATCAGTGTTCTTTTTTTTTTTTTCCTAACGATGGGAAGAGATTGCAAGGTCCCCAGAGTTAAAGTTGTAACTCACTTTTTCCTTCACATTCCTTTTGTGCAATATCTCCCAAGTGCTGTCTGGATAACTCAGAGTTTCTTTATTTTTTATGTTGATAGATGTTGTATCATAGAGCTGCACGTGATACAACAGCACATGGGGAGGTGATGATTTTGTGAGCTGGGATGATCTGGAGAGCAGACAAGTATCTCACTCTTGTAAAAATCTTGCTTTTCTTTTCTGTATTCAGAGTCACCTGTAGGTTGTCCCTGCTCTCATTGTTTCACTGAAATCTTGTGAATCCCTTGCTGGATTTTAAATACTGATTCCCCCAGTACCTGGTATGTGAATAGCAGGAGGTTCCACTCAGCTTAATTTGTGGTGCAGCAGCCTCATTCCTGGTGAGAAGGTGCTCAATAAAACTCTTTTTTTTTTGCTTCTCACGGGCTAAGGCTGTGCAGCTGGGTGGTCACAGTGCCTCAGCTCTCAGGCAAAAACTTGCAGGGATGTGGTCACTTCACTGTGTGCCCTGATGGAGAGAGGAAGGTCCTTTCTGCTCATTCCAACATCAGAGAGCTCAGAATGGCGATGTGATCCTGTCACAGAGCAGTGGGAGGCAGCTCAACAGGGTTCAGGAGGCTGTGGCCATGGACTTGTGGGGTAAACAGGAAAGGAACCAGTGCTGGCATTTGGGAGCATTCTGATGGAAGCAGGAGTGGAAGAAGGATCAGAGAAATCTGCAGAGCTTCTGAGATGGACGGCTTAT
Source organism: Cisticola juncidis (assembly GCA_013400215.1). Classification (NCBI taxonomy): domain Eukaryota; kingdom Metazoa; phylum Chordata; class Aves; order Passeriformes; family Cisticolidae; genus Cisticola; species Cisticola juncidis. The sequence continues at coordinate 146,676 of VXBR01010300.1, forward strand.
GCAGGACAGAGATAGTAAAACCCTCTCAAAATTAATTTTAAAAAGGCAAGATAATGTTTGAAGTCTCTGAGAAGGTCAGGTAATCCCTTGTGGTTGTTTTCTGCTGTTGAGTTCTCCTCCAGTTCCTTCCCTTGACTTCAAGAAGGAGGTGAAGCCCTGAGGGTGAGGAGAGGACACAGGGCAGGTGGAGGAAGAGTGGTTTGGATACTCCAGGATACAGGAGGAGGTGCCAGTGGTGGGCAGGAGCTCCAAACCAATGCAGATCATTGCAGCTGCTCCCCTGGACTCTGCTCGGGCTCCTTGCTCACCCTGGAGCTGGGTGAGAGCCTGGCTGAGTGCTCCATCAGCCCCTGGGCTGGCAGTGCCCCTGGTGAGGGTGCCCTCAGCAGAGAGAGGCTCAGGTCACAGCAGAGAGAGGCTCAGGGTGACAGCAGAGACAGGCTCAGGGTGACAGCAGAGAGAGGCTCAGGGTGAGAGCAGAGAGAGGCTCAGGGTGACAGCAGAGAGAGGCTCAGGGTCCTGGCAGAGACAGGCTCAGGGTGACAGCAGAGAGAGGCTCAGGGTGACAGCAGAGAGAGCTCAGGGTCAGAGCAGAGAGAGGCTCAGGGTGACAGCAGAGAGAGGCCCAGGGTGACAGCAGAGAGAGGCTCAGGGTGACAGCAGAGAGAGGCTCAGGGTGACAGCAGAGAGGGGCTCAGGTGACAGCAGAGAGAGGCTCAGGGTCACAGCAGTGAGAGGCTCAGGTCACAGCAGTGAGAGGCTCAGGTCAAGGCAGAAGATGAAATGGGGAAAGAGCAGAACAGGCAGTGCTGAGTTGTGCTGGGAGCAAGAGGACTGGGGGGGAATATGAAGCACCTGAATGAAAGCTGGGTTCTCTGGGTCTAGTTTGGGGCCTTTATTTCATTTGCTGGGGATCACAAGCCCTCCCTGGAGTCCCTCTAGAGACCCCTGTGGGAAAGGTGTATGAAACAATCCTTTTTTCCCCAGCTAAGTCTAACTCTCCACACCCGTGTGGGTCACAGATTCCACAGCTGGCACCTTGCACTGTTTGTAGCCTCACTGGTGCAGACTCACTGCAATCCCTCTCCAGTTTAATCCCCTCCCTGATGCCTTGGATGGGTGTTGGAAATGCTCTCCTCACTTTGTCTCTGCCACGTGAGCTCAGCCTGATGGATTTGCACGATTGCAGTGGCTGTGGTGTGGTTTGTGAGTTACACACCCCACAGGGACAGGTGACACCAGGTTATGGCTCAGCCAACCCCCCAAAGCTGCTCCCAAATCCATTCTGGCATGGCCTTCACTGGGTGACCATGGCACACCTCCCTGTGAGTTGGCTGGTCAGTCCCTCCCCCTTGTCCTGCTTTAGGGCAAATTTGGGAGGAAACCTCCAAATGGGATCCCTCAGGAAAGCAAACCCAAGCAGCCCTTCCCTGAGCTGGTCTGGGAAAAAACCTCCACAGAGAAAAGTGGAAAAAACTATTTATTTAACAAGCAAAGTGCCCACAAGCACAAAAAATGAATAGCATGAAACAACAGAACCTCTCACTGTTCTGAAGAGAGGTGGCAAATTGAGAATGTCCCTGCTGTGGGTGTAGCTGGGCTCACTCAGTCCCTTATCAGTCCCTCCAGCTGGAAATGCCACCAGCCCCAGTGGGCCACAGGCATGAGACCCCAGTGTCTCTCTGGGTTCTCAGTCCAGGACAGGTTGAAACAGCCCCAAGAAAAACGAAATAAAAAAAAAGAAATTAAAAAAAAAAAAAAAAAAAAAAAGTCTGTGGAGCTTCTCTGCCTCAGCTAGCCAAACTAACTAAAAGCTAGTTTAGTTAGTTTAAGTTAGTTTTAGTTAGTTTAAAGGGGAGATCTCTGTCCTGCGGTCTGTCCATGCTGCAGACAGCACAGCCCAGGAGCAGAATGTGGAGGAGTGAGGCAGTTTCTGAAAACAAAGTGCACACTTCTTCTCTCCCCCTTCACTGTCAGAACCAGTCTGAAATGTGCAGAACACAGTATCCAACACAAGCAGAACAGATTATTGGGGATATAAACATCCTAAAGTCCCCCCAGGACAGCCCTGCAGCCTGAGCCTGAGCTCTCCTGGAGCTGCCAGTGCTGCAGGGGTGAGCAGGGGGCTCTGGTCTGGAGCTGAGGGTGTCCAGCCAGCCCAGACACAAGCCTGGACACGTGAACAGAGGCATTTTCAGTATTAGACTAAAAATAAGCCCTGGTGTGGTCCTTGCTCAGGCAATTTAGAGCCCATTGCTGGAGGTGTGGCTGTAATTGAGCGGAACCTGCACGCACGCAGGCAGGAACCTTGGGGTGGATGTGCTGATCTCACTGCCAGGCTGCAGGGAGCTGTGGTGCCTGGAGCTCCAGACCCTGCTCCTGGCTCATTGTGCACGCTGTGTGTTTTTTAAGTAATCACACAGCCTCAGTTTGAGGTGTGGTGTAAAGACAGGCAGTAAAGAGGGGCAGGATGAGGTGTGGGGTGGGAGCCCCCTGGGAGCACTGAGGCTGAGCCCAGCCCTCAGGACTGGGCTCTGGACCAGGGGATCTGCTCTTCTGGCTCCATCCTGGCATCCTGGTGTGTTGCTTCACTTCTTGGGCTTCATCTGCCCTGCCTGTGAAGCTTTCATGCTGGCATTGGCTCTGTGAGAGGATTTTTAGGCTGCTGGACAAATCCCCTCATTGAAGTATCATGTTGCTGCTATTACAATTGATGATGGGGATTTGGGAAAATGAAACTCTGCGCTGCTGTCATGTGCATTTTCAGACCCCTGTGGCAGAGAAGAGCATAGGAAGGGCTCCCTTATAAAGCTGCAGAGATCATTCCAGAGGAGCAGCTTGGCAATAACACAGGACTTTGCCCCTGCAGTAACTCCTGTCCCATGGAAACAGGCAGCCCCTGAGTGCTCAGAAACCTTTAAACTTCTTTCTTAGCGAAACCCCTGAACAGTGCAGATGGGAGAGGTGGGGAATGCAGCCTGTGCTGTTTTGATCAGCAGCATGTGATGCTCCAGGATGAGTGCCTTGCAGTCTGGTGTTTGTATCTGGGGATGAACTCCTGCTCTGCAGCTATTGATCCTAATGATCCCCTCGGGAACTGGAAACACGATTCCAGCAGGATGTATTTCAATAAAATGCGGGGGTAAATATTTGGTCATTTCCAAATGAATAAACACACAGTAGCAGAATTTTTATGAGCTCCAGAGTCCCCAGTCTGTTGTCAGGCAAGCCCCAGTGTGCACAGGCCCTTCTGATTTTATGCACAGATAGCAGGGGGAGCATCCAGACTCTGCTCAGGTTTATGTGAGAGGAGGTGTTGTACCACACACCCAGAAATCTGCCACAGAGGGAATGGTGAGGATCCCCAGCCCCTGCATGTATTAATCAGTGTAAATCATGGATTTACTGTGGCTTGCACTGGGATTACAGCGCTACAACCAAGGAATATCTTGGCCAGACACCTTCTCATCCATGCTCCTCTAACAAGCAGTTGGATGAACTCTTTTGAGGGGAACCTCAGCCATTCTGTGTTTTATCAGTGAGTACATGAGGCATATACAGAGCAGGCAATCTGTATACACTCCCCAACCAGCTGAGTTCATCTGTCTAACCAAATGTCTAAATATTGAGAGAATAAAGTGTCTGTACTCTATGAACCCACCAGCCAAAGTTATTTATAAAGAAGAAAAGGAGAGGCGAAACCATCGCTGTCTCCCTGCCCTCCTCGACAGTAGCTGTAGTTCGTGAAAAATTAACTATAATTTATAGTCCAAGCTGCATTAATTAACTCTTTGCAGGGGGAGTATTTCACCAGACTTCTGAGAAGAGGCTGGTGAGCTGCCTGCAAAGGTTGAATGACGTGCATGGCAGGAATTGTGTAAGAATCCCTGCACAATCATTAATGGCCTTTCTGCGTAGATGGGCTGTGTGAAGGGAAGTCCATCTGGCACAGCCACTGCCCTGGCTCTCCTCTCTGCTGCCCTGTCATTGATGATAGTCCAGAATAACTGAGGCGTGTGGTGGAAAACAGACTCTCTGAATGACTCCAGTCTCTTGTGTTTATGCTGCTCTGTCCTCACTGGCTGGGGCAGCAACAATCAAACGTGGCTGCAGATCATTCACAAACACATCACCAAGAGGCAGCCCTGTTTTCCCTGTCCTCATCTCCTCACTCTCCTCTTTCCTTCACCTCCTCACTCTCCCCTTCCCTTCACCTCCTCATTCCCCTCTCTTCTTTGTCCTCACCTCCTCACTCTCCCCTTCACCTCCTTCCTCTCCTCTTCCCTTCACCTCCTCACTCTCCTCTTCCCTTCACCTCCTCATTCCCCTCTCTTCCTTGTCCTCACCTCCTCACTCTCCTCTTTCCTTCACCTCCTCAGTCCCCTCTCTTCTTTGTCCTCTGCCTGGTTCTCAGTCCTGGGGCTGAGGAGCAGCTGCAGGTCTGACCTGCTGGTGGGAGAGCTGGTCCAGCCCTCCTCTCACCCTGCAGGGTCTCTCTGACCAGTTTGCCACTGTGTGTCTCAGGACACCTCTTTTATTCCCACTTGTCCAAAGGAAATGTCACCACTGCTTGCCTCAGGCACACTCCTGCATGAGGTTTTCTGCTTTAATTTGCTGAAGTAGCTGGGGAGGTTCTTGGGATGTGACTGGTGTTACTGCACAACCCCCTCGTCACGTCCCACTGCCTTCATGAGTCCTGTTCCACCCTGCTGCCACCCCAAACTGCTCCCTTGCTTATGCAGTTCTCCACCCATCTCAGCAATTTTTTGACTTTCCAAGTCATTTGGGATAGATGGAGTTGAGCTGGAGGCTGAATGAAGGACTTGTTCTGCCACATCAGCCACGGGGGGTGAAGCCTGCCTGGTGCTGTGCTGCAGTTAATGTGAAATAGCTGTGGGAAGTCATTTCTGCATCTCAGGCACTGCTGTGCAGTGTTTGGCTGAGAGGTGGAAGTACCTGCATGGCTCTAAATAATCTGTGTGAGGTTCACTTTACCAACATCCCAGCTGACTCTGGACCAGGCCTGCAGTTGTTGGAGTATTTGCAGTGGCCCAGGCTGGTGGGGAGCAGAGCTAAACACAAAGTAACTCGTGAATCTGGGAATTATCCCACTGGTCTGGTGGAAACCACTGAAATCTCTTTTGGTATCACACTTTGAGGTGTTTGTGTGTGATCTGCAGCCACAGGTGTCACAGGGCCACACTTCAGCCCAGGCACAATGAACATTTTCAAAGTGAGACATTTTGCTTCCCTTTTCCTCCCACTAGAGCCTGGCTGGTCTCTCCATCCTTGCTCCCTAAATATTTGCTCTCAGGAGCATGAAGCCCCAGCTGCAGCAACATCCCAGGGTGATCAGGCACCTTGGGAGGCTCTAGACTGTGTTACCACACTGCAGTGAGATTTCAGGGTTAAGAGAGAGAAAAGTCTGTGTTCAGGACATCAAACCTCACAAAAACCATTAGGAATGCCTATGACTGGAATAAATAGCCCATAAATATCATGTGTGCAGTATGGTGTCACTATTTCCAAAGAGAAAACAGAACCAGGGATGACCCAAAAAAGAATAAAAAGAGATCGTTGCTTCCCAGCTAGGGATGGAGATGCTGGCTGTGCCTGTGATGCCACAGGTAGCACAAACAAGGAGAAGGGATAATGACTGACCAGTTTTTTCTAATCCAAGAACCCGGGAAGGGCAGGTTAAAAAGATCAAAGGGAGATGTGGCCCTGTATGCTGTGTGCATAGCACTGGAGCTCTTGTCACAAATATTGTGGATGCAAGATTAGATTTGTTCAAACAGCAACTAAACTTGTTGGTGGAAGAATCCAACAAAGGTCACTAAATGTGACATCCCTGTGGCTGCCTTGGTTGTCTCTGATGTCCATCCTGGAGGGCCTAAGGAAGGTGATCACTCCATGCTTGTGCTGATCTTCTTTTTTAAGGCCCCACTGTTGGGGCCAAGGCAGGGCTTTGGCCTGACCAGTCTTGTCTGAAATGGCCTCATTTCCTGATGCTCTCTTCTCAATAGGGCCCTGCCTCTCTCTGTGGCCTTTGCCACATCTCTGTGCTGACAAATGAACTCTAGTAATGATCCCATGACTCAGTTTTAAAACACTTTATGCTTTGGGATAAAAGGCAAGGAACTTGCAGGAAACTGGGCTTAAAGGATCATGACATTAGCAAGATGCTTCTGCTAGAGGTGATCAACTCTCAGGGTTGCTGTTCCCTGAGGTCTGTAGGGTTTTCAAGTTTTTCTTGCTTGAAAGATCCCGCACCAGAGCTGAAGAAGACAGAAAGAGTCTGCCAGTCCCTGTTTCCAAAGCTCTTTATTCTTTCATTATCTCTCAGTTCTTTCTCAGCTCTTCAAGGCGTCCCCAGCAGAGCAGGACACGCGGGGACTGGGTGCGTCAGAGGGTCCCAGACCTTTTGTACCATTTCTCTGGTCCAACCATCATTCACAACAAACTTTTTATTTACAAAACCGTACCTATACTTACTACCTATGCTAACATGTCATTTCTACTCGAAACCAATCCTTGAAATCCAACTCAGCAAAAGATGGGGGATGAGAGCAAGAACAAGGATCACAGGGGCCACTCCCCAATTCCTCCATCTTGCCTCTTCAATCCCATATAGTAAAAACCCTAAATTCTACATTCACACTCTGTGATAAACCAGTTACTACTTATTTCGGATTCCCTTGGCTTGTGATTCTTCATCCACTGTGGGCATTCACTGCCATGGCAGGGATCAGAGGCAGTGTCCTCCTGGGCTCTGTGTGAGGCTCTGACCCCCCTGTACAGACCCCAGACCCCCTGTCTGGTCTGCAAACCCTCCAGGGTGGCCACAGGGATGTCCTGGACTCCGACAATCAACCATGTATTTTCCTGACAGGCACAGCTCTACTGACAGGTCTCCCCTCCAAGTGCCCAACATGTCCAAACCTCAGTCACGTCAGGCTCTTCTTTACCTGTTTATTTAAAAGGGACAAAACAGTTTCTGTGGGATGGAGATCCCATGCAATCCCTGGCTGATGAGCACTGTAATCCTCCCTGGTGTCACCTCAGCAGCTCTGCATCTTCCCATCCACTTTTCCTGGTGGGTTGGGTATCTTCTCATCTGGGGTGTTTCCCATGGGGAGGTTTCTGGGCTCTGTTTTCAGTTCTCCCTCTCTGCCCCTCTCTTACTGTGGCAAAGTTCACTCCAAAATCATTCCCTGTAGGGTTTATGATGTGAAACTTTGCCAGATGGATCATTTTGCTCACTACCAAGTGGTTATTTGAGGGCTGCAGGGGTGACAGCTCCCTGCAGCCTGTGCTTGCTCTTCCTCCCCGTGCCTTTCAGTCTGCACCAGCCCTTTGGCTGATGAAGTTTCAGTGCTCCCTGGTCCAATGGACACTTGCAGAGACCCACACTTATCAGAGACCCACAGCTCTCCTCTCCTGAGCAGAAATGTGCTATTATCTTGTAAAGGTATAAATTATAAAGTCTTGCCTGTATAATGAGTCTGCATTCCCCAGATAAATTACACAGGCTCATAATGGCCTTGGCTTTTAGTTACCATTATTCTTAACTGGGAGGGAGTGCTGAATTTCCTGCAGAAGTGTGGGATTCAGATTTTTGAAAGGGCTTCACTACAGGCTTGGTCAAGCCATCCTCTGCTCCAGCACTGCAGTGTGTGCAGGCTGCTGTCCACATTTGGCTCCCAGCTGGCTGGCAGGACATTCCCTCAGGGAGAGCTGCTGTCCCAGGGCTGTGAGCATCTTGGCTCTCTGCTGGAGTGTTTTCCATGCCTGCTTAGCAGAGCACTTTGGGACAACTTGCTGTGACCTGGATAGCTGTGAGAAGACAGAGCCAGAGGCAATGGTTATTCAAGGCAAAGTGTGGAAACAGCCCAGCTCCTGCACAACCCGGCCTGTCAGGCAGTGGGAGGCATCTCCTTCCTTGTGGGAATGGAAGACAATGGCTGGGACAGCTCGTGGGTTCAGCCAGACTGAGCAGGGAGCTGGGCCCAGCACAGGTAACAGGAGTGGGAACCTCCTCCTTGAGAGAGGCACAGACCCCAAAAGCAGGAGAGCCAGAACAGGCTTATCCTGTGTTATAAATGCCATTGCAATATTCCAATTAAAATAATAATTTGGTTTATTAACACAAGATCAAATCACAGAATTTCGGTATCAAAAGGTCAAATCACAGAAATTCGGTAAAACCCACCAACAGCGGAAATACTTGACAGTTTTTACCTGGGTAAATGCCAAGGGTGAACTCTGAGACACAGAGCCTGGCCATCTGCTGCCTCCCCCTGAGTTCATGAATTTGCCCGTTTCGGGGCCCGGTTTAAATACACTTTATTTTATATACACTTTATTTTATATATACTTTATTTTATATACACTTTATTTTATATACACTTTATTTTATATACCCTTTATTCTGCCCTTGGAATATTTCCCATATTTTCCATTGTGTCCGGGCTAGCTTTTCAATTCACGGGTGTCTCTGGCTACTCAGCACAGGGACTCGTCGGGGTGGGGTCGGCTGCATTAATGGTTTCACTGATGGCTTCTTTGACAGAGCTTTTCTCCAGCTCTTTCCAGTTATTCCCTTTCTATTCCTGGACAAGACGATCTAGGGTGGTACCTGCCTTTTGTTTCAACACGCTGTAGCTCACGTCCACATCTGCCACATACAAATATACAGTATATTAGAGTTTTCAATTCATCATTATCCATTAGAACATGAATTAATCATTTCACATTTTTCACATCCTGGTTGCTCCAGTGCCAAGCATCACCCAGGTGTGAGAGGCTGCACGAGGTGCTGGGAGCCCTCCCTTGCCTGGGAGAGCCCAGATGTTCCCAGCTGGGCTGGAGCTGCAGCTGGGAATGCAGCCCTGGGCTCTGGCGTGTGGCTGCAGCCAGAGGCAGCCCCGCAGCCCCTGGGGAGGTGGGATGGGCACAGAGGGGTGGGAGCAGCCCTGGCTCCCTCCAGGACAGGCCAGGGCTGGCCCTGCTGCTCCTCTGGGGCTCTGCCTGGCTCCTGCCTGGCTCTGGTTCAGGCTTCCTTCCTCGAATCCCGTGTCAGGGAGGAGTTCAGTCTCAGGGATGGTGTCACCAGCCTCTCCACGAGGCTCATTTGTGCTTTGGGAAGAGATGGAATGTCTCCTCAGAAGCCCTGACTGCACCATAAAAGGTGCTGCAAAGCAGGCAGGAGCCACACTGCTGGGGGTGTAACTGTGATAGGGTCTGAGCAAGCTGGGCAGTCCAGGAAAGAGAACTATTTTTAATGAGTTTAAGTATTCAGTTGTAAAAAATCCATGCTTTGTAGTGCCCAGCGCTTATCAGAATTATGTGAGATGAGTCTGCATTCCCCAGAGCTGCTCAGCCTCTTTAACCTGTATCAGTGCCCTAACAACTGATTTTTTCCTTCCTGGGAGCCTTTGTCTGACCTTTGGAGACTCTGCTTTGGGCTGTGAGCTTATTGGAGTCTCTCAGAGCCAGGAATTACAGTGAAATTCTGCAGACTGCCTTCAGGTTTGCTTGTAGCTTACAGAACTGTGAAGCTTTCCTCTAGAAGGAATTCTAGATTTGGAAAAGCACCTGTATCCCAGGAAACTCTTGCCATTGCCTCACAGCAGGAGCTGGGGCTGGCTGACTTCTCCTGCTGCACTTGTGGCTCTGGGGGGGCAGGACAGAGAAAGGCTCAGGGAAGGGGAGGCACAGGTGGAGCTGTTCTGTGTGTGTCAGGCTGCTCCTGCCTCTGGAAAAAGCTGACAGAGGTGTGGGGTCCCCTGCAGCACCTCAGGGTGTGGGTGCAGTGTCCTGATGTCCTCAGCCCTGTCACTGTGACTGTGACTCTGCAGCTCCTCTTCCTCCTGACCTCCTGCTTGCCTCTGGCACAGCATTCCCAGCAAGGACAGTGAGAAAGGGGAACTTCCCTACAGTTTGCAAAAAAAAAATTATCTTCTACTACATGTCTGCTGCTTAGAGGAAAATTAATCTTCAGCTCTCACTCACTTGGCCCCTTTTGCTGGGAAAGAAGGGTCAAGTCTCAGCCCTGGGACCTGAAGGGGGGTCTGAAGGCACAGGAGAAGGTTTGCAGCTCTGGGGATTTAACTTTGGCAAATGAACTCGTAGCAAATCATCTGAGGAAGCAGAATTGCCCAACGAAGGAAATAACAATATATCCTTTTTGTGTGTGTTTTTGTTTTCCCTGCAGTAACCACAACTCTCTCCTCCTGGTCCGGGCATGCCAGAAAATGCAACGAGACAGCCAAGTCCTATTGTGTCAATGGAGGGGTGTGCTACTACATCGAGGGGATTAATCAGCTGTCGTGCAAGTAAGTGAGTGGAGTTCTTGTGTCAATATGGAAATTTCTTGGCTGAGGGAGAGGAGATCTTTGTGCAACTGCCAGAGTGGGGGGAGCCCAGAATTCTCCTGGCAATTTGAGCTGTGCAGGTTCAGAAAGGGGCACGAGAGGGGCAGGGGTGGGGGGGCAAGGATCTGTGTTTTCCTTTTTCGTGTGCGTGTCACTGTTCACTTTTCCTGGCTTTTCTCCCTCTAAGAATATGTTTGTCCTGGCTGTTTCTTTTCCCTTTCTCCCCCTTCTCTGCAGCTTCAGGGGAATTTGGGTCCCTTTTGCTCTCCCTGAGCTGACACATCCCATCCTCCAGTCAGGGGGACCTTGCCAGGGCACAGCCTCACCCTCCCCTGTGCCTGGAGGGGTCCCTGGCTGAGCCTGCATCTCATGGCCCAGGGTTAACCCCCAGCTCTTCCCCTCTCTGTGCAGCTTTGTGGCCACTGTGGGATGTTGGCTCCCCCTTCAAACCTGCAAGGAAAACCAGAGACATGTACTAAATTATGCTTAAATGAGCTTTGAAGGGTTTGAAGTGGAGCTGCACAGCCTGCAGGATGTGGAACGGGATGTGAGATTTTCCACCCCTGGTTCAGAGCCAGAAAGCCCAAAAGCCTCTCACACCTAAGGCCAGCAGTGCCTGTGGATGAGCTGTGCAGGCTGATTGCTGGAGATGCAGGGACCCAGAGCTCACTGGGGCTGCCCCTGGGCTCCTGCACAGTGAGCAGGGGCTGTGCCCTGCCCTGAGCAGATGGAATCTCTTCTGAGCTCACCTGGTGGCCCAGGCATCACTGCCCAGCTTGGAGAAGCTCAGAGCTGAGAGTTTTCTCCCTTTGGAGCCCAGAGACCTCTCACTGGAGACACACAGGCAAAGGTGTTTCCATCTGTGGATGTCAGGCCAGCAGCACTGCAGGAGGTGATGCTCATCAGGTACCTCAGCCCTGAGGATGCACCTGAACAGAGCCCTCACCCTCGTGGGGAGCCCCTGGGCTGGGATGCACCTGAACAGAGCCCTCACCCTCGTGGGGAGCCCCTGGGCTGGATCACACCGAGCACAGCTCCTCCCTTCTCCCAGTGCTCCTTTGTTTCAGCAGGAGCAGCAGAAAAGGCCTCGTGGAAACGCATCCTGCTGAGCTCTTGGGCTCTCTCCTTCCAGTGCAGGGTCAGCTTTGGTGGAGGGAGCATCTCCAGTTCTCCCAGACCTGCCCCTTAGGCACAGGAAGAGCTGGGTGGGACACAAACCAGAGGCTGTGGCTTCCACATTTCCCATGTGTGGGGAGTGGGAGCAGCCCCTGTCCCCCACAAGGGCAGTTGTCACTGTCATTGCCTTCCTGGTGGCACCATGGGCTCACCCTGTCCGTGTCCCCACAGGAAACAAGGGGGAAGCCCCATTGATGGTTGAAGTCACAGCCACCATTCTGGGGTAGCTGCGGCCCAGGAATTCCCACAAATTCCAGTCTTTCCATTCTGGGAAGGGCTGAACCCCTGAAGTGTGGAGGAGTGTCCGGATCAACATTTCTGTCTGTAAGCAGCGTGGTCATGGCAGAAGAACAGATTTCAAGGCTTTTCTTTTGAGAAGAACTTGATCAAGAATCAAATGGGATCAATTTCTAATTACAACAAAGGTTACCTAAACTCCTAGCATACAAAAGAATCACTTTTTCCTGATGAAGAATACCATGGTAATTGTCAAATGTCTTCAGCAGATAGACTGTTTTAACCAAAATAATTCCAGCCCACCTTCCAGCCAGGCTGCTCTGGCAGCTGATGAACAGAGGGAACGCTCAGTGATGGATTCCATTAAGATTTTATGTGCCACACCTAATAGACCTAATTATTTCACATCATTTGAAAGCCTGAATTCCTCAATTTGCAGACATGAGATCCTTTTCTGATGAGTTCCAAGGTACCAATTCCTAAACCAGATGGGAACTGAACAGGAGTGTGTGGAAGGGCAGGAGAGTGATACCCAGAAGGAGGAGCTGGGAAGTTCTGCACTGTCACTGCTCATTTTTGAGGAGAAAAGGTGGCTCCAGAAACACTGGAGACCTGAGTGCCCTCCACACAGCACAGAGTCACCTCAGTCACCTCAGTCACACCTCAGTCACCTCTGATCTCACTGCTTGGGGACACCTCTGGATGTTCATTCTCCTTGGGTGTTTTTATCATTAAATCTCAGACCGAAGATAAGAAAACCTGGCTTTTGGAGTGGTGTTATTTTAGGGATTCTGGATTCTGGAGGATCATGGTTACTGAGGAATGCAGCAGCATTTGAACTGAAGAGTGTTTCCCATGAAATGGCTCTCCCTCTGACAAGGGTGATTTTGGGGAAGATGCTGGTGAATAAACAGAATTCCCCTCTGCCTGCAGACAAAGAGCTGATGTGTCCCACAGCTTCCTCGTGGCACCAGGACAGGAGAGCTGCTGCTCTGGTTTGTGAAAGATGCAGGAGAGAAAGGAGAGGAGGCACAGACAGAGGCTTCAAAGTTCATTTCTGATCTCTACAATATCACCGTGAGATCTACCAGGGAAATGAGACTGGGACACAGGTTCTGGGTTCACAGAGCATGCAGGCAGAAGACCCTGCCTTAGTTTATTTTCCATATATTTACCTATAGCAGGGTGAGCATGGATTGGAGAGTGGTATCCCCACCTCTCACCCACATAGGTCAAGGGGGCTGTCATTCAACCTCCCCTTCTCTTGGAGAAGGAATCCATAACATTGCCAATGTTCACAAAACATGGTCCTGTGTTTGCATTCACCAGTGTGAGAAGGTACAAGCTTCTCCTTTATTATGAACGCTCAGAAAACCAGGAGAAACTCATGGCAACACTACCACAGCAGCCTTGGCCCTCCAGCCTTACTGTGCCTCTGGGCCAGGGGCATGGGAGAGATCAGCAGGTTCTGCTCACAACCTCTTCAGATGCTTTGGAGGTCAATAAGATCCACATGAGCAGCTCCAGCCAATGTCCATGGGCTGTTCCCATGTCCCTCTTCCAGTCAGAGCCAGCAGGGTCTCAGGGTTAGGGTTAGGGTTAGGGTTAGGGTTAGGGTTAGGTTAACCCTAACCCATCTGGCCCCTTCCTCACTGAACCCCAGGGGATCCCACCCCCCAGCACCCCTGTGATGCCATCAGCCTTTCCAATACCACCAAGCAGAATTTCAGAGTGCTCCCCCCTCCCTGCCACATCCTGTGATCACCTTCTTGGAGTGGCTTCCATTCCTGCAGCTGTCCAGAAGCACAGAAAATCCTTCCTGCCCATGTTCCCTCTGGCTGTCTGGACCAAAAACAGCAGATGAGTTCTCAAATAATTTCTTCTGCTGATGTGGTTCATGCTCGATTTGCAGCAAATACTGCCTAAATTGGCAGCTGGCTTTTTATTATTATTTTATAACAGGCTTCCCAGAAACGTGTTCCTCCTGGTCTTTTAAATCCTGAGGAACAAAGTATTTGCTTGTAATCCCACTTCCTCCCTCCCTTTTTAATACACTTCAGATAGACCTGGGACAAAGCATTTTCTTCATGGAGGAAGAGCCAGAATGGATTTGGATCTGTTCCAGAAATTGTGTCTTTCTGGATTGAGTTCTTCCATGATTTTGTTACTAATTTGAAGAAAATTTTAAACACGCTAATGTCAAAGGAAACCTGAACGTAAAGCAACCTGTGCTGTTATCCTGACCCTGCAAGCAGACCACCTGGAACAGGATGAACCTGCCTCAAATATTCTGCAAATATTGCACATAAACCTGGGAAATGACAGAGCCACACACAGACAGAACTGATTCAGCAGCCCCTGTAAATTAAAAAGGCCCAGGCTCTTGACAAGAAGAATTTCTCAACCTTTCTCCAGGTCATTTGGCTCAGAAAGGCCTTGGGAGCTGGGCCCTGGGGCAGTGACAGGTCTGAGCAGAGCACACTGAGGTGCCACAGAGGGGATGCACACACACAGGGCCTTGAGCTGGTGTCTGGTTTGTTGTGTCCAGTCAAACAGAGTTTGGGGATGTCTGGCAGCCTCTGCCCTTGGATCTGCCTCCCTCCTGCAGCCCAGGGAGTCCCTGGCACAGCTCAGAGCTCTTGGAGGCTGCTCCACTCTTTTACTGCTGCTGCCCCACAGGGCTGTGCTACCCAAGGAGCAGAAATGCTCTAATCCCAGTCAGGGCTTGGCACTCATGAGGTGCAGTTGGGATCTTCCCAGCCAAACAAAGCAAGCAAACCTCATCACTGCAGAGCCTTCTCTGCCCTAAAACACTCCTCACATCTCTTTTGTGTGGAATCAAAGTGATCTGCCCTGGGCCAGGATCCTGTGTGGGATCAGAAGAATTCAAGAGCATTGCAGAGCAGCAGCCCCACATCGTGTTGGACCAGTGGTGCTCACAGGAATCAGGCTGGAGGATTTACAATGCTGACATAAACAGACCCTCTGGATCTGGGGTGACAGCTCTGCCTTACACCAGACAGGGAGCTCAGAGCCCTGGAGTACCTCAGGCAAAAAGTGAAAGTCAAGGAGAGAACAAAAAGCAAAACAAAGCAAAAGGAGGAAAGATCAGATTGTTCTAAAATGAACTGATGAACCCAAGTCACCAGTTTTCAAAATCTCCTGTTCACCTCCTCCAAGTGCATTGTTTCCTGCAGATTTTCCCAGAAAGAAGAAGGGTCATTATCACCACGAGGCCTTCCAGGGAATGAGACTGGGACACAGGTTCTGGGTTCACAGAGCATGCAGGCAGAAGACCCTGCCTTAGTTTATTTTTCCATATCTATACCTATAACAGGGTGAGCATGGATTGGAGAGTGGTATCCCCACCTCTCACCCACATAGGTCAAGGGGGCTGTCATTCAACCTCCCCTTCTCTTGGAGAAAGAATCCATAACATTGCCAATGTTCACAAAACATGGTCGTGTTTACATTCACGAGAGTGAGAAGCTGAACACTTCTCCTTTAATATGAACGCTCAGAAAACCAGGAAAAACCTCATGGCAACAGGTCATTCTGAAGGGCTGCCCACACTGCCAGCTCCCCTGTGCTTTCCCAGAGCAGCATCCAGAGGTGTGAATGTCACAGGGATCCTGCATGGCCGTGTCCCCCTGGCAGCACTGTTTGCTCAGTGGCACCCGGAGCTGTCCCATCCCTGCAGTGGCATCTGCTCAGCACCAGCTGCTCCCTGCTCAGCCACAGGGACATCACTGTGCCACGGGTGTGTGAGCAGTCCCGTGGGGAGGTGTTGCAATGTCCTTGGAAATGAGGAGCCAGGGGTGAAAATCTCCACATCCTGTTCCAAATCCCCCGCGCCAGCCAGGACTCGCTCCTTGGGGTTTGTGTGTGTTTATCTTGGGTGATGAGCTCGGGTGCCTTTCCAGGTTCAGGTGGCCCCTCTGTGCTCCTGCTCAGTCACCGTGGCTGTGTCAGACCCTGAGGCCCCTCAGGGTGTGGGAGCTGCTCCTGCAGTGGTGCAGGCTCGGTGCAGGAGCAGAGCTGCAGCTGCACTGCTGCCACTGCTGAGCCCAGCCGTGGCATCCCCGAGGTCTGGACCCCCCTCTGCAGCAAACACGCCTTGGTTGGCTGCTCTGGAGAAGGCCTTGGTGTTTATCCTGGTTGCTTTCTCCTCTTCCCATCAGTGATTTTGTGGAGTCCAGCCTTTTGTGGCTCTCCAGAGCCTGATCATCTGGGACTGGTCAGGGGACAATGACAGAACTGTCTTCTTTTGCAGCCTTCCCACAAAAAAAAACCAACTTTTTTTTTCCATTTGCTTACTTCAGTGCATTGTGTCCTTCTGCTACAGCTTGTCTTTATCACGTACCTTTGAAGCACCTGCTCATTCACATTTTTCTGTAGCATGGATTGCTTTATGAGAGCTACGAATTTGGCATAATCTAATTAATATCTGGGGGTGCAAATGAGATGTGCCAACCCTTGCAAGATTTAGAGCAACAGCTGGACAGAAAAAGTTTTGATTCCAGCAGGAAGACTATGATAATGAATTGAATGTGACAAAACATAATTAACAATAACTATTGCCCTGCCCTTACATAGGGCAGAATGTCAAAGTTCCTCAATTTTCAGAAAAAAGTGCCCAGCAAACATCACAGAAAT
Source organism: Cisticola juncidis (assembly GCA_013400215.1). Classification (NCBI taxonomy): domain Eukaryota; kingdom Metazoa; phylum Chordata; class Aves; order Passeriformes; family Cisticolidae; genus Cisticola; species Cisticola juncidis. The sequence goes on from VXBR01010300.1 coordinate 163,121, forward strand.
GAGTCATTCAAACCATTTTGGTTTGTACTTTTTGAGATGCTTTATTTGACTGATCATCTTACTGCATTTTTGTTACCATGTAAATATCTCACTGCAATTCATCCTGAACCCAAGAGCAGAATATTGCAGACGCTTTCAAAATGGGCTTATTAAAAAAAAAATAAAACAAGGTCTTAAGGTCAAAATGAAAAGAATGGGATATTTTCCAGCAATAATAGAAAACAGAATGTGGACAGAAAAATCCCTGACCAGTTTTATCAGTGGCATTTGCAAGTACTTTTCAGAGGCAGCAATCAGACACAGAGAGATGGAGATTCAAGGGCAGTTTTGGGAGTCTCCACTCAGGTTAGAGGGGACAAGGTGCTCTCTGTGAGGCTTTGCAGCCTCGTCCTTCCCCAGGACAATCCCTGCAGACACATCCTTGTCCACATCCCTTGGCCTTTGGGGACAGACCCACTGTGCCTCTGCCAGTGCACCACAAAGCCCAAAGGTGACATTTGCAGGAAACTCCAGCATCTGTGGAATCCCTGCAAGAGTTTTCCAAAGAAGGAGGGACCTGGTTTTGCTGGGACAGCCAGCCAGAGCCACTTGAGCCAAATGTGCAGGAAGAGGGAAGCCATGAGCACCCAGCTCACAGCTCTCAGCTCCAGCCTGCCCTAAATGTCAGGTATCTCCCTCATGGCAGAAGAGCTTCCCTCACCACAGGCTGCAGATTTTAATGCAGAAGGGATCTCCAGTGCTCCTCCTGCCCAGACTGGGAGACCCACGGGCCAAGCACACCAGAAATTTCTGTCCTTGAAGTCCCATCAGGACCCACAGTAATAAATAATAAATAATAAATGGTCTTTGGCAACTCAGAAGTTAGAGACAGGTTTGAAAAAGAGGAACCAAAAGCACTGCATGCACTCAAAGGTCTTCTGGTCACTGTTCTGCCTGCAGCCTTGAGGAGCCAGGACCCAGGGGTGGCACACTGTGTCCTGACAGCTTGTGCACAAGCTGGAGAGGTGACAGAAGGTGCTCTTGCTCAGGGGGGCTTTTTTGCTGTCACTTCTCCCGGTGCTGAATCACTGAGTAACTGAAGATGAAAAGCCTGAGCTACCCTAGACACAGAGAAGGGAGTTGTCTACTGCCTTCTGCCTGGAGAGCTCTTCTCCCACCCACGCCTGGCTGATGCAGAGATCTGAGGATGGGCTATATGGGAGCTGTCAGGGCATCAAAGCTTCTTTGACACCTTTTTGTTTTGCTTTTCCACTTCTTACCAATTCTTTTCTCTGGGATTTTATTTCCTTCTGCCAGTTTTCCCATAATTTTTGGTCTTTCTTCAATGGCATGCAGCCTGGGTCACACAGGAGTCCCAGCCTTGGCTGACCTCTTGGAGATTTGCTCCTGAGATAGTTTAAGCTCCTTTCTGACACCCCTTTTTTGGGTGGGTGGGACAATTGCTTCATTCAGCAGCACCCTTGAGGCCCTTTGGGGTGCTCCCAGCACCCAGGAAATCTCAGGTCCCAGGCAGATGGGAAGAACATTGCAAACTAAACTGGATTCCCTTGAAGACTCTGTGAAAGTTCCTGACTCTATCAGAGGTGATGAACAAACTTCAAAAAGGATTGGGAAGACACCTTCTCTTCTGGATTCCTTGCTGGAACCCCAGTGCAGTCTCTGAAGGGTTTCTGCAGTCCTGCTTCCCTGGGGCTGTCTGTGCCACCCAGTGCCTCAGGGTTGTGCTTTTTGATTGAGAGCAGGGCATTTCTTCATTCCCAGCAGCTTCCTCTGCTTCACTGCAGGGAAGGTCAACAGGCCCCTTGTCTGGTGGTCACCCCTTGGGCTGAGCTTGGTATGGCTGGCACATCTCCCTTTCCTGTGCCCAAAATCAATGTCCAATGTCCAAGAATGAGACTCAGTCTCAGACTCTTGAGTGCCCCAGTGAATATCCAAGAATGAGAAAAAAGTGTCAAATTTTCAAAGGTATTTGCCTGACCAAGGAGTTCAATTTTCAGCTCCAGAAGAGACTCAGATACTGAGAAGCTGAAGTGGATGCCTGGAGAGCTCAGTGCAATCTCATGTCCTAAAGTTCTCCATGAGCAGTTTGGGGTGCACAAATCGCCCCACACACTCCCACTTAGTACAGGTCCCAAAAACCCAGATGCTGACCCAAATTTGGCCATGGGCAGTGAGGGTACAGCAGGTGTTTTTGCACAACCCAGGCCTCCACAAACTGCAGTGAAATCCAGCAAGAAATAGAGTGCCAGAGCCAGCTCAGTGTATGTCTGTGATGAAATGCAACTGCTAAATATCAAGGTTTTCTGCATGGAGCCTGGACCTGGACCTGGACCTGGACCTGGACCTGGACCTGGACCTGGACCTGGACCTGGACCTGTCCCACCAGATGCACAGGTCACCTGGCTCTGTGCTCTGGCTGCTCCAGCCTCTTGCTGTCCTTGGCAGCAGCCTGGCCAGGAGCTGAGCCACTGACACCAGCCCTGGCCTCTGATTCCTCTGTGTTTCACTGAGGTGTCCTTCAGTCCCTTCTTGGTTGACCTCTTGCAGGTCACTGTGGGACAGTGAGATCTTGTGGGTGGCATCTGAGAGTGAGGGAGGCCTGGTGTGTACCAGGTGTAGAGCCTGCAGTTCTGCTCACAAAATGTTGAAAAACAGATGTTAAAATGCTGTAAAGATAAAGGCCTCAAGCTCAGAGGAAAGAGAGGTGTGTTGAGAAGGGAGGGAGCAGTGGGACAGGCAGGTGAGAGCTGAGACTTCAAGAAAACCAGAGATGCTGTGGAGTGCCATCCAAGGAAGAAGAAGAAGATGTGAAGTGAGGGAGGTGCACAAGTGCCTGGGGAGAAGTGTTTGACCACGCCAGGCTGGGCTCCCATCGCTTCCCTGGCTCACCCTGGGTGGTTCTGCAGCTCCTGCTGCACCCTGCCCATGGCCCTGTGCTCCCCAAACCTGGCTCAGCTGGGGATGCTCTGGGGAGCTGCTCATGGGCTGGTGCCAGTGCCTGGGGACACCTTCCCTGCCACCCAGGCATGAGCTGGCACAGCTGGGCCCATCCAGTGACCTCAGCCAGGACAGCCTGAGGGAGCCTGGCATCTGGACAGCATGTGAGACCCTTCAGCCTTCTTCTCTGTCCCTTCCTCTCTGTTAACACAGAGACTCTGCACTGCTTCCTCTCTAACCCCGTGGGCACTTCTGGGCTCAGCACGGGGCGATGCTTCCCACACCCAGAGCTCGCTGTCACCCGAGCAGCTGCTCTCTGCTTTTGGTGCCTCTTGCCAGTCCACAGAGCAGCTCCAGGGAGGCTCTGAAAGCAGCATCCAGCCCATCCCAGTCTTCTGCCAGCTGGTGCTTCTAGCAGGTGAGAAGGAAGGAGGCAGGCAGAGCAGGGCAGAGCAGGGCAGAGCAGGGCAGAGCAGGGCAGAGCAGGGCAGAGCAGGGCAGAGCAGGAGGGGTTTGGCTGCCTGCTTGAAGAGCCAGGCCCAAACCAGAGCTGGAACACTGATGTTGCAGGTGCCTGGTTAAAGCAAAGAGTAAATACGCATGTAAAGCCTTTATTTTTCCATTCATCACAATGCACTTTTTTATTTCTGACCTTAGCCTCAAGAACTGTGCCAGACATGTTCTGTGATTTCTCCCCTTTTCCCCTCCAGATGTCCAAACGGATTCTTCGGACAGAGATGTTTGGAGAAACTGCCTTTGCGATTGTACATGCCAGATCCTAAGCAAAGTATGTTTGAAGACAAAAAATGCACCACACTCCTAAAAACCTCCCGGGCACAGCGGTGGATGTAGAGTGCTCTAGTCAGGGATGGCTCTTGGTGTCAGCTTTGGGTAGGGCTTAGGGCTGCAGGTAAGGGTGAAGGCTGAAAGCAGAGAGATAGGAGCCCTGGAAGGGATCAGGAGGGGCCTCAGTTCAGCCTGTTTGGTGTCATTTTGCTATCTTGTTTCTCTCTTTCTGGTTTTCTCTCTTCCGGTAGGTGTCCGATCGAATTCACAGGAGACCGGTGTCAGCATTTCGCAATGGTCAGCTTCTCCAGTATGTCTCTTTCTATTCTCTCTCTCCTTGTTGTTGTGGCTCTGTGTCATGTCCTTAAAGCAGGTTCTTCTGTTCTCCACCAGCCCTCTCTCTGCCTTGTGCACTCCCAGCTCTGCTTGCTAAGAGGAGCTGTGATGGTGTCCGAGAGCAGGACGGGGCTCGTTGTGTCCCTGTTTGTTAGGATGGGCTCTGCTTTCGTTTCTGATTGAGCTGAATGCTGCTTGCTCTGTTCAGGCAAACTGCAAACGAGGCCGAGTTTATGTGGTGGGTGAGCTGTGTGAGATGAGCCTGTGCTGTGTGTGGAGCTGGGCCTGCCAGCACTGCTGTGCTGACAGGGACTGTGCAGGGCAGGGTTTGGGCATTTCCCTGTGCTGGGCAGGGCAGGGTTTGGGCATTGCCCTGTGCTGTGGAAAGCAGGATTTGGGCATTTCCCCTGTGCTGTGCAGGACAGGATTTGGGCATTTCCCTGTGCTGTGGAAAGCAGGATTTGGGCATTTCCCATGCTGTGAAGGGCAGGATTTGGGCAGTGCCCTGTGCTGTGGAAAGCAGGATTTGGGCATTTCCCATGCTGTGAAGGGCAGGATTTGGGCATTGCCCTGTGCTGTGGAAAGCAGGATTTGGGCATTTCCCTGTGCTGGGCAGGATGGAAGATGTGCATTTTCCCTGTGCTGCACAGGGCAGGATTTGGACATTTCCCCTGTGCTGGGCAGGGCAGGATTTGAGAATTTCCCCTGTGCTGTGCAGGACAGGATTTGGACATTTTCCTTATGCTGTGCAGGGCAGGCATTGGACACTTCCCCTGTGCTGTGCAGGGCAAGATTTGGGCATTTTCCCTGTGTTGTGAAAAGCAGGATTTGGACATTTCCCCTGTGCTGTGCAGGGAAGGGTTTGGGCATTTCCATATGCTGTGGAAAGCAGGATTTGAGCATTTCCCCTGTGCTGTGGAAAGCAGGATTTGAGCATTTCCCCTGTGCTGTGGAAAGCAGGATTTGAGCATTTCCCCTGTGCTGTGCAAAGCAGGATTTGAGCATTTCCCCTGTGCTGTGGAAAGCAGGATTTGAGCATTTCCCCTGTGCTGTGGAAAGCAGGATTTGAGCATTTCCCCTGTGCTGTGGAAAGCAGGATTTGAGCATTTCCCCTGTGCTGTGGAAAGCAGGATTTGAGCATTTCCCCTGTGCTGTGGAAAGCAGGATTTGAGCATTTCCCCTGTGCTGTGGAAAGCAGGATTTGAGCATTTCCCCTGTGCTGTGGAAAGCAGGATTTGAGCATTTCCCCTGTGCTGTGGAAAGCAGGATTTGAGCATTTCCCCTGTGCTGTGGAAAGCAGGATTTGAGCATTTCCCCTGTGCTGTGGAAAGCAGGATTTGAGCATTTCCCCTGTGCTGTGGAAAGCAGGATTTGAGCATTTCCCCTGTGCTGTGGAAAGCAGGATTTGAGCATTTCCCCTGTGCTGTGGAAAGCAGGATTTGAGCATTTCCCCTGTGCTGTGGAAAGCAGGATTTGAGCATTTCCCCTGTGCTGTGGAAAGCAGGATTTGAGCATTTCCCCTGTGCTGTGGAAAGCAGGATTTGAGCATTTCCCCTGTGCTGTGGAAAGCAGGATTTGAGCATTTCCCCTGTGCTGTGGAAAGCAGGATTTGAGCATTTCCCCTGTGCTGTGCAGGGCAGCATTTGGATATTTCCCCAGTGCTGTGCAGGGCAGGAGATGGGTATCTCCCCACCACTCCTGCAAGGGGGTGTGAATCTCCTGGAAGGAGACCCTGGAGGAAACCCCATCGAGGGTGTGATTGTAAGGAAATCACTTCACAGTCAGTGGCACAGAGGTCACGCTGGTGGCTGCCACTGCCTCAGGGCCTCCCAGCCTCCCTGCCCTGCAGGATAATCCTGCCAAAAGGGCACCAGACCGGGTCCCTCCTGGACACAGAGGTGTTCCTGTCTCTCCTAGGTGGTTGGACAGGTTTGCATGTGGGATTGAGCCTAATTACAGTGAGCCATCCTTTAATGCATGCAGTGGGGGTAAATATCCTACAGCCTTTGCACTTGGTGCTTCCCAGTTCCTACTGGTCTCATTTGTAGACATAACTGGCTCACTGTGGTCAAGGTGGAGAATTTTCCTGGGTCCCTATCCAGTCATCCCCATCAGAGGGATGCTGGTCTGGGTGAGGAGTGACCTGGAGGGAGATGCAGTTACAGCTCAGGACACCTCTGACCTCCCTGTGACCCTCCTGTGACAGTCCCTGAACCCCATCCTGCCCCCACGCTGCCTGCTTGGACCCACCACAAATGGTGGGTTTAAAAAGGCTTTTAAAAAGAGCCAAGAAAGAGGCTTTAATTAGCAGTAACCAGAGGAGAAATGACTCTTCAGGACGCTCCTTGATTGCCAGAACCCCTCTCCCACTGCTGGGGAGGAATCCTGCTGCCCTCATCCCGAGCTGCAGCCTCATTAGCACTGCTAATAGCTGGGGAGTGCTGGGATCAGGCTCCTTGCACTGAGCATCCACACAAGATGCAAATGGACTTTGTGGGGCCCTTGGGACAGCTCAGTGTTTTTACAGCGCCTTCTGTTCCAAATTGGCTTCTGAAGCTGAAACCTCCATTGATTTATCCTCCCAGACTCCAATATCCAAGCAAGCTCTTTTGAAAACAGCCCAGAACGTTCTATTTCAATGTTTCACCTGGTGCTGAAGGGTTTCCCTCCTTTTGGCAGCCCTGGGTGTCAGGTCCTGGCTCAGCCCCATGGGATGCTCACCCCACGGAGCTGATTTGCAGCCTGGTTCATGAGCTGGTGTCCAACAGGCTAAAACATCACTGCTGCCCTGTTGCAAAACCAAAACAGGGGTGAGAATGAGCTTTATGTCAGGAAAATGCCTTTTGAGAGCACTAATGCCAGGAGTAAACACCATGTGGTTTTTCTCCCCAACTTGCAGAATCCAGCTTTTTATGGGACTGAGATTTGTTTTAGTTTTGTTCACGTGTTACAGAAACAATGCCAGCTTTAAAACTGACACATGTACATTTCCTTACCTCCAGTCTGCTTTTATCACAGCACAGTAAGGTAAAAACAGCTTAACAATCCAGGCTACCTGTCTGAACTTGGATAAAATTCATGTAAGAAGATGATTCATACGTGTTTATAGCTGTTTTCACTTTCAGGTCACAGTTGGGTAATATAGATAGCAGCAGCACTGAAGAAAACTTGCACTGAACTTGCTGTTTTTCTGAGTAGGAAAAGCTTTTCTCTCAGTTGTGGACCCTGCAAATGCTTACTTCTGCTTTGATCAATAATTAGGGCACAGCAGAAGTTGCTGATGTTCCATAATTCATTCAGTGCTTCATCCCATATGGGTTCTGACAGGTCAAAAGCTGAAACAGATTAAATGAGGTTCAGGCATTTCCATTGGAAATAAAATAGCTCTGTCCTGATTCATGTTTTGAGAGCACTGCCAGCATTTGACAGGTACTTAAATAAGGACGCCTATATTGGTGTTGTTTGAAATGTATTTGGGGTATTTCAGGTTTTCAGGCCTAGATTGGATCCTCCTGACTCTTCAGTATGAATATTAAATATGACAATGAATTTTAGTAGGTGTATCCCAGGGCTGAGCAGGAGTCTCTGCAGCGTGAGCTAAACTGAAGGTGCTGTTCTGAAAAGCTGTGGCAGATATTCTGCTGAATTTGGCCCCAGATGGAGATGGTGCAGCACCCCAGCATCGTGCTGGATGTTTGTGTGTCCTTTTGGGAGCAGCTTCCTCCCTCCCTGGTTTAAATTCACATTTTGCTCAGGTAAAACTCCCCCTGTTCTCCAGGAGTTCAGGCTGTCTTTGTCTCTTTGGCAGGTAGCTCTGGAGCTTTATTTTTCTCTGATTGCCCAAAACCACTGCAGTAATTAAGATGAAAATTAGGGGTATTTAGATAGGTTTTCTCACATGTGATATTTCCTTATGTTGCTGTTCTAACCACATGAGCAGGTGCCTATTGCCAGCCCTTCTGAATATATACACCACTGCTTCAAAATGAAGAGAAAATGTTAAAGATGGGTTTTTTTTTCCATGTCACTCTCACACTGTTGCTATTTTCTACCAGATTGGTGCAGAGAAACTCCCTAGAATTGCCTCAGTGGGGTAGCTCAGAGAACCCCCAGTCTGTCACAAATAGGGCTGATGGATCAAGGTTAGGAGATCATTTTATTTAGGCTGTAACTAATCCCTGAGAAGAAAACCTTACAGAGGGACATTAAAGCAACATTTAAATCAGCTGAAATTCAAACTGCAGAGAATGAATGGCAGTGAACAGAGGGGACAGTGATTGTCAGCAATTGCTGTATGAAATTGAGGAATGCCCTGGCAGATGAGAACAGGGAGTTATTCCCATGGCTGGTGAGTCATTAAATCCTCTTGCTAAAAGGTTTTTGACCCCAAGGTCCTCATGGCTCTGTCTCCACAGACAAACTGGTGGGAGTGGCTGGCAGGAGGCTCCTGGGGCACAGGTACCTGCAGAGCCACAGATCACAGGGGTCTGTCCCTGCATTGGGGAGAATAAAACACCTCAGCCTCTTGCTCCACAGCCAGAATGGATCACAGCAGTGCTATCCATGGCACATTCAGCCTCTCCGGCCAGATTTTCCTCTCTGCTGGTGCAGCAATGTCCAAAGGGGTCAGGGATTCTCTCTGAGGGCTCCTGCTGGGTGCTGGGCTCACTCTCTCCTGCCTCCAGCTCCACAGGCACAGCTTGGCTTGCAGCCCTTCCCAGGAAACAGAGCCATGTCCAAAATCATCCTTCCTTCTGAGAAACTCCTTTTTCAAAGCTGTGCTGGCACCTGTATTTCATAGCTGCCATTTCTACCTCAGATCAAGATCTACCTCTGTCTTCTCTCTTGTACAAGCAACTTTTCACATCCTTGTTAAATCCTCCAGGAGGTTTAACCTTTACAACCTGGCTGGTTGTAAAGGTTTTGTAAAACATCTTGGTAGCTCTTTCAGTCCTGGTGCAGCTGAAATCCTGAAAACTAAACGTGGTCAGCAGGAACATTTATGTTTCCTAAATCTGCACATTTGGATTCTTTCCCCTTGTGATTTATGGAGCAATTTAGAAAATCAGGATAAAGTTTTATATTTATGCTTCCCTCTTGCCTGTGGAAAGTGAAACTTCATCTTAACTTTGCTGTTTATTCATCTCTACAAATAATCATCACCAATCTGGAGGACAAATGTCATACCATTCATCTTGCTTAGTGAAACGTTTTCATTTTCTACTTTGTGATCCAATTAAAACTGCAGGCTGTAGCCTGCCTGTAAACACCCTGGAACAGAGCTGACATTCATACACAATGTCATCCAGCATATTCTCCATTTTTACCCCATATTTGGTTTGGTTCCTTCACAAATCGAATTTTAATTTGCAGTTGGAATTTCTGCTTGGAAGCACAGGGCAGATTTGCAGGTGTCCCTTGGGGGAGCAGCTTTGTCCCCAGCCTGTTCCCAGAGCAGCACAGGAGCTGGCTCCAGGCTGCTGGCCAAGCCTCGTGGAGCAGGGTGGGTTTGCTGGATCCTTGTTTTTCTGAGGAGGGTCCTTGGCAGTGCCAGGGCTGTGCTGGGCACACCCTGGCAGGTACAAGTGACCCTTTGATGGGTCCTGGCTCCTCTGGAACCTGACTCCTGAGGTGAGGTGAAGTGTCCTTGTGAGCAGAGGGATAAATCTACCACTTCAAGCTCTTCTGGGAAGGTTTAAATCTGAATTTTAACTTCTCTGTTCACCTCACTTAACAGTGGCTTCCTACCTGCTGTGACTGCAATATAAAAATGATAAGTGAAAAATTACTTCTTTATTTTACCTGAATTCCTGCTTCCTCCTCCCCCTCTCACTCATCTGACCCCCAAACCAATATTTGGCAGCATTTTAAATTCCACAGGCATTCTGCAGCTTCCATTCAGTTTTTGGTGTGCCTGGGGAATTACAGGGGGTTTGTCTTTGGCATGGCAGGGTTACCCCTCTCCCCAGGACACAGCACAGGTACCCTCAGGATCTCCTGAAGTTAATTCACCCTCATCCACAGCAGATTTTGAATATTCAGTTGTTGTTGTTTGGACTCTTGATGCCAAACAAATCCATTTTGCTGCTGCAGTACTGGAGGAGGTGAATGGCTGTGGGGTCAGGGGAACATTTACAGCCTCTCTGTTCTTGGAGATCCCTGTGTCACCCAGCTCTGAGCACAGGCAGTGTCCCCTGTCCCCATCCTGACCCCCTGTCCTGCACTGCTCCCTGCACTCCCTGGGAAAAACCTGAGTCCTGCCAGTGCTGCTCTTGTCAATACAATTGATTAGCAACAAAATTATCATCAATTAATAAATCTTGCCACTCCTCAGATGTCAATTCTGCACTTTGTTTCCTGCCTTGGAGCAAGCTCTGTGTCCCAGAGAGTGCATTTTGAGGGAATAAGGTGCAGTAACTAAACATCTTATTGACAAGACCAGGAGAACACAGCCACAGCTTTCACAGCTCTTTGCTAAGGCTTTTATCCTCTTTAATCATCTTATAAATCTACAGTTCAGTGAGAGTCATCTTACTTGAGGTGCTACTCCTACAGGAGTACTTTACATTAAATGTTTTTGTCTGTTCTTCTTTTAAAATAACTACAATGCATCACAGTCACAAAGTCACTGCAGATGAAGTAAATGCAGGACTTTGTCCTTTTGTCTGATGCTGATAAAAACCATTTTCAGAAAGATTCAGGAGGCATGTTTGGAATGAGATTTTCCAAAAATATTTAATGTCCCCAGTTCAGGGAGCCTGGGGGTGCCACAGCAGCTCAGGGTGCTCAGCTGCAGCCCCTGCCCTGACCAGGCGTGTGTGGGGGGCAGACAGGAGGATGATGATGATGAAGGTGATGAGAAAAGTGCTGTGCCTGTTTCCTCAGCCTGCAGCTGCCATCTCAGGCCTGTCTCACTGCAGTTTATCTGTGTGGCAGCCTCTGGATAAATTTCTTCCAGTGGAGCTTGTCCTGTGGAAGCTGGAGGGGACAGCAAGGAATAGGGAGAGATTTAGAGGGCTTGGAGTGACAGAACAAAAGGGGAATGGCTTCAAACTGACAGAGGGCAGGTTTGGATTGGATATTAGCAGGGAATTCTTCCCTGTGAGGGTAATGAGACCCTGGCACAGGTTTCCCAGCCAGCTGGCTCTGCCTGCTCCCTGACGCAGCCAAAAAGAAACAGTCCTGACATGAGAGTGGGAGGGCTCAGGCTCCCCAGGCCCTGCCCACCACCTCTGCTCTCACAGGTGTTTCTGAGTTTGAAAAAAGTCATTAAAATGTTTGGAATTGCATCCATCTGTAGCTGCAGATGTTGCAGAAAATTCAGAATAAGATGGATCAACAGCTTAGATTTATGGATGAAGGCTGAGGTATCTACATGCATTTGTCAGTGTCAGGGGAAGCAGGGGTGTGCAATGCAGGAAGATTTGGGAATGGGTCAGGGCTGGTGGGATAACCAAGGGGTTTGGGATGAGAATGTTCTGTCCAGTTCTCTGCTGCCCACCACGTTGTGTCCTTGTCACTGATGTGTGCAAAATGACTGGGAAATGCTCTGTGGGGTTTGCCATTCCTTCCACACACACGTGAGATGTGGAGCAGGCAGCAGCTGGGTTTTGTGCCCTTTAAATTACACAAAACCCTAAAGAACCCCAACTTCCCCCTACAAGAGCCCCCCCAAACCTCAGCATTGGTTAAAAAAGAAGAACCTGCTTTAGAACACGTGTTTAATGTTCTGTAACAATTAGTGCTAATTACCCCCAGCCTAAATTTCGAACAGCTCTGCAAAAGAAAGCCAATATTTCTGTGCAGCAAAAAACAGTTCCTATGGAAAATATAGTAAATAAATCTGGACATCTCCAAGCTGCAAATAATCTTGTGTGTATGGTGATTGGGAGCAGCAGAGCTCACTTTGTGTGTGGTGGTAAGTATGGAGAATGTTCCTGTTTGTGTAAGAAAAGCTGTCCTTAGGTGAGGTCTGTACCAGAAAATCACTCCAATTCCGGGTGCCTTTTTTGCAGTGTTGATTCCTTGGATGAACTCCTGTGCTCAGCACTGTCTCTGCAGGATGAGCTGCAATCTGCAATGTGCTGAATATGAATCTGAAAGTTCATGCTCTCATTTGGGCTTCTTGCAGTGCATTAAAGCAGTGCAGAGCCACGGCAGGAGTGCAGCTTGCAGGGTCAGAGGTGGAGGGAGGGAAGCTTTCAGTGTAATTTGCACTCTCAGATCCATTGCCCTGCCCGGGCACTCATCCCTGGCAGCTCCGGGCTCCCGGGCAGGGCTGGCAGGGCAGGGACACACAGAGTTTGTGCTGCTGTGCCCCAGCCTGGGCACGGGGCTGGGCAGCCCCAGCCCCAGCAGGAGCCCTCCCAGCCCTGTGCCCAGCTCTCCTCTCCAGCACACCCCGGGGCATGGGACACCAGCCAGGGCAGGTTTGCCCTGTGCAAAGGGAATAAATGATTTTTTACCAGGCTCATGCAGTCTTTATGTGTTTTGACCTGTCAGGAGTTGTTTCAGAACAAGTGTACCTTTCCTATTTTTTTTTTTTTTAATTTTTTTCCCTGCCTAAACAGTGACTTTCATATCAGGTACTAACAAACATGGCTCATCTCAAAAGAATTCATAATTAACTGAAAGAATTCATAATTAACTTCCACTGCAGTTTGTTTGGGTCTTTCTTTGCATAACATGTGAGCTGTGGTGGGGGTTTGAAATGCTCTGAAGTGTACAGTGTCTGTGTGAGTGCTGCTGAGCCTACCAAAGCTAACCTGCTGTAACTGCACAGTGTGTGTGTTTGTATTTTAGAGTTCTCTGACAGACCTGTTTTTCTTTTTCTCTTTCTCTTCCTTGTCTTCTTTCTGCATTGGCAGAGCATCTTGGATTTGAATTAAAGGGTATGGAACAACCATTCATTTATTAATCAGAAGCCATTAAGAGCTTCCAACATTATATTTATGGCTTTAATGGGATGATTAAAAAATCAGCTGTTCTGTTCTCTTCCCTGGCACCAAGATAGATGTTTGGATTGAAAAACAAACAAACAACCAAAACTAAAACAAAGCAAATCACAAATTCTGAATGTAAAGCTATAAAAGTGCAGGTGTATTTTTAGCAGCACTTTTTCTTTGTTCTGAGCAGCAGCGTGGTGTGTGGCTGACTGGGATGTTACAATTGCCATACATCTCCATTCAACATGCTTTTGTGTATCCAGCTGAAAACCTGGGGTCTGTGTCCATCCAAAATCCCAGCAGGCATTCCAGGAGTGGGAAGATGAGATCTAGAAATATCAGGGCTGGTACAGAAATTGCCATCCCAGACACAAGAACCTCCACCAGATCCTGCCAAGGGTCAGGATGAGCTTTGCCACGTCCTCCTCAGGGAATTTAGCAGCTCACTTTGGTTACTGGGGAGGATGAAATTGTTCCAAGAAAGATGGCATGAGACAAGTCAGTCTAGAAATCTGTCCCAGGGAAGTCAGGAGTTGCCCAGGAGTGGAGGGTGAAATGCTGAGCCCTCCAGCATTACACTGCAGAAAACACTGCAGGAAGTTCAATGCATTTACAAATATCCCCTTGGGGCATTTACCTGCTGCTGCCCAGTTGCTCATAATCATATTATTTTCTTTTCATTCTCCTCAGTCTGGTTGTAGATAGATATCAAGTAATCCCTTGAATAAGCAGTTGGGAAATCAAATCCTTGAGGCAAGTTTTCCCTGGAGTGCACAAGCCAAGAGCAGGGAGGGCAGGTCAGGAGGGAGCAGAGAGATTGGGGAGCCTGGGATAGTGGAAGGTGCCCCTGCCCATGTCAGTGGGGTTGGAACAAGGTCAGATTTAGGGTCCCTTCCAACCCAAACCATTCTGTGATTCTGTGATGATTCCAGGATTGATCACTTAAAAGCATTTGCCTGGCAGTGACAGCCAGAGCAGAACTTCACATGAAGATTATTCAGTTCCCTTTGCTAGAAGTATGAGGACACCAGTCTTCCAGCTGTGGGTCCTCTGAGGTCCCTGAGGTGGAGGGACATTCACTAAGTGAAGCTGGAGAAATCCATCTCCTGTAGCTTTTGCATGCCTGACCCCCAGGACTGGTGTGCATCCCCTGAGGCAGAAAACGTGTGAATTTTACAGTCAGGGCCCTTCAGAGAAAGCGGTGCTGCTAATGCTAATACACTTGAACAAACTAAAATTGAGGATTTTTGACATCCCTTTTTTTGTTGACCTTTTGTCCTTCTCCTCACCCGTTCCCGATGCCATCACCACACACATCCCGTCCCCGTCTGCAGCCACCTCCGCTCTGTCATTGTCTGTCCCCGTCATGCCTGGCTGTGACACACAGCTGGTGGCTCTGTCAGCCTTGTGTGGCACCCCTGGTTTGTTCTCAGTGTTTGCTGCTGTACAAGTGACCATGCTGCTGTGGTGTTTGTGGGGACACGAATGGACCAGCCTGCTCTGGGATCTTCCTGCTCAAACACAGAGTCACAGCCTGCTCTCCCCTGTTCCCTTTCTGTTGTGTTGAGATGGTTTTGTGCAACGTGAAGATGCTGTTGTTGAGCTTTAATGAGATGTTGGGAGCTAAGCTAAATTACTATCAGCAGATCATTCAGTTTTTAGGCTGCAGCAGTGATGCCTCACACTTCACTGCCTCATGCAGCAGAGCTGTCAGCTCAGACAGAGAGGCCAAATCTGCATTTGTGATGAGCTGGAACATTCCCTGTGCAATTAGGTGAAGGTTCAGGACAGTCAGACATGCCAGAGGCAGGGTCCCAATGCTGACATTGTCACCAGAACAAAGGCTGGGATTTGAGCCTTGGCCACAGAAGTTTGTCCTGTTATAGGTAAAATAACCCCAGCCAAAGAAACAAACTAAACCCCCAAACAAACAACAAAAAATTAAACACAACACCCACCCCCCCAATAGTTTTAATGTCTTTGCTCTTTCTTACTCCTCTGTGATTCAAATGAAATGATTTATGCTTAGGAAAAAAAGTCATTGTAGCAAAAAGCATTGCTATTGAAGAATTTTTGGAAAAATTGGCTTGATGGATGAGTCCATGCTGAAAACTGACCTCTCTCCCAGCCTTTTTTTTTTTTTTTTTTTTCCCCAT
>VXBR01010300.1:192154-212260 GCA_013400215.1 Cisticola juncidis
TATTTTCGCTTAAATCAGGAGAAAAAGAAACCCAACAGCACTGTGCTGAAATGCAGAAATAACCTTTCTTTTGCCACACAGGTAGGAAGAGAAAATGAAATCATGCAGCAGCAGCAGCAACCCTTACAATATAGCTCTCAACCCTTGGCCATCTCACCGTGGGTCTGCATGGGGTTGGCGCAGGTTTGTAGTGAGGCCAGGCAGACGCCCCTGTGCCCAGGGTGAGTCACACCTGTCCTGTACCCTCGAATCCAGGTCGCTGAGCTGGCCCTGGTGGTGGCCCTGGTGGTGGCCCTGGTGATGGTCCTGGTGATGGCCCTGGTGGTGGCCCTGGGTGGCTCCGTTCAGCCGCGGTGCCGTGGCCGCGTGGCCGCCCCAGCGCTGCGCCGGCCGCGGTGTCCCCTTGGCTGAGCCCTGGGGCTGCCAGAGCCATGTGGCCTGAGTGACACCCTCGGCCGGGGTGCTGGGGACACCCACGGGGTGGTCCCACGGCACAGATGGCCGCGTGTCACCCTGGCCACGGGGCCGGGCGGTGGCCAGCTGTGCTGTCCCAGTGATCAGCAGGGCCCGGGTGCTTTGGGCTCCTCTGGTGGCCCTGTCCTGGCGGGGCAGGCCCCAGTGGGGCAGCCCAGCGAGCGGATTCTCCCGTCCGGCCGTGCCACGTGTTGCAAAGACAGTTGTCACCGTCACGTCCTGCCATCGGTGACGGGCGTCGCCTCCCAAACCCGGAGCAGCTCTGGCCATCGGCTCTGTGGCGCAAAGGGACAGTCCTGCGTGTCCAGGAGACACAGCACCCCCGTGGAAGTGCCCCCCTCTCCTCAGTTCTCTGCAGCAAACCTGTTTACATTGTAGCCTGACTTTTTTCTTTTTATATTTTTACTTCTGCATGTCCTTTGCATTTCAGATACTGTAGATTGGATGCATGGTGAAGCTGTGACTGAGAAGATAATACAACAATTGACAGTGTATTATTTCATTTAACTTTTAGCAATAAAGTAACTAAACCCTCTATTCCTCACCCATGATGGGGTCAGATAGAAAACTCTGCTAATTTGTCATAAGATGATTGTCAAAGTTTGCTCTGGATTGTCTGAATGTCAGAACTCTTGACTGTTTAACACTTGAACATTTTTTATATTATAAATAAAATAAGAAATAACAAACTGTGGGCTGCATTAATCTCAGGCCCTTTGAGGGGGTAAATGGGGAGCTGTGACAGGCACCATACACAGAATCACAGACTGGTTGAGGCTGGAAGAGACTTCTTCCACAATTCCTGCTCCACCAGCTCACCCAGAGTCAGCTGCCCACGCCTGTGCCCAGTCAGGGTCTGAGTATCTTCAGAGATGGCAGTAGCACAACTTCTCTGGGTAAGAGACAACAACCTCTGCCAGTGTTTTGTCCCTCTCAAAGCAAAAATTTGTCTTTTTGTATTCAGACTGGACTTACTTATTTTTAATTTGGGCCCTTTGCCTCATTTACTATTTTAGGCCCTTTGCCTTGTGTCCTGAACATTGCTGAGGGGAGTCCAGCTCCCTGTTTTTCACTGCCATTCACAGGATATTTATACACATGGATAAGGCCTCCCTGAGCCTGCTTCCTCTCCAGGCTGGACAGATCCAGCTCCCTCATCCTTCCTCATGTGAGCGATTGGTTCAGTAAAGATCTTTATGCCCAGAAAGACCCACGGATGAATGGTTTTGTACCTGGTGAGGACATTTGACCTTCTCTGCAGGGCTCAGGAGTGGAGGCTCCCTGAGGTGAGTGAATGCTATCCCCATATCTCCTGGGGGATGCCATTCCTCCTCCAGCTGCAGACCAGGAGATGCCCCTTCACTTGAGCCAAGGAAGTTTCCAGTTGTGCCAAGAGAGGTCAGGATGCTTGGCATGTGCTGTGACCTGGTAATTATTTCAGTGACTGCAGGAGAGTGGAGATGTGTGGGTCCCTCCCTGCCAGGGCCCTGCTGCCATGCAGCTCTGACCCACCCACAAACAGCTCCCTTGTTCAGCTCCATCCCTGCCAGGACCCTGCTGCCTTGCAGCTCTGACCCACCCACAAACAGCTCCCTTGTTCAGCTCCATCCCTGCCAGGACCCTGCTGCCCTGCAGCTCTGACCCACCCACAAAACAGCTCCCTTGTTCAGCTCCTCCACAGCAAATCTGGCCAGCCCCATGCAGGGGACTCAGTGACAATGTGGTGTTGTCACAGCCCCTGAGGTGGCACCATGGCTCCATCCAGCTCAGCACCCACTCCCCTGAACCTCCTCAGTGACAGGAACAGGTATCCAAAACTCCCTGCTGACCTCACTTATCAGAGAGGGATCTGTTATGGTGAGTCAGCCCTATTGAGATGGATAGGTTAGAACTAATTGATCTGATTGGAATGAGATTATTTTCAATGTCCCTTCCAACCCAAATCATTCTGTGATTCTCTGAATGCCCAGAGCTGTGAGAGCTCTCACAGTGCTGCCCATGCTGGAGGCCAGGACAAGCACACCCACAGCCTGGGCTTCTCCTGCTCCAACCCCCCAGTTTGCCCATTGCCCTGGAGCTGGGTCATAGGCCACCCCAAACATTCACTGCATGTCCTGTGGGACCTCCAGACAAACCAGAGGGCTCAGAATTCCACCCTGAATGAAGACATCTCAACACTGATTTCCCAGAAGGTTAAAGGCTGAAGGATCCTGCCCTCCTGCCACAGGGGCCCATATCACCCAACAGCAACGTGCAAAGGAGGTGTTAGGTGACTAAACCTGGGGACAAAGGTGGTAGGGTCAAGTCCTGATGTGGGTGACAATTGTCTTTGGACATACTGTGCAGTGCAGCTCTCTTGGGACATGTCCCAGCTCCCCACTGCCTTTGATCCATCTTAGCTGCTCCAGTGGCTCCCAGAGCAAGGTGAGATGGACAGAAACGGGCAGAGAACACCTGACCCTTGGAAGGGACACGTATGGACAATCACCAAGGCTGATCCCTGGGGAAACCAGACACGTGGAAAAGAGAGATCAGGTGCCTTTGGCTGCCCAAAGCAGCCTCATCTCCCTGCCTGGCACTCCTCAGGACCTGTGAGCTCCACTCATGGAGAAATCCCCCCATGGCTGGCACAGCAGCACCTGCACTACAGGAAGGTGCAGCTCTGGGTCTCCCTGGCATGCAGGGGAGATGTGGGCACATCTCAGGGTGTGCTCAGTGCAGCTGATCCCCACCAGGGATCCCTCTGTGTCCCTTGGAGAGGAGCTGTGGGTTTGCCCTGCACAGGGGGATGTTTCCCTGCCCCATGGTTTGCAGGGATCTGTGATGTTCTGCAGCTGAGACACCACGAGCTCTGAGCCATGGCAGCCTCAGGGTTCTGTGTGGTGATTTTTTTGCTAAACGTGCCCCTTGATTCCCATAATTGCCTTCTATATTTAGAGGCAGTTACGCTGCTTCAATTTTCTCTCCAATTGCCTCTGAAGGAAGCCTGCATCTCTCTCTCTCTTCTCCCTGCCTGGTTTATTTTTAGACTCCTCATTTCCAGCCGTGTGTGTTCCTGGGGTTTTGCCGTAAATATTTTACAGCAATTTTCACAGGTAGGGGAGCCACCAAAGCCTCCTGACAGCTCTGCTCTGCATGTGAGGTGCCTTCAATGCCCTTCCCAGGGGGGAAGGAGTTGCTCTGCTGACACAGATCAGTGACACAAGCAGGACAGGAGTGCTGGATCCTGGCTTTGGGGTCACAAAGTCTCCCACAGAGAGAAGTCCCTCTAAAATGAATGTGGTTGTGTCCAGGATAAGTGGCCTGGCAGGGAGGTCAGGCTGAGCCACCTCTGCCAGGTGAGGCTGTGTGAGACCTGAAGGAGTCATGGTGCCTGCTGGAGGGGCTGGCACTGGCTGGGGATGTGCAGAAAGTGTGTCTGAAGTGCAGGAGGAGAAAAGGATGTGGCTGCTTACTCCTCTGAGATGCTGCTCTTCTCTCTTAGTTGGTGGCTGAGTCCTTGACCTCCAGGGAGGGAGAAAAAGGATGAAAAAACCC
The DNA here is from genome assembly GCA_013400215.1 of Cisticola juncidis. NCBI lineage: Eukaryota > Metazoa > Chordata > Aves > Passeriformes > Cisticolidae > Cisticola > Cisticola juncidis. The sequence goes on from VXBR01010300.1 coordinate 196,166, forward strand.
ATTTTCTTCCAAGTCACAGTCTGAGGCTGTGGATTGGTTGAACAAGGCATTTTTGGCTCTGCCATCATGTAGGGAAGATGCTCTCAACACCTTTTGTGTACCTGTGCACCTGGATCAGGACTTGTGCACGAGGCAAACTGCAGTACTCAGTAAGAACGAGTTCAATACTCTGAGCTGTCTTGCCAAGTCTTGTCTGACATCAGCTGCCACCCCTTCCCACATCCACTGGGAGTTCAGTCTCATGGCTCTGAGTCTCTTTCCTGCTGCCCAGAGGAGACTTTCCATGATGTTGCTTTTCTCTGCAAGTTGAGGATGCAGACTGGCACCTTCAGCCAGGGGCTGAGCTACTCTTGGTGGCACCTCAAACACACTGGAGATGTCACTGCCCTCTGGAAGGGATGCTCAGAAAGGGAACACTGAGGTATAAAACATTACCTGGGATTTTGGAGACGAGGAGCTGGGCCCAGCTTTCCCTGGACTTCCACTGTGAGGGTCTCAGCAGCAGACACTTCATGTGAGCTGGAACATCTCGGAGGTCTTTGAGCAAGGGATGTCTGTACAATACCTGACACAAAAGCAAAGATTCCTTGGAGAAACAGCCACAGACTCTTCTGGGAGCCGTTGTGAGAACATCTCCAGTCACTAATGAAGGCCTTGGTACCTTTCTGCTCCCACAAATCTCTCAGCTGTGTGTGGACAGACACAATTGGGATGCACCAGACCGAGGGAAGGGTCACCTGAACGTGTCCCACACCTGCTCCAGAACCAGCCAAGGCTGGGTGGGCTGGTACCCACTCGTGGAAAGGAATTGATGTTTTCTCTCTGTCCATAGGATCCTGGCTTTTCTGCATCAGGTGCTGGTGGATATCTGAATCAGCCTGGCCTTGTGGTGCTGTGAAATCCAGGATCAATCCAGCACATGGTGGAACGATGCTTCAGACCAATTCTCTTTACCAACAGATTCAGTTTTATTGTTATTCTTTTTTTACATGATTCTTAGTGCATCATTTCAAATAAACTATCAAACTGTACAAAGAAACTGAGATAAAAGAAGAGGCGATAAAGTTGGGAAGAGGTTTTTAGTGTCATGAACTGTCATGGAAAACAGTAGTCCATAGGCTCTCAAACATTGAAGGTCCAAATAAATCTTATTTTGTTTGTTTAAAAAATGCTGCAAAATATAAACAATAAATGACTGTAATTAGCAGCTACAAGATCCTTCAAAACTGGAACTTGATTACTGTGAACACATCTAGGGGAAAGAAAAGCAATCTGAGATAAAGGATCAAACAAAACAGTGAAATAAATAAAGTGTGGGAGGACAGTCGTGGCATTGAAAAGCAGAGGATTCACTTCAGCACAACAGTAAATCATTGGACCACAGACAGCAGAAAGGAACAGAAACACAATTCCCACTTAAAAGAGTACAGCATGTGCATTGCAGGATGGAGGAATACAGCAGGACAGGCAGGAGGGATCACTCCTGCTCACAAGGTTCCTCTGGAGCCTGCTCACGGCTCCAGCTGTGCCTCGAACCCAGAGTGGTGATCCCATGGCTGCCAAACCAGCAGCCCCTTGGGCAGTTTGTCTGAAAAAGCAGCAATGGGAGAGCGATGTTCCACAGCAAAGCCAGGTGGGATTTCCATTCGAGTAAAAAAAGAAGGAAAAGAAAAACAAATTAAAAAAAAGAAGGTACACAGCTACTCCATTTTTTCAGAGCATCCTGGTGGGCTGGCCAGACCCTCCACATCCCTTGTGTCTTCCCCAGGCAGCCTGCCTTGCACACTGAGGTTAAAAACCCACGTTAAAGTTTCCTTATATATATATATATTTATATATATTCATATGTATATATATATATAAAGGAGAAGGTGGCAGAGCCCTCCAGGCTCCTCCTGCCGTGGCAGGTGATGCTCCCACGCTGCTCTCTGTGCTGCAGACGCCTCTGGCCCGGTCAGTGACCCTCTCATGACACCCATCCTGCCACACCATGCTCCTCTGGGGACAGGGACGTGCCCCTGCCCCTGTGCCCCTCTCTGGGAGCTCTGCTGGTGCCACAGGCATCGTCCTGGCTCGGTTTCCTGGCCTGCCAGGCACTGTGACCGTGAACCACTGAGGACTCCAGGGAGGGAAGGAGGAGAGACAGGGCTGGTGGAGGAAAGAGCAACCCAGCCCTTGAAGAACCAGCATCTCCCTTTGTTGTGCAGGCTGCAGCAGGAGGGAAAGAAAAGCCACTGGTGCAGTTGGGAATGAAGAAGAGATGATGCTGAAATGCCAGAGCATTGTCAGAGAGTGTCAACTAAAGCTTCTTTGATTTCCTTCACTAGAGCAATCTCCATGTCATACATGTCTACAGTTTTGCTCTCATGATTTCCTAAGTAAAATTGTGCTCATCAATCTAAGTCCAGGAGCGCAGAGCATGGCCGGTTCATCCCCCCGTGCACATGTTCCTGGTTAAGTGTTCTGCTCTAAAATGTCCTTTTCTGCCTTACAGCTGAGGGACGTGTGCCCCTGGCTCAAGGAAGGGCTGGAATGCGTCTTCCGCAAAGCGAGGTCGTCGGCTTCCACCTTGAAGAAGCTGCTCTCAATCCTCTCCAGGTCGTCTGTGCCCACTTTTATCTTCATGCACAGCAGGTTGATGTACGTTTCATAGCGGCTCTTCTGCAGGGAGAGAGGGAACAGAGAGCCTGGGAACAGGGACAGGCTGTGGTGTGTGCACAATTCCATCAGCTACTGCAGGAAAACCCATCCTAGCCCAGCAGCATCCCACTAATCACACCCCACAGATGTAACCCTGGCACAAGGACTGGTCTGTGCAAAGGTTTGAAGGGAAATGTGTGTGGGGTGTGTAGGACTCTCCAGTTGATTTTACATGTCTTGGCTGCCACTGTGATTGTATGAGGATGATACTTGGGGGCAAAATGAGCTCAATGGACCTGCTGCTTCCTGATTTGGGAGCTCACCTTGGCTGGTTAGAATCCCTCTGCTTGTCATTGTTTCCATGCAGTGGTTCAGTTATTGCTGCTGAGTTCTGCCCCCAATGCTCCTGACAGAGCACAGCATAAAAGGAGGCATCCTCTCTGCCTGGATCCTTTGTTCCAGTGTTGGATGGGATCTTTTTGAGGCCTTGTGTAATACCCATCCTTTCTCCTAACGTCTCAGAGGCAGCCTGTGCTGGCTCCTTTGTCAGCACAAAGAAACAAGCTTTTCTGGAGCACATCTCACAAGGCAGATGAGATCAATTATGCCCTGGAAGTGCCAGCCTCTCCTTGCAGACTGAAAAGGCAGTCCAGAGAAAAGCTCAGATAGAGACTTCTCTGCAGGCATCTGAAACCAGATGCTGGAAAAAGGGAGGCATCAGCAACTGTTTGGGAGGTTGGTACAAAGACAAGGGAATCAGAAGCTGGGAGAATCAGGCTGGGTGTTACACAAAAGGATGGCATGAGGAAAGTGGGATATTTCCATCCTTAGTGATTTTTGGGGCTTGGCCACTAAATGGCACACTCAGTCTGGGCTAAGACTTGGAATAATCCAAATTCCTGCTGGAAGCAAGACTAGAGGCCTCCAACAGTCCCTTCCCACTGACACCTAGATGGCAGGAACCACACCTTCTGCCCAACTCTCACTGGAACAAAAAACCCCATTTCTCCCACATGTAAAGGCTTCTCAGACTTTACAGGGACTTAAAGTTATTTACATGCATTCTCAAAGTGTTTGTAATCAGCTGTAACACTGGGTTTGGCTTTATGTACAGAAATGGTTGCAGCAAAACAGGATTAATTCTCCCAGGGATTCCCCTTGCTTTTTATTAATTGCTGAAAAAGACTGAGTCACACTGAGAACTGAACCACTCTCTTACTTGGGACCTGAGGAAATGTCAAAATTTGGCACAGTAAAGGAAGATGTTCTTTCTCTTGTCAGTGTTCCCCTCCTCTGGTTAGAAATGACAGAGGGGAGGAAATGGCTCTTATTTTTTTTTCAGCTTCAGTGCAAAAGTGAGGCTTGCTGCTGCCCCAAGACACCCATCCAGCTGGGAGCCCTTGTCCTTGTCCCTCCTTCCAGGCTCTCCCAGACTCACAGCACCCACTCTGGAGCTCTGCTCTCCTCCATCAGCCAAGGTATCATTTATCACAGAAAAGATGAAAGTTCCTTTACCTCAAATATTAGGTAATGTTCTTTGAGTCTGTATTCCTCAGCCTCTTTTGACTTGAGGCTCTTCTCTACAGGATGTAATTTATGCTCTGCTAATTCGTCTGCAATCTGCTTCATTTTATTTTCATGAGACCTCAGCTGTTCCTCCTGCCGAGAGAAGCGTGTCAGGTATTAGGAGGTGGGAGAGCAGCACCCGAGTGCTCCTCCTGCCTGTGGCTGGGGGAACTCTCCCTGCGAGGCTGGAGCCAAAGGGGGGGTGTGCACTTGCAAATTCATCTGATAAGGAGCAGCTCAAACACAGGCATTGGAGCAAGAGCACAACTCGGGTATCTCAAGTGCCAGGAGTGGATTTGTTTGGCACGGAGGCATCTTTGGCTTCACAAGCACAAAATTCTCCTTTAACAGGCACCCTGTATCAGCCAGGCAGAAGCAGCACTGTCCCAGGAGCTGCTCATCCTGCTCTTGGTGGAGACACAGGAACCCTCCCCATCTGGGCTCTGACCAAGGTGAACATCTGGCCACATCTGTCTCAGCAGGCTGTGTCTCTGCCCTGCCACTGCAGCTCTCCTCCCCTTTGCTGGGGGCAGTGGCAGTGTGTCCCTGCTTTTTGGAAGTGCTGGGCCCTTCCCTGGACAGGGAAACAAAAGCTGATTTTTGGATGGCAGCTGCTCTTGGGCAGCTGAGCCCTGTGCCCCTCTTGTTTCCAGAAAACCTTCCCTCTGACTGGAACTCAGACATCCCTTTTGTCTGGGGTTTTTGAGCTCCAGAAACAACAGGGTGCTGTGATATAAACCAGACCTGGGCTCTGGGGCTGTGCAGCATCAACTCTGGAGCTGTTCTGCTGCTTCCACTCCAGCAGCAGGAAGGTGCTGGGATGTGATGGGCAAAGGGCAATAAACAATGCAGAACCAAAGGCAGGTGTGTGCACAGAGCTCTTTATGCACAAGCAGCACTGGCCAGAGGCCAGGATTTCCAGGATTTCCCATTTCTGTCCAAGCTGCCCATTCCTCTCCCTGTTCCTGCACTGAGCACCTGAGTCTGTCTGTCCAGGAGGGACAGGGGGACCTGCAGATGGGCTCACCCTGAGCTGAAGGGCTTGCTGAGCTCCACCACCCCTCTCTCACACATTACCTGGCACAGCTTGGTCATGGACGAAGGCAGGAGCGGGCGGCAGAACTTCTTCATGGAGCAGATTGCAGCTGGGAAGGCTGGGGCAGAGAAAATGGCAGCAACAAGGTTGATCCGCAGGATCCAGGAGAGCATTTCCTCCTTGCTTCTGTTTTGGGGGAGGGGAGAAGGGAGAGGGAGTCTGTAAATGCTCTTGAGCCAGAGCAGACAAAGCTGATGACAGCCCTAGAGCCACCCATGCTCGGGAAGGCCATGGTGGCCTTGCTTAGGTGTCACTTCTGTGCCAGGTTATCAGAGAGGGAAACGCTCCCTAACCAGCTCCTCTGCAGTGCCCTGGGGATGTCAGGGCTGCTGCCTGCCTCTCAAAGCCTGGGCACTCCTGCCTTCCTCATCAGCTCTGGCTGCATTCCTGAGGAGCTGTGGTGAGGCCAGGGATGTCCTGCTCTTAGGAGAGCAGGAGCCACACAACAGAGGCTCCAAGAGCAGGATGTCATTTATGTCACTTGTGAGACACTGCCCAGGGTTCTCCATTAAATCCATCCAGACATTGCTCCCCCAGGCCTTCAAGTGGGTGTTTGCTGCACAAATTCAGATCTCAAGCTTTAGCTGGACATTGGTACCCCAGCCCAGCCTATGACATCACCTCTCTCAGCAGAAGACGTGAAAAACGTGAGACAGAAGAGGATTTCATCACACTTGACACTTATTAGCACTATAGTATTTCTCAGCAATGGGCTAAGATAGAACATTTTCCCTGGCTGGGGAGGCTGCTTTAAGGAGGTTTAGAGAGTTTCCCCAGCTGACAAGGGGAATCACCACCAGCACCACACAGGTGTTCTCCCTTCCAGAATACACCAAGGTAGCAAGAGGAGCCCTTTCACTGAGCCCTGCACATCCCAGCCCACCCTGCTCACCCTTGGTGACAGCTGGGAAGGACCTCAAGGACTGTCCAAAGCTACCCAGAAACTGTGACCTGTGAGTAAATCCTTTGCACAGCCCTGCAGAGACAGCCCCCAGCCCCTTCCTCCCCCAGGTGTGCTGATCTGGCCAGGGGAGATGGTGGGGTCAGGCCGCCCTGCAGGCTCTGCAGGGATGGGTGGGACTCACGGGGCCTGGAAGAGGAAGACTCTCCAGTCAGCTGTCTTCAGCTTGAGCACGTTGGACTTCTTGCTGTAGTCGGAGGCTTTGGTGGCTAAGGCGTGGTGCACACGGATGGCGTTCTTCAGATCCACCTCAGAGAGGTCCTTGTCAGGTTTGTATTCATCCTGGGAAGAGGAACCTTAATTGGATAATGACAACACTAACATTTGCTGCTTTAATGAACCTGCCTTTCTCCCTCTGCTATAATCACAGAGCGCCCAGACCAGGAAAAGAGCTGCTTTGTACAGTAAATGCTAGGAGCTGATAATGATAATAATTAACATCTGACAACTGCTTCCATCATTAAGTTCACTGGGAAGATGTAAAGAAGGAGATGAAAGTTTTAAACGTAATTATCAATAGTTATTTCTAACCCAGCACATGCCTGAGGCTTTGTGGGGAGGCACAAGGCAGGGCTGGGTTTCTGCAGAGCTTCTCCCAAAATGCAGAGCCCAAACCAGGGTGCAGCTCCCAATCAGCAGAGGACAGCAAAGGGCACCTGCCCTGCTGCTGCAGCTTCACAGACTCAGAGAAGGGTTTGGGCTGGAAAGGACCTCAAACTCATCTCATTCCACCCCCCTGCCATGGGCAGGGACACCTTCCACCATCCCAGGCTGGTCCAAGCCCCATCCAACCTGGCCCTGGGTATTTCCAGGGATGGGGCAGCCACAGCTGCTCTGGGCAACCTTTGCCAGGGCCTCACCACCCTCACAGGGAAGAATTTTTCACTTATATTTACCTAAATTTCCCCTCTTTCAGTTGAAATCCACGGCTCCTTGTCCTACCACTACAGCTCTGTGTGGAGGAAGGTGGCCCTGGAACAGCAGCATCCCTGCAACCAGAGCATCTCTGTGCAGGTGTGGGGCCTGGTGGGCTGTTGTGCCAGTCTGAGTGTGCCCCCTGAGCCAGGTTTGGTCTCCATTTAGCACAGGGGCTCCTTTGGCACTGTCCCCCCTGTAACTCCACTTGCAAATTGCAGCAGCATTCCCTGTATTCCTGCTTTACCTTCTCCACTGAAGGACAACTTCACACGAGTAGGGAATGCAGCAGTAACAATATGTGTATATATTTTACAAAAATGTAGAAAATACCAAACATGGGATTCTGAAATGATGATCTTGGTACGGCACTTTTGAGGCAAAAAAAAGTTCAGTCCATCCTGTGTTTACCCTTCTGCTTTCCCAGTGATTAACACAATATCCTGCCTCCCACTCTGCACCCTTGCCAGCTCCACCAGAGGGATGGTGGGAGGGCAAGGATGGACAGATGGACAGATGGATGCATGGACAGGTGGAAAAGACCCTGGTGAAAAGACCCTGGCCCTGGCTAAAGCAAACCCAGCCACGTCAGAGGCCATGCAGGGCAGGGTGTCCCTGGAAGGCCCTGCCTTGCCCTGCTGATTACAGTGCTGCAGGATTCATGTGCTCTGTATTTTGCTTTCCTTGGCTGTCAGCACCAGGGCAGACCTGCCTGGTGATGGTGGTCTGTACATCCCAAGCCCTCCTTAGCCTCCAAGCCAGAACTGTTCTGCAGTTTGCAAACAGTTTGTTTTCTGTTTCCCTGTCCCAGGGGTACACATGCAGCTGGGATGGTGACCCTGGTCAGTGAGGCTGCTCTCTGGTGCAGGGTCAGAAAGGTTCCCCTCTGCTGCTCATGAGAGCACTGAGGACCAGCACTCCCCAGCCCATGGATGTGGCTCACCCAACTCCTGCTCCTGCTCAGCTTTTGAGGCATTCCTTCCCTCATTTTTCAAAGCAATCATCTCATTCAGATGAGTGGTTGCCATACTGTGCTCGTCATGATATCAAACTTGGCCTGGACCAAAAAAAAAGCCATGGGCCCCCCACAAATGAGTGGCACAGGTTCCTGGGGATGGTGAATCCCAAAGAAAAGCCCTGGGTTTCCAGCAGAGCAAGGCTGGGTGCTGCAGCATCCTGTGCTCAGGGAGGCACTCGGGTGGGCAGCATGGGTGACCTTATCTGGTGATTTCAGCAGCCACAGGGGTGGGCTGTCAGCCTTTTTTACAAAAAAACCCAAATGCTTTGCCTTGTGGAGACCTAATGTGTTACCCCACTGGAACAGAAGTATTTGTTTGAGGAAGACATTGCTGCTCAGGCCTTATGGATTGTACAGAGACTTCACTTTTGTTTTTTTTTCCAAGGCTGAAGCTCTCTGGATTTGAATAAATCTGACTGTGCTGCCCATGATCTCTTATTTCAAAATAAGCTTTCTGAAAATGCAGTGCAAAACAGCCCAGCTTAATGGCATGTGACAAGAGGAAACTGCCAAGCTGCTGAGTGCTTGACTAATGCAGATCCTCATCTTGAATGGAATCAGCCAGTATTGCCTCCATGGATTTCGGGCTCTCAGGCATCAGTGCTGGTGTAGGAAAAAACCAAATCTTCTTTTTCTAATGCTGGGCCCAGTAAATCAACATGAGGTTGAACGAAGCAGGTTCTCTCTCCCTTCTCCTTGCTGTTTGCAGGAGTGGAAGGTGCTGGTGGCTCCTGCTTGGGATGGCTCTTCCAGAGGCTCATCCCAATGCCACGTTTGGCTGACAATGCTGGGAGATCCTGGTGCCTTTGGGTCACTGCCCCTGCTGCCTCCCTTGTGAGCAGACCCACAACTGATCTCAAAGCTTGGTTTGCCAGGAAAAGGCATCCAGCTCCTGTGCCTGCCTTTGCAGGGCACCTGGATGGGGTGGGAGAGCCCAGGGAATCAGCTCTGCTGCCCTCTCCTGTGGCTTCAGCACCAGCCCAGTGCTGGCAAGATGGACATGGACCCACAGATATTCCTCATGCTCTGCCTTGTGAGTGGCTTTTCCTCTTCTTCCTTTTCTTCACCTCACATCTGCCATCCTAAACAAACCATTTAATTAGGAAAACCATCCCCTGTGCCCTTTTCAGTCTGCGCAAGCTCTTGGCTCTCCCCAGAGCCCCTGGCAAGGCTCTGCCTGCATGGACAGCACCCGTGGCTCAGGGCTGTGCTGGGAGCCCCTTCCTGCCTGGGGACAGGACCTGTGGGAACACCTGCACCCTCTCAAGCACTTCTGTATAAAAGCATCTCGTGCTTTGTAGCTCTCCATCATTTTTCTAAACCCCCCTGTACGTGTGGTGATTAAGGATCATTATCCCCATTTCACAGAGGTGAAGTAAGTTGCCAAAGGCCATGGAGTGAGTCAGTGCCCAGAGCAGATTAGTGCACAGCAGAGGTGTGCCCTGCTCCTGAGCCTGCATTTCTTCCTCCAGACTCTGCTGCATCCCTTTAGGGGATCAAGCAGGCTGTGCTGGAACATGCTGATCCAGCAGTTAACACCAGCGAGTCAATGACATGTGACATCTCCTCAGCACAGCTCCATGGCTGCTGCCTGGATTGCTTCTGTCACACTGACTGCTGCCTGTCCACCCACCCTTCTGCCTGGGCTATGTCCACCTCTCTGTGTCTGGCTTCTTTCTGCACATCCACCCTCCCAGCCCCTCCCTCCACCCACCTTCCCTCTACCTCTCAGTCTTATTTATCCTCAACTTGCTCCTCAAAACCAAATGGAGTTCCCTGTTCAGCTTATGTGAATTTACTGCTAAAGCCTAGATCCTTAGTTTGGTCTGAGCAGAAAAGTGGAACAGGCTGAGCCTGTGCTCCATCAGGTGGTTCTGGAGCAGGTACTTCCTTCTCAATCATCCCATCAGAAAACATTTCCCCAGAGATTTATGCTCAGCCAAGGTTCTACCTTAGTTTATCTGCAGTTGTCTTCTGCTGAGAGCTGGGGAGCCTGGCACACCACTTCCTTCCTGTGTTGTGCAATTCCTTTGTTCTGCAAACCACCCCACAGGCAAGGAATGACACCGGGATCCACAGGGCAGGTGGATGTTTATCCCCTCTCTGCTGTGGTGCTGGGAATGTTTGCAAGTGACAGGGAAAGGACTTTGTCTTCGTGTTCTCATCCTTCTGTCCTGTCTCTGCAAGCCTGATAGACACTGTCTCCAGCCAAGCCCCAGGAATTCCCTGCAGAGGAACTATAATCCAGCTGGCAGCAGCTCACGAACAAGAAACCCCTCTTGCCCAAATCCTTTGCCCAAAAATTCCTTCAGTTTATTTTTGTTGTTGTTCCAAATTCTACTTCCTTGGGGCATCCTTGGCAACTCTGGTCCCTCCTGCTAATTGCACATCAGTCATGGCTCTTACTTATCAGACACTTTGATAACGCAGCCAAATCTTGGGTGTTTTGCTCCTTCTCCATAAAGACAGCCCTCACTCTCTGGACCATTCATCCTGAAGGTCACTGAGATAAGAGCATTGATCTCCTCACTGCCACCTCATCCCTTCTCTCTTTTTAAATCCTGAGCACCTCAGACAAACATCATGAACTTTGTAAATGAGTGGTTACTGTGCAAGAATTGCACAGCAAAGAGCCCCCAGCCCCTCTGCCCCCTCAGCTTTGGCTTCACGGCTCCTTCTGCTGCCAGAGAAGAAAGCTCCATCCTGAAAGTGTATTTCATCCTCAATATCTACCCTCTCATCAGACTCATCCCCAGAGAAGTCCTTGGTGGGAAATTCATTTAGATCCAAATTGTTCTGTGATAGTTTTGATAGGGTTTTTTTTCTCCTCCTGCAGAAGAAGTGTCACACAATTAAATGTTGATGGTAACTCTGTACAAGACAAATCCTCCTGTATAACCCATGGGGCAGCATAGGTTATAGGACTCTGGTGGATTCCATGTGCAGAGCTGTAATGACACAAGGACTGAGGGGTGAGAGTGCTGCTGGCTTGAAGAACACCTCACTTGAGGCTTGGAGGAGATCTGGGCTCCCCTGTGTGCTGCAGCTTCCCTGAGCTGCAGGAGAGAGTGGCACAGCTGTACAAACACCTCTGGGCTAAGAGCAGCCCACTGTGGGAGGTAGGAGCCACTGCTGCCAGATTTCTGCTGGGTTTTGGCCTGTGCCACAGGACCTGGCAAAACACGAGAGGTTTGGGGTGTGCTACAGCTCTGAGTCACAGCTCCCTGCTGCCCTGAGGATCTTCTGCCTCTCTTATATAATCCAATGTTTGCTTACTCTCATTGCTGTGGAGATAATACTGCAATAGCAGGAGCATCTGCCCACGGGGAGTGCTGCTCCAGCAAGGTGAGTTCAATGGGTTACTGCTCTGCCTGTGCTGCTCAGGTAGTTCAGACCTAGTTCAGTGGGTTATGTTGTTGAGGAACAGACATTTGGCATCCTGGGCTGGCTCACACTGACATTCAAGTGAGCCCCTATCCAGTCTCCTCGGATTTTCCCTCAGAAAAGGCTTTCCAGCAAATCCTCCAAGCAGCCAAGTGCCAGAGAGCATTCAGGGTAGCAATTCCATGGTGCCTTTGTGTCCCACGAGGACCTGGGAATTACACTTGTGTTGACTGGAGGTGGCTACACAATGAACAGAGATGAAGAGAGGCACAAAGTGCCACTTGATAGCCCATGGAAGGACCCAGGGCATGAAGAATGTGAATTTTCAGCACAGAACCATGGGATCACAGAATCTTCTGAGCTGGAAGGGCCCCACAATGACCATCAACTCCAACTGCTGGTCCTGCACAGGACACCCCAACAATCCCCCCGTGTCTGAGAGCCTTATCCAAAGGCTGTGCCTGGTGTCCCCAGGGCACAGATGTCCCTCCTGACTCATATTCAGCTGACCAGGACTCCCAGGTCCCCTTCCACAGCTGCTCTCCAGCCTCTCATTCCCCAGTGCACCCAGGATTACCTGTCCCAGGTGCAGAATCCAGCCCTGTCTTTGTTAAACTTCATACAGCAGGGGACTGCCTGGGCCTCTCATTTGTCAGGGTCTCTCTGCAGGGCCTCTGAGGGAGTCAACAGCCCCTCTCAGTTTAGTATTGTCTACAAATTTACTCAGTATTCCCTTGAGTCCTGCACCCAAACCATTACTGAAGATGCTGAAGAGCACAGAGCAGAGGATGGAGCCCTGTGGAACCCCACTGGGGACAGGTCACCAGTCTGATGTCACCCCTGTCACCCTTTGTGCCCAACCCAGGAGCCAAGTGCTCACCCACCACACGAGGTGTTTACCCCTCTGTGTGCTGGACATTCTGTCCAGAAGGGTCCTGTGAGGGACAGTATCAAAAACTGTAGTGGACCCCAAAAAGATTCCATCAGCTGGCTTCCTATGCCAGACTCAATAAAGCTGTGCATAATCAAATTTGTGCCAGCAAATAAAACTATAGGCAGCATAAGACTGGTCAGATACTCCACCTCTTCACTTCCTATTTCACTTCTCACCAACATCCTATTTCACCTATTCCACACCATCTGTTCATTCATCCTCCCCAATAGCTCCTGCTTGCTGGGATCCTGCAGAAATCTGGGTTTCCACTTTTGTGCTTCTTCCTTCAGGTTCCCTTTGAGGCTGTGAATGTGCCTTAGCATGAGCACCAGCAAAGATGAGAGCTCCTCCAGCCCTGCCCTCTGGAGGAGCTCTGGGGACGTCCATGTGTGAGTTAGGACAGGGATTCACCTCTGCATGGCTGCTTTGGGGACAGCAAAGGGGAGAGACACACATGGTTACCTTTTGTAAATAAAGGACGGTCCCTTTAAGCACAGCATAAAATTTCTTCCAACCTCTTCTTCCTCTGGGAGCTAAAAAAGGAAGAATATTTAATTGTACATGTCTGCCAGTGCTGCTTGACCTTCCAGGCAAATCCAACCCTCCTTCTGAGCCACCACAGGTACTTGCTGATGCCCAGAACCCCCACAGATCCAGGGTGTTGCTCATGAGGGGTCTGTGAACAGGGATTGGTGTCTGAGGGACAGTGGCTGGGTCTGGAGCCCCCACATGTCCAGGATATTTCTCATGAGAGGTCTGTGAGCAGGGATTGGTGTCTGAGGGACACTGGCTGTCCTGGAGCTCACACACATCCAGGATATTGCTCATGAATGGTCTGTGAGCAGGGATTGGTGTCTGAGGGACACTGGCTGTCCTGGAGCTCACACACATCCAGGATATTGCTCATGAATGGTCTGTGAGCAGGGATTGGTGTCTGAGGGACACTGGCTGTCCTGGAGCTCACACAAGTCCAGGCTGTTGCTCATGAGGGGTCTGTGAGCAGGGACAGGTGTCTGAGGGACAGGGGCTGGGCTCTGCAGCCTCCCAGCAGGAGCACAAGGAGGTCAGAGACAGGCACGAGCCAGGACAGTACCATGGACACCTGCAGGAAGTCTCTGCTCCTCCAAACCCAGGTTTGTATTCCTTGGCCCTAATCTTGGAGAGCAGAGACATTCCTTGAGCTCCTCTGCTTGGAACTGAGCAGCTGGACAAGGCAGCTTCTGTTCCCCTGAGGAGGGAGCACTGCCATCTCCATGGGCTTGGGGACAGGGAGCTTGGGCAGCTTCTGTTCTCCTGAGGAGGGAGCACTGCCATCTCCATGGGCTTGGGGACAGGGAGCTTGGGCAGCTTCTGTTCTCCTGAGGAGGGAGCACTGCCATCTCCATGGGCTTGGGGACAGGGAGCTTGGGCAGCTTCTGTTCTCCTGAGGAGGGAGCACTGCCATCTCCATGGGCTTGGGGACAGGGAGCTTGGCAGAGGCTGGAGAGGGGTGGGAGGTGAGGGGAGCCATCACCACCACAGCTGATCCTCCAGGCACGGGCTGTTAAGGAGGTGCTGGAAACAAGGAAGCCCTTTGGTGGTAATCTCTACTCAAGACTTTTTAATCAGCTCTAGTGACTGGGCCAATCATATCAATTAGCAAAAGGAATTACCCGAGGTTTAATTAATCTCTGCTCCTTAACAGTTCCCAAATACCTTTACCTTTCCTGCAGTGCCAGATGCTGGTAGCAGTTATGGGGTGTTCTGCTGCCCAGCCAGCACATGGCAGGGTATGGGCAGGAGCAGAGCTTGGCAGGCCAGAGTGTCCCCAAGGGCAGGGCTGTGGGGGGACAACTGCTGAGGAACCAGCCTCCCCCACTGCTCAGAGACTGGGATTTGGGATCAGGTCCATGAAGGGGATGGAAGGCCAGCTCTGTCTGAGTCAGATTCCTTGGCAGAGAGAAGGGAAGACTGAGGCTTCCTCAAAACACTCACATCTACAAATGCCCCAAAACACCCCCTTTCCCTCTGTCCAGCACTTATGGGGATCTCTCCTGGGATGTGGTGAGGGAAAGCTTCCACCAGGAGAGCCAGGGCAAGGCTGGCACTGCCTGGGTCACCCTGCTGTCCCTGTCCCTGTCCCTGGTCACGTACTTCTCTTGCCATCCATGTCTGCGTGCGTTTTCCGGGTGAGGACCCCGTGCTTGTAGGTGACGGCGTTCAGCGCCTGGGGGATGTCCAGGAAGGGGTTGCTGCTGTCCACAATCCTCGTCACCTTCTTGGAGCTGGCCCCGAATTTGTCATCTACCAGCTCCGAGAGAGATTTCCTCAGCTCGTCCTCGTCACTTGGAAACAAAATCAGAGGAGAGGCTCAGTGGAGGAGGTGTGGGGTTGGTGGAGGTGCAGAGCAGCCCTATTTGCTTTGGGTTTAGAGTTTTTATTTCAGGACTGGGCAGAGAAAGAGAAAGGAAGGAGATGTCAGGACCATAATGGAGAGAGTGGTGGTCTGAGCTGGGAGGAGTTTTGGTGGCAGAACTGTCTCAGTGGTCCCACAGTGAGGTCACTCAAAACAGATAAGGGACCGGGTGCTTGTCTGAACACCAGAAAAATGCAGACATCCCATGCTGAGGACTACAAAACTTCACAGGAAAAGTCTCCAATTCTGTGCCCTAAAACCAGAGCTTAAGGAGGATTTTTGCTGAAAACCAAGGTACTACCAACATTTCTTAGCTGCTGGGAGGCAACGCCTGGGGCCTCCTAGGCAGTGAAGTACCTTTAGGAATGTCCTCTGCATCCCTGAGGAACAGCAGATCTGCAGACATTCGGGAGGTGAACCTGCTCTGGCACAAAGAAAGCAAAACTTGTATGGGAAGTGAGTGTCCCTGGACATGGAGGAGAAAGAGCAAACAGGAGGTTTGTGCCCTGTCTGATACATTTCAGTGTCTAAATGGGATGAGAGGTTGTCTCAGGCTGCAGATCAGATTGGGAACAAACCTCAGCTGAGGACTGGCCCTCAATAAATCCTCAATGAATCCTCAAAGCATCAGACACTTCTTGGAAGAGAAGGGTGATTTCTTCGCCCTCAGGAGTCCTGGGGCTGAGGCAGAGCCCAGATACTACTCCTGAGCAGGGAATAGAGGGGCTCAGGTATTTGGGCTGCACCGCTCGGAGCTCCTTGTTCTTGGTCACATCCCTGCCTGTCTGCTGGGATCTGTGGGCAAGGGCATCTCCTTCCCTGGGATGGACAAGGGCATCTCCTTCCCTGGGATGGACAAGGGCATCTCCTTCCATGAGATGGACAAGGGCATCTCCTTCCCTGGGATGGGCAAGGGCACAAGGCAGAGGCCAGCAGAGGGAAGAGGCTCCTGGCTGTGCAAGGTTCTGACTGACAGAAAACCAGGGGGTCCCTGGCCCAGGTCCCCCATGCCAGGGGGCGTCTGTCCCTCTGCAGAGGAGCTGAGGGCTGAGCCCGCAGCCCGGCAGGACTCCCTGCAGCAGGGCCGGCCCCAGGCTGGATGGGGAAGGGATGCGGGGTACACGGGCTGGGTGGAGGGAGTCGGGAGGGATCCGGGCGCCGCAGGCTGGGACCCCGCAGGGTGACA
>VXBR01010300.1:213167-223737 GCA_013400215.1 Cisticola juncidis
GAGAGGAGAGGAGAGGAGAGGAGAGGAGAGGAGAGGAGAGGAACCTGCCCTGTGTCAGCTTCGGAGCTCAGCTCTGTCACGGGCCTCCCCTCGGGGACCTCGCTGGTGACCCTGGCTGTGCTCTGAGCGGAGGGGCAGGGGGGAAGGACTGAGGAAGGGGCTGTGTGAACCTGTGATGGGGCCCGCCCTGCCAGCTGCTCCCAGGCTCGTTTCAGGGTAACAAACGATGATCTCATCGAACTTGTGGATGATATGAAAAAGAGGGGTACAAGGCCACCTCGAGAGGGCCAGGAGCCCCCGAGTGCTGCCCTGGGGCTCCGGGAGCTGAGCAGGGTGAGCAGGAGCAGGGCAGGAGCACTGGGCTGTGTAACAGCGGCACAGTGAGGAGGCCGGGAGAAGTGATGCTCTGCACTGCTCTGCACTGCTCTGCTCTGCTCTGCTCTGCTCTGCTCTGCTCTGCTCTGCACTGCTCTGCACTGCTCTGCTCTGCTCTGCTCTGCTCTGCACTGCTCTGCTCTGCTCTGCTCTGCCTGCACCGAATCTGAAACAGCCAACACTGCCGGGCCCAGCGCAGGAGAGGGCATCAGCAAGGGCAGACACTCCAGCTGAGGCTGAGAAACCTGGGGCTGGAGCACTTGCACAGCTCAGAATTGGACTTGCTCAGTCTGCAGTAGAGATGGCTTTGGGGACTTCGTGGCAGCCCTGTGTGAGGGGACAAAGCTGGGCTCTTCACTGGTGGCACAAGGACAAGAGATAGCAGGCAGAAGTGAAAACAACAGAGACAAGAGAAAATGCCACTCTCATAATAAAGAAGTATTGGTTTGTGGATCCAGAGGGGTACCCTGTCCTTGGAGGGTTTCAGGATCAAATTGAACAAAGCCCTGGGCATCCTGGTCTGAATTCAAGACTTTGCACTGACCATACTTTGAGGAGGAAACTGAACTAGAGGTCTCTTCCTCCTTAGGTGATTCTCTGATATTATTCCCAGAACAAAAAAAAAAAAACAAAAAAACAAACAAACAAACAAACAAAAAAACCACCCAAAAAACCCAACAACAAAAAAAAAAAAAAAAAAAAAAAAAAAAAACCAAAAAAAAACCACCNAAAGAAAAAAAAAACAAGTGGGAGAGATAGAAAGAGTCAATGATCAAAATAACCCCAGACCTTTGCTTGTGCAAAGCCTTCTGAAGCACCTGGAGAGGAACCAGCATTTTACCAGTGGAATAGAAAATAAAGAGGGCATTCCCTTCCTTTAGGTCATGGACCCACACACTGTCACCAACCTTCCCAAGTGCCTTCGTGTCTAAGCCATAAATAAACTCCATTTGTCTACAGAGGGACTTCAGCACTTAAGGGCTTGGCAGGAAATATTCTGGGATTGAAAACATGACTCAGGACCTGCCAGCTTGGAAAGGCCACCACCCCTTTAATGCTTAGCATGTACTTACATGGCCCACTCCAGCTTCTCATTCTTGATGGAGTTATACAGTGTCTGAAAAAAGAACATGGAATTAGCTGTGTCTCTCATCCAAGTCGTGTCTGTGGAGATATCTCCTCCTGCACAGCCTGTCTGTGTTATTGGAGACACTTTCCCTGCTGGGCTGTCCTGGAGAAGCATTTCCTGGTGAGCAGGATGGCTGCTGTCCTGCTGGACCCCTCTTTCTGTGTGCCCTGCTGGGTATGGGACTGGACACAGCAGCAGCCCTGCTCAGGAGCCTGAATATGACATTTTTGACTCATTCTGGGTGCTGTACTGGGTTGAATCCTGCCCCACACAGTGGTGGGACTCTGGGATATCCCATGACACCTTCAATGTCTTCACTAGGCACAATGACAGGGGGGGCTTTAACTGAGTAGCAGGGGAGGGGTGAATGACCTTGGAATCAGCTTTTCCAGTTCCTTCTGTCCAAAATGCTTCCCTGGGGCACTGGGAAAGAAGCAGGAGTGGGCTAGCAGAGCAGAATGTGCAGGTGGTCCTGCCCATACAGAGGGCCAGGACAGGGTGAGCTCTGCTGGGAGATGGGGATGTCACCCCAAACATGCTGTGACACCCCTGGTGCAGCTCCTCTCATTCTAACCTCCTCCCATGCAGGGAAATTCAGGTGAGGTTGCTGCAGCAGGTGCAGAGAGCAGTGGAGCTGTTAAACCCTGTGGCAGGAGAAAATATTCCCTTTGGGATGTTCCACCATAGCCCATGGAACTGCACTGGTTGTGTTGGAACATTGCATTTCAGCACGTGGTACTGGAGGCAGAGAGAAGTTTTGGTGCTGGATGTTTTGGGGTGGGGAATACCTTGTTTTGGGCATTATCTGAGCTGCTGGGGGAAAAAGGTACACTCTGAAGGCAGATATGCCACAAATCTGGATAAAACACCACCAGGGAACAGACGTGTTTTGGCTCACAGCAAGTTAGCAGAGACATTCATGGGGGTTACAATTCTCCTCCTAAAACAACTGGAAAATGCTGATTGAAGGGCTCAGAGTGTCCCAGCAGGCCTGGGTGGCACTGCAATCACAATGACAGTGTCCCGCTGCCTATTTACATCCCATTACCTTCAGCAAATCCTTGGCAAAGTCCTTCCCATCGTTCAGCCCATCCAGGTTGGCTATGAACTGTTGGCAGGACATCTTTTTGCCGATGTTCTGTAAGGCAAAGAAGCAGCTCATTAAACTTGTGGAGAGTTTTGGCTTTAATCAGTGTCTTTCAAAGAACAATTTTAAATGTAGTGATGAAGCCTGGGCTCATCCCAGGAGCTCAAAGGGCTTCTGATCTCGTTTGTTGTTGGGTTCTCTGCTTTATTTGCTCATGCCAGCATCCAAATATTTCAAATGACCTCTTTTTTAATGGTGGAAATCAGACACCTGAAACAGCCTCTCCAGCTCTTGCTGGAGTGGTCCTGGGTGCAGGCTGTGTCTCAAAACTCCAGACAAACCCTCTGTCTGGTGAAATGACAGTGTTTGGATGGGGCTCCAAGCCTGCTGTGAGTGAAATCATGTGAGCTTGCAGTGCCAGCACTGGGCAGGCAATGCTGGTCCTTGATGGAAGCTGCTATGTTTGATTGGCACTACAAAAAGAAATGGTCCAGCTACTGGTGCTGGGAGAACCTCACAGCCTGGAACACACTCAGCACCAGCTAATGCCAGCAATATTTGGCACTGATGCTTCCAGGCCACCTGGCAGCCCTGATATCACAGCTTCATCCTCTGTGGCACCTGTGCCCCCAAACCCTTTACCCTTCACATCCTCAGCCTGCAAGGGGCAGCCTCTTCCCAAGGCTCCCTGCAATCCCACCTCTCCAAAGGGATGGACCAGAGGTGTCCAGGAGGCAATTACAGGGCTCAGAAAAAGGAGTTTGATGTCACAAAGGGTGACAGTGCCACGTTATCTCCTATCCCTCGCACCCCCAGTGTGTGGGGCATGGCTTGGAGGGGGCAGTGGAGGGAGTGAGGACAGCAGGAGCTGCCACTGGTGGTCCTGGGGATCCCAGCAGCATCCTGACATTGCTGGGCTTCCCATCAAGGTGACATCCAGGAGGACGTGGGAGGATGGCCCAGAAGAGCAGAGTCAGAGCCCTGCTCAGGGCTCAGTGAGGAAGAGGAAGGGCCCCTGTGGGTCTGGCAGGGGATGAAGCTGCAGCAGATGATGCAGGGCATGCCCTGCAGGGTGAGCTGTGTCCTCTGGGCATGGAAACAACCTCCTGAAAGGGGTGACACCAAAACCCCTGCCCACAAATGGGCACTGCTGATGACCTGGGGGCTTCTGCCCAGATGAAAGCATCAGGAGGAAGGGAGGGCACAGGATCAGCCCAGCATGGCCCCCCTGCACCCCCTGCCTCCTGTGTGTGCAAACACTCTCAGGCTGCACAGGGAGCCAGCACTGCCTTTAGCAGCTCTGCCTGATACTCTTAATTACCCCTCCTGCTGGTGCCAGCTCCAGATGAGCTGGCTCCCTTGGGAGATGAAGAAAAAGAGGAGTAAAGCGCTGCTACCAATGTGCAGAGCCTGGGGACGTGGTGTGGCACAGCACAGCTCAGCCCCCGTGGCTTTCTCGGGGACAGCCCCACTAGCCTGAGCTGCCAGGCAGGTTCAGGGTTGCAGGAGGGCTCAGCAAACGAGCAGACATGCAGGGATTTCAGCACAGAGGGGAAATTCCTGTGCCTGCTGGATGGTGAATTTTGGACACAAAAGATAAAGAAAAAATCCAGCAGCACAACAGAGCGTGGCTGGAGAAAGGGAGGAGGGCAGGGAGCCCCCAGAAGGGAGGGGTTGGGATGAGGCAGGTGTGTCCTGAGGCAGGGAATTGCTGTGCAGGTGAAGGTGCCTGTGCCCAGCCCTGAGGCAGGGCAGCAGAACCCACAGCACTGCCCTCCGTGCCCAAAGAGATTCAGCATTTTTGGGAGTCAGTGGGCAGAGTGAGATAACACAAATCACCCCTCTCACAGGCCCTTCCTGGGGTTTGTTATGTGTGTCTGGGACTCACATCCATCCCCAGGGATTCCTTCCTTTGTGTTGTGTGTTCTGCCTCTTTCTCTGCTGCCAGAGAGCTCTGAGCTCACCTGGGGCAGCAGCCACACTGCAGAAAAACAGCTAATTGCTGAGTAATTGCTGAGTAATTGCTCTGCTGCTGGATGTGTTCTGCTGCAGGAACAAAATCATGCCCTGCAAGGAACCAGCCTGCAGAGTCTGGGTACCCGGGGGCCTGGGCCACACAGAGCTGCTGTGGGCACACTGTGTCACCCTGCAGGTGACACCAGGGGCTGCTCACAGCTCCCTGTGCTGCTCACACAGCACTGCTGCTCACACTGGAGCTCGGGTTTGGCCTGGGGACACCACCACAGGGTCTGTAAGATTAATGGGGATGGACAAATGGGAGCCACCATCCCGTTTCAAGCTTTGTTTGGTGCTCTGCTTTTTGAACAAATCCCATTATTGCTCCAGCAGGTGGCCTTTCCTGAAGGAGCATAATGCACCCTTGAGTGCTGGTGATGCAAAGGTGCTGATGTGTCCTGCCATGGCCAGGAGGGCTCACAGTGACAGTGGGAAGGACAGGACACATCCCCAGGCTTTGTCTCCCTGGGGCAGAGGTGGAGCAGGGCAGTGCTTACTTTGCCACAAGATCTCCTGCACATCAAACAGCACCAGCAGAGCACTTGGATTATCCTACATATGTGGTCTTGATGCCCTAGGATTCAGCTTTTATATTTTTCAGATCCTGTGCTGCTTTAGTGTGAAACTAAAACTCCATAGCCTGTCAGCTGCTGTTCTCCCATTTCAATCAGACAAAAAAAATTCCTCTCCAGACCTGAAAATCAAGGACACCTCACTGTCTCAGGCCTTGAGAGGTGTAAACAACAGTGAACTGGGGGAAGAAACCTGGAGTAAATGACTTCATTACCTGAAACTGTAATTGGAGGATTAACCCCTGATAGGTAAATGAAAAAAAACTTTTAATTGTCTGAAAAAATCAGGTAAGCATCATCCACCTTGGGTGTAGCCCCTCTGAGGCTCCTGACTGCCCAAGGTGCACTGTTGAAGGCCTTCAATAAATAGACTTCAATAGACTGTGCATTATTGAAGGCCTTCAATAAATACCTGCTTTTACTCTCTTAATCTTGTCTAGCCTCTGTCTCAGGTAGCCACTCCAAGGCAGCAGACTTGGAATGCTTGCTATACTTGGAATATTTGTTGGTGCCTGCTGGCTTTTAACACCAACTCCAGGTGCTTCCATGAACAGGGAATGCCTCATTTTAAACTTTTCTGGGTGTTTGGAAACGGGGTCTGAGTGCACCAGAGTAGAAAATCAGCAGTGCTGAGGTCGGGTGCAAATCTCTGCTCTAAACCTGTGCCAGGTCTTTGCTGGAAAGGTGAACTGGCCCTGCTGGGAGGAGCTGCCCCTTTGCAGACACATCCACCCCCTCTCCTCACCAGGGGCATCCCCACTGCAGCCAGGCACAGCAAAACACTGCAACACACACACAACACTGACGGGAAAATAAAACCAAAAGTGACATGGAATATCATGGCAGCATCTCTGACAAGGAGGGTGGGAGGTCAAGTCACACATTCCCAGGAAAACCACAGTTCATGGGGGTTTCCTCACACCAGGAGCATTTCATGGGATGGTATCAGCTGAAGTAGGGAAAAACACTGCACAATCACTTAGGATTCCAGACAAACAAAATTCCTCACTGTTTTTAACACAATCAAAAAAAAAAAATAAAATGCCAGTGCTTTAAAGCAAAACACTAGAAGGTCTGCACTTACCACCTGGGAAAGGGTTAAAGAGCAGAAAGAGAGGTTCCAGGAGCAGAAGGAAATTAAAAAAAAAAAAGATAAAAAAAAAAAGGAGGAAAAGGAGAAGAAGAAATTAATGTTACACATGCAGAAAAATAAAGAGAAGATTTTTCAAAGAAAAGCTGAGGCATTTGCACACCTGGTCAAAAGAAATCTATTTTTCTGTGCCTAGATATCATGAGAACTTTTCTTCTTACCAGGCCTCTGAGCCAGCTTGTCAATGAAGAATAGAAATGGTAAAGTTTTTGAGGTTTAGGTTGGTTTTTTTGTCTCTTCAATTATGTTTGTCTTCCCAGAGACATATTTTGGAATTTTTTTTTACTTAAAAAAACTAGACAAAACAAGATTATTTTGGATTGAAGTCACATAGTTTGCCTTTTGCCACAATGCTGCTTTTGCTGCTGCAGGAAGTGATTTGATGGAAATAATTCCTTGGCTCCAACAGTTTTGTTTGGAGGATGACTGCTCTGTGAGACTGATCCCACCCCTGTGAGCAGAGACAGGTTACTGGGAGCCTCTAAAGGGTGGTGAGAGACCCTCCCACAGCTTCTGCCTTTTCCAGCCACTCTTTTGGGCACTGAGCTCTGCTCACCCTGCTCTCTGTCCAGAGGCCTCTCTGCTGGGAAACTCTCCAGGGGCTGCCTTGGGGAAAAGGAACAGCTGGACCTCACTTCAATTTTTGGGAAGGAAAGATCCAATCTCGACCTGTTAAACCCCCTGCCCCCCTTGCAGCAGTTTTTGGGGAGAGGTGTCTGCATCACAGGAAGGAGCAGCCCCCCAGGGCAGCAGGGAAGAGCTCACTGGGAGCTCCTGGGCAGGGCTGAGCTGGGACCAGGAGAGGAGAGGGAGAGGGAGCAGCCCTGCCTGTCCCTGCAGATCCCTGGTGTCAGCAGGACACACCACTGGTGGAACCTCTGCTGGGCCTGGCACCCAAAATTCCACCTGGAGCAGGGCAGAGAACTCTCTGCCAACCCATCCCAACTGTCCAGCAACACACTCAGCATCTCAGGAGGATATCCTGAACAGAGCTGTGCCCTGGGAAGTGATTTATTAAGGAGTAAATCCTTGGATTTAGTGCTCCTCAAGGGTTACTCACGTGGCCGTGGAGGTCTGTGTTGAGCAGCATCAGGGCACAGGTGAGGGTGTGGATCCCATCTGAAACACAAACAGTGACACAGCTAAGGCTGCTTTGCTGCCCCTCTCCTGCAGCTCTGTGTTTGTCTTGGCAGCCCAGATACTGCAAAACCAAGGCCAGGGCTGTATCTGGGGACCTTAAAGAATATCAGCTCCCTTTGGCTGTGTAGGATTTAACAAAAAACAAAACCAAAAAACACAAAAAAATCCCAAAGACATCTTCTTTTCCCTCAGACTTTACCTTTTCCAAACACAACCACCATCAAATTTGCCTGAGGACACCACCACAGAGTTTGTGAGATTAATGGGGATGGACAAATGGGAATCACGATCCCATTTCAGGCTTTGTTTGGGGCTCTGCTTTTTGAACAAATCCCATTATTGCTCCAGCAGGTGGCCTTTCCTAAAGGACCACAGCGCACCCAAACTTCAAAGCAGTTTTTAAAAAAGACCAAACTTTCTACTTCTAAATCCAAAGCAGCTGCTTGTGAGTGTAACATTCCAGTCCTGCCCACTCCCTGGTGCTCTCCAGCCCTTTTGTGAGGTCCTTGAAGGACCAGCCCATGTGCAGAGTGTGTTTGCATCCCAGTGCTGAGCTGGCCCCTGTGACTGGTGTGGCAGTGTCAGGGGGCTCTGCCAGCACCCCCAGCCCCTCCCAGGGCAGGGATAACAGGGCAGGATCCAGGGAAAGGGAGGAGCTGTGGCTGTGTCTGCTGCCCGTGGGTGGCTCTGCCCCCCAGCTCTGTGCCCTGAGGGGCAGCAGGGCAGAGGGAGCAGGCAGTACCTTCAGAGGTGCTCTCCTCGGGGTTGCAGTGGCAGTAGCGCCGGGAGAAGTGGATCAGCACCCGCTCGCGCTCCTGCGTCTCCCCCATCAGCGGGAATGCCTTCAGGAACGTCCTGAAGGGAAGGGAGAGTACAGAGGCACTGCTGGGCAGGTCCTGGGCAAGCTTCAGGCACAAAGGGGTCACTGATCCTCCCCCAGCCCCACACCCTGCTGGGGGGGTGCAAAGGGATCCACGGAGATCCTCAGGGAAATGTGGTGCCAGCTGGGATCTGATCCACCTCGGGTGTGATGGCACCAGCATGGGTCACCCATCCCAAGGAAAGGGATTGGTCCCACTGGCTCTGACTCTCTATGGGCTGGGATTCCTGGGAGGGCTGCTCCCCACCCTGGGGAAGCAGGCTGTGGGCCCTCCTGCTGAAGCCCACCTTTGGAGGCAGCACCTTGTGCCACCAAAGACTGAATGACAGCCTGGATCCCCCCCAGTCCCTGCTGCTGCCACATGGATGGCACACACAGGCCAGGAGGAACCCCCAAAATCCCACCACTCTCCATCCCAGAGCTCACCTGAGTGCTTTGTCAAGGGTCAGGCCAGTGAAGTCAAAGAAGCTGAGATACTCCTCTGCTACCAGCTTGCTAAATTCGTTACTGCAATTAAAGAGAGAGTGGTCAGCCCCTTTGTCAGGGAGGAAGACACAGTGCACAGTAGGAACAGACTGCTGCCTCTGGGCCAGCCCAATCCCAGCAAGACACTGCAGACATGACCTCAGACCCAGGGAGAGCTGCTCCTGGCCTGGAATGCTGCTGGAAAATCTCCCTGATGCACCCACAGCCAGCCCCAAGCACCTGAGAATGAGGGACACCAGCCCTGTGCACCCTGTGCTGTGCTGCTGGCCAGAGCCTCCTCCCCAAGCAGCCAGGAGGAGGCCAGAGGGATGTCCTGTGCTCCTCCAGCTCCTGTGTCCTCTCCTCCCACTGGAATATTCCTGCTCTCACCCCACAGGCTCCCATCCCACCCTCTCCCCAGAGCCCCTGCTCCTGTGGCAGGTGGGTGCTGCTGCAGACTGGGGCAGGAGGGCTCAGGGGGCTCCAGCAGGGGCTGCTGGCTCTGCCAAGGGAGCTGGGCAGGGTCACAGGTCACCAGGAGGCAGCCAGACCCTGCAAACAATAAACTCCTGTTTATTGTTTGTCCCCAGGACATAGATGGGACTCCCTGAGCTCCAGAGCCAGTTAAGGTGCCCCAGGCCATGGGATAACAACAGTGGTGAGGGCAGGACCATGTCCCCCTCTAAGATGGGCTTCTGTGTTTGCTCTGGTGTCCTCCCTCGGGAATTCTCCTCCTCTGTCCCTGTGCCAGTGCCAGCCCTTCCTGCAGCAATGGGTGACACTTCCACCATGACGACAGAGACATTCCTGCAAGGAGAGCAAGGCATTTCCCACGGGGACATTCCTGCCATGCTCTGGCTGGTGGCCCTGCAAGGCATTTCCTGTGGGGACATGCTTGGCATCCTCTGCCTGCTGCCTTTTCAGCCCTACAGACCTCTCACCTTACACCCCAGCCTGGCGCTCCCTCCCTCTGCCTGCTCAGGAGGGTCCAGGCACCAGGAGATCTGATTGACCTGCTGGGTCCCCAAGCCACCCCAGGGGGACACAGGAGCCCTGGCCTTTTGTCCCAGTCCATTCCTGTGTGTGTGGACATGGAGAGATTTGTGTTGTTTCACAGCCTGAGTGCCCCTGCCCTGCAGGTCAGGGCTCCTTTGTGCATCCCCAGGGTCCTGTCAGATCCACAAGAAGCTGGTGTGAGTAAAAGCTCCTCTCTGGGGGACAGAGCAGGCCTTGTGCCCACACCGTGCCCAGGGTGGGACCCTGGCAGACCCCACATCCCAGAGCCCTGCCCTGGGCTGCTGCTGCAGGGATTTGGTGAGCACAGCTCTGGGAAATCAGAGGAATTGCCTGGCACTGCCACCTCCACAGCCTGGCACAGTTCAACCTCAGCACCAGCGGGGGCTGTGGGCACTGCTGGAGCTGAGAGGGCCACACTGAAACTGTTGGAGTCTAGAACATCCCTCTGGCCACCCTGGAGGGTTTGGAGACCGGACAGGGGGTCTGGGATCTGTACAGGGGGCTCAGAGCCTCACACAGAGCCCAGGAGGACACTGCCTCTGATCCCTGCCATGGCAGTGAATGCCCACAGTGTATGAAGAATCACAAGCTGAGAGAATTCAAAATAAGTAGTATTTAGTTGATCATAGAATGTAAATGTAGAATCTGGGATTTTTAGTATCTGGGGCTGAAGAGACAAGCTGGAGGAATTGGGGAGTGGCCCCTGTGCTCCTTGTTCTTGCTCTCGTCCCCCATCTTT
>VXBR01010300.1:224553-242389 GCA_013400215.1 Cisticola juncidis
AAATATAATAAATATAATAATAATAATAATAATAATAATAATAATAATAATAATAATAATAATAATAATAATAATAATAATAACCCCCTTTTATTTCCCAGGCTGTGTGGATTCCCAGGTGTCCCCAAACAGCCTCCCAAGGCAGGAGGGTTGCAGGTGTGAGTGGGGACTGCAGGAAACAGCAAAGGGACAGACTCAGAAACCCAGAGCTTGAATCCTCCCCCCTGAGAGAGCTGTCATGGCAAATTTGAAAGAAAGGAGAAGGATGTCACACACCTGGGGCAAGAGCAACCAGCACTGCACCTGCTACAGGAACCTCAGCAAGGAGGGGAATGAGGGTGGTGGCAGATGATGCAAAGAGCCTCTCTAGGAGACAATTCCTGGGCTCTTTCTGTCCCAGCACTGAGCTGGGAATGAAGACAAGCCCTGCTACTGAAAGGGTGGGTATTTGCTGATCAGGGCAGGGGGGAGACATTCCAAGGACAAAAAAAAAAAAAAAAGGAAAAAAAATCCCAGCAACACAGGTTATATCTATCCAGGCGAAGGATGATGGGGATTGGTGCCTTCACACCCACTGCCATCCTAAAATAATCTGTTACTGCTACACTTGTTACTGTTACTCTGTCTCTTAGAAATCTCTGTGACTCTCCCACTTTTGAATATTTTTTGATTTCCCTTCTGCTTTACCCAGGCAAATCTACCAGGTGAAGAGCTTGGCCTGCCCTGTGTGTCTCTGGCTCTCCAGAAACCCCTTCCTACCCTCGTGCAGGCTGGGTTGGGAGGCCCTGCAGCAAGAACATTTTGGGGTGCAGACATGAAAAACCTGGGGAGTGGCAAGGAGTGCAGTGCAGAGGCAGGTCTGGCTCCCAAACCCTTCAGCCTGGGCATTGCTTTAGTTTTTTTGGGCTCTTCCTAAGGGCAAGCAGCTCCTGGTTCTGGTGGGCAGCAGCTTGTGACATTTACTGCCCAATACTGCAAGCAGCTTGTAGGATTCATATTTTAAGGGCTTTGGGCTCACAGCTTCAACTGGAAGATCTTCACCAGCCCTGACTCCACCCAGCACTCAGGCTCGGCCCTTCCTGCCTTTTCCTGCCCTCCCAGCATGAGCAGTGCCCCCAGCCCCGTGTCTGTGCCCCCAGACACGTGTCTGTGTCCCCCAGCCCTGTGTCTGTGTGCCCCCATCCCAGGGCTGTCCCCAGCCCTGTGTCTGTGCCCCCTCCCCAGGGCTGTCCCCAGCCCTGTGTCTGTGCCCCCAGCCCCGTGTCTGTGTCCNCCCCAGCCCCAGGGCTGCCCCCATCCCAGGGCTGTCCCCAGCCCCGTGGTGTCTGTGTCCCCCAGCCCCGTGTCTGTGTCCCCATCCCAGGGCTGTCCCCAGCCCAGGGCTGCCCCCCAGCCCCGTGTCTGTGTGCCCCCCGTGTCTGTGTGTCCCCCTCCCAGGGCTGTCCCCCTCCCAGGGCTGTCCCCACGTACTTCTTGCCCAGCTGCCGGGCCACGTCGCAGCGTTTGAAGCCCTGCAGGTGGTAGAGGCGCCGTGCCAGCCTCTTGGCAGCCTCGCTGTCCGCCCTGCAGCCGTTGGCCAGCGTGTCCGTGCTGCCCTGGTCCAGCTGCTCCGTGCTGCCCATGTCCGAGTCCGAGTCGGACAGGGTGTCCTTCAGGCTGGCGTCGCTGTGCAGGGACAGGAAACACTCAAGGAGCTCGAGGAAACTCACCCAAAATGCCACTTTTGAGTCCTTCTTGCCCTCACATGAAGTATGAAAAAGCAGCAATATGGCTGTGAAGTGGGCATTGGATGAACCCTCCCTCATTTCAGCTCAGATTAAACAGTGCAGTGCAATCCCAAATTGCTAGAAAAGGTGGAGAGAGGGCGGCTCCCCCTGAGAAAGGAGGATGCACCAAAGGAAGCAGCCTCAACACCTTTTAAGCTTCCTCTCCCCCCACTGTGGGTCCCAAACTCTTTCCAAGCCATGGACATCCAGGAAATCTTAGGGATGGATGCTGTGCTCTTCAGTTCAGGTTATTTGCTCAGGATGAGAAACTGCACTTGCACAGATCATTTCAGTGGGACTGGCATCAGCTTTGACTGCTGAGCTGCTCCCCTGCTGGCCTCGTGGCTGTGCCCACAGACAATGCCCTGAGCAGCCCTGCTGGCACCATCCAGGTGGGCATACAGCCCTTTATCTGCCTGCCCAAGGCCATTTACAGCACCAATTCATGCATTTCCAGCAGTGTGACTCACTGCTGGCCTGATAGCTGGACATACACTGCTCCAGCTCTCCCCTGACCTGGTTGCTCATCACTTGGCTTCCTCATGCAGGGCAGTGCCCTACAAATGAGCTGCTGCCTCCCAGGGGTGATGGTTTGGGTCTGAGCTGGTCCAGGGGATGAATGAAGTCTCTGCTGATCTCCTCATTGCCTGCAGAAGAACCTTTGGGGAGGCTTCTGTAGGGGTACCCTGTCCTAAGTGAAACCTTGAGGTTTGCCTGCACTTCAGAGGCTTTTGGGAGGGCACCCGACCATCCCCAGCCTGCCAAGGGCTCTGCAGGTGCAGGTGGAAGTTTTCCTGCTGGTGTTTGGCCTTTGTGCCACAACAGGACATGAGAGGAAGCACAAGGGGTGAAAGAGCAGTTCCAGCTCAATCATGCCCACTGAGCCTTGGTACTGGACTGGGATCTCCTAAGAAAAGGAGCCACTGTCCAAGAAACCCCCTGCCTTACCTGATGGAGTTGATGATCTTGGTGGCATCTTCCTCTGGCCCTTCCACGTGGAAGCCATTGGGGATACTCTTCAAGGAGAGCCGGCTCAGCACGTTCTCTGACCTGCTGCTGGTGATGGAGTGTCTGAGAGGGCTCCCAAAATCCCCCTCCGCTGCCTTGGCTGCCCCCTGCTCCTGCTTCTCAGCAGCCATGTGCTGAAGGGCTTCCCTCTGCTGGGCTGCCAGTTTCTGCTCCAGGAGCTCGGGGCTCTCCTTGGCCCTCTGCTGGATCAGGGGGGTGAGGGGGGCCTCGAAGCTGACACAGCTGTCGGTCTCGTCTGTCAGGGACAGCACGTCCAGAGAGTCCAGGCTGCTGTAGTAGGTGCCCTTCATAAGGTCAGACTCAACAATCTTCTCAAAGGTCGAGCTGAAGCCATCCCTGATGTCCTTGAACTGGAAATGCTCCCTGTCATCATCACTGCAGCTCAGCTTGGCATCTCCAGAAGCAAACCTGGACCAAAAGGAGAAATGTGGAAAATACTGTCAAGGCGATTCTTGTACTGTTCCACTTGGAGCTGGGAGGCAAGAGGAGAGGCAGAAATGGCTGCTGTGATAATGGCCCTTGGGATCTTTCTGTGGTATAACAGAAAGATTGATTCCCAATTTTCTTACAAGATTCTGGAGCTGAAAAAAACAGTTTTGTGGTGAGCAATCCCAGAGGCTGAGCCAGCCCTTAATTTGGTCATGTTCCAGTAAAAAGCCAGAGCTCTGAACTGGAGACTTTTGCATATGACACTTGCTACTAGATCCAGAATGACCTCCTGGTTATTGCTTAGCAGGTCTCACATTGCCATAATCCCAGGGAAGAGAGCCCTGTTCTTTCCATACCCTGTACAGAACCATTTCTATTCACTGCTCACACCACACACCTTGTGTAGTCCAGCCCTGTACTTGTCCCCTTCACCATCCCCATGTCCATCCTTTGGACACCTTTAGGTCTTCCTCATATTGTGGTGCCCAGAACTGCCCCAGGGCTCAGGTGAGGCCACCCCAGCTCAGAGCAGAGTGGGACAATTCCTCCCTGGCCCAGCTGGCAATGTTGGGCCTGATGTCCCCCAGGACATGGTTGTCCCCCCACCTTCCAGGGCACTCCTGACTCATGTTCCACTGCCATCCCAAGTCTGCTGTGTTGGTGGAGTGTGGATCCTGCCAGAGAAGGACACGGTGGAAACCAGGACTGTCTTGCCTCTGCACTGCAGTCTTTCTGCAAAGTTTTTCTGAAACTTTATGTGATGGAATGTGAATTTTTTGACAGCTATACGTTGCCATGGGAGGAAATGTGTGGGCAAAAGCCGCAGTCCCAAAACTGCAGGTGCTGAGCGTGTCTACAAGCAAAAGGTGGGGATTTCTCTGTTAAAAATGTTGCTCTTTCTCCATGAGTTCATGGGGCTGAAAGCAGAGAGTATCATTAACTGGTGGATCTGCAGAGCTGTGACCTCCCTGAGATCAGCAGGGCCAATGTTGGGGGCATCTGAGAAGGTGAAAGGAAAGGAAAATGGGGCTCTGACACACAATAGATGCCATGGGATAAACCAAAAAGGGGGAAAAGGAATTCAGTTAGTGCAAACTGCAACACAAACACTCAGTCTTTGGCTCTATTTCCCTGACATTTTTTTACCAACCATTTCCTGCATGGATGCCCTAACCTACCTTCATGAGGACAATCATAGGTTCTTTCTCCAGCTCTACCATGGAGTGATGACATTGGATGACTTCCCCCTTTAATTCTCCATTCCAGTGGGAAGAGCAAGTCTCAACACCTTCTTGTAAAGTACTTTAAAATTCAAGGAGAAAATGCATCATACAAGCAGCAACACGCAGATGATGACAAATGATTTGTCATCAGGAACAAATAGTTGACTGCTCATTAGTAAAACATCAGACCAGGTTCTCCTGTACCCAGACAGCTGTTCCCCAAAGGGAAGTAAAGAAAAAAAAGGGGAAACTCAGAGGTGATGCAGGATGACAGCAAATTCCTGGTGCCCTGGTGCATCTGCCACTTCTTCCTGACCCACACTGGCCCAGGAGAGCTGGACAGTCCCTGTGGTCAGGGCAGAGCTTGGCCCAGGCACATTCCTGCCCTTTACCCTGAGATAGGTGATCAAAGCCTGCCGAGCTCCCACACAGTGAGCTCACCCGATCTGCAGGCACTGGGAGCTTTCCCAGCCCTCAGCTGTGTCCCAGAAGTTTTCCAGCTGCCCTTCTGCTTTGAATATAGCGTGTGACTTGTCCCTTGTGCATTCAGCCTCCCAAAAGACTCCTTTGCTATCCAAGTGAGGATGTTTAGAGCAGATCACAGACCCAATCAGGTTGCATCATCTCCAAATCCTCAGCCTGCCACTTCTACCAATTCATGCCCTGTACCTTAAAATAATTGCATTTCCAAGTGATTGCAGCAGCATTCTCTGACTTAGCTTCCTCTTGAACTCACAGCCTCTGCCAGGGAGCCACCTCCCAGGCAAATCTGATTCCCCTGAAACCTGAGAGACCTGCAGCTATCCAAAATCTGCCTGCATAGCTCTTGGGGCTCATGGGACCTGCTGGGGACAGGCTCCCCAGCTCCCAGCAGCCTGCCCTGGACACTTCCTCTGCAGCACCTGCAGTTGGGCTTTCTGAAGCTGCTGCTTCTTGCTCCTGAGTGAAACAAGGCACCAGCTTTTTATAGAGAAGCCTGTTCAACAGCAGAGAAACAAAGCAGGAGGGATGCCTGCTGTCAGCCCAGCCCGCTCTGCTGCCCACGCTGCAGACAGTGTGTGGAACGTGCAGCTCAGCATGGAGCCTGCACGGGGCTGGAGCTGGGAGGTGATCCCCAGGACACTTTGGCCACCCTGCCCCGTCACAGCTCCTCTTGAGAAGGCCACATTCCTCTGGGACAACCCCTGCTGCTCCTCTTCAGTCCCTCCTGGTTTGCAGCATCTCTCCTGCCCCGGGGTAGGTGCACAGGCAGGGCTGTAAAATTCACAGTAAAATTCACATCAACCCCGGGTGGCTACAGCACAGAGCCCTGGCTGATTTCTGGTGGCAAAGGGAGGCATCCACACCCCTCCTGCAGGAATGGCACGGGAAGAACCTCTCCTCATCCCAGGGATCTGTCATTCCCCCTAAGCCCCCAGCCTGCAGAGTCCCATGGAGGTCTAGAAACCTGCAGAGACATAAAATCAGCTGTGGACGCCACACCAGTGTGGGTGCCCCCAGCCTGGGGAGGTCTGCCAGAAGAGAGGACTCAGGGACTGAGGGATATTGCACTCATGCAGGTTTGTCTCAGGCACTCGAGAGCTGGATGACACTTGTACCTTTTGTCCCTCACTGCTGTGCCTGTCACCCAGGCACTGATAGCACCTGCCACAGGTGCAGTGGAGAGCAAAGCTCAGTGCCATCCATGCCCTGTAGATACACAGCTGGCACCTGCTAGCCCAGGGACTGCCAGAGCCAGCCACGCTGCCAGGGACTGCCAGGGCACAGCAGCCTCCCGGACAAGCCTGCCTCTCCAGCATCCCCAGGCTCTTGTTTTAAGTTACCTCAGGTAACTCTGCCCTCAGTGCTGCGGTTCAGTCTCCACTTTGCAAGTGGGACACCCCCAAATCGAGCTCAACCAGCTCCTCTCAAGATCCCAAAAGTTTCCCCTTCACTTTAGTGACTCTGAGCAGAGACTGCTGCAATCACAGCTTTGTGCATTTGTAACAGGAAAAAAAAAAAACTGTGAGAAGCCCAGAGAAGAAAACGAGTAAAAAGTTACAAACAAGGAAAAAATGTGCGAGAAACCCAAAGAGAAACAGGAGTGGAAAGCCACAGTCAGCCATGAGAGCAGCTGCAGCTCCTTAAACTGATGAGTTACACACGGAGCAGAGTAACTCGAACCGAGGAGCCTTAAAAACAACACACACATCCCCCCCAGCACCGAGCCGACCTCACCGCGGCTCCGCACTCACCCGAACTGCTCGTCCGCCTCGTCAGCGCTCAGAGCCTCCGAGGATCCCAGCACGCTGTGCCACCGCTCCTTGCTGAGGGCCCCGCTGGCCGTGTGCGGGCGGGGGGAGCCGCTGTCCCCCGCCCCGGCTGTGTCCCGGCCCCGCCGCCGCTCCGGGCCCGCGGCCANGCTCGCCCTCAGCCCATGGCACAGGGCTGCTCTCGCTCATGGTCCGCTCGCTGTCCCAGCGCTCAGCTCAGGCTCGGCACTACCTACAGGGGAAAAGAAATCGCGGTGTGAGCATCACAAAGGCAGGGTGAAGCCCTCGCCCCACCTCACATCCCCGGTGTAAAAGCAGGGAAGGTCTGTTCTGGTGCTTGGTGCTTTTGAAGGCCCAGTGCTCAGACTCAGGGCAGTGAGATGGGAGAGGAAGAGCTGCCGTGGTGGTGCTGAGCCAGGCACGCACCTTTCCTGCTGCTCCTGTCACCCCAGAGGGCCCCGGGACAGGGGACGTGTCCCATGCGGGCTGGTGATGCCCAGGGCTGGGGACAGGAACAGGGCACGCTGCACTTCCCAGACTCCCTGCTGGGGATGCTATTCCCTGCCCTCCAAAAACAGGAGAAATAGGTGAAACAGGCAATAAGCATGATTTATTATTTTCTAGCCGTTCTAAGCAGCTGTGCTGTGCCAACCTGTGTGAGTCTCCCTGCTGGCTGAGCATTTCTGCAGAGCATCTTGCCTGCCAGAGCTCCACTTCTCTTTTCCCAAAACACACGTACTGCTGAAGGGCGTCACAAGCTGCCAGCTAAAACCCTGGCAAAAGTGTCCTGATTGAATATTCCCTGGGCTGCTCTCTCTGTAGGGCAAGGGAAGGACACGGTTTTGCATTGACATAATTAGGATTTTTTTGACAAAAGGGCACTTTATTGGCAAATAGACCATTGATGCAAAGTCTTACAAGCCCCACAGTGCTGTGCAAGCTTTACTCCATCATAACCCTCTCCCAGCTGCAGTCAAATACCACCAGAAATGATCTCTTCTGGAAGCAGGAGGATTCTGCATGGCACCCAGGCTGAGCCTCTGTAACAGCTGATTTTGGTTTTAAGCAATATGTGTCTTCACAGATGTTTTTAAAATATTATCTGTCCTCATAGGGCTGTTCAGCCTGGAGGAGACAAAGCTCCAGGGAGACCTCAGAGCCCATTCCAGAACCTAAAGGGACTCCAAGAGAGCTGGAGAGGGACTTTGATAAGGCCATGAAGTGACAGGACAAGGGCGAATGGTTTCACATTGACAGGGGCCAGGGCTGCATTAGAGATTATGAAGAAATTCTTCCCTGTGAGGGTGGGCAGGCCCTGGCACAGGTTGCCCAGAGAAGCTGTGGCTGCCCCATCCCTGGCAGTGTCCCAGGCCAGGTTGGACAGGGCTTGGAGCAGCCTGAGACAGTGGAAGGTGTCCCTGCCCATGGCAGGGGTTGGAGGATAATCCCTGAGGTCCTTTCCACCCCAAACCATTTGGTGATGTGACTGATTCTGCTGCACAGGACGCCTGGCTCATCAGTGCCAGCAGGCAGACAGGACTCTGGGGTTCTCCCCTAACTCAGTTCCTAACTCACATCTGAAGCAGATCATCTGAATTCCCTGCCTCAGTTTCCCTCTCAGTGAACCTTTGAGCAGTCAGGAGGGGTGCCCAGGTTCAGCAATACTGGGTGCTCTCACTTGCTGATCTGAAGCCTTTATTAGCAGTAAAATCACTGATTTCTTGGCCAGGTCAGGACTCTATGAGTTCTTGTAAATGAGAGGTGCAGAACTGCAGCTGCCTCTGCTCTCACCCCTGTGGAGATGTCAGCAGCCCCTCCCTGCTGCTGCTTCAGCTGCACCTGAGAAGGGACAGGAGGGATTTGGACCCAAACACCCCTCAGTGGCCTGGGTAGGGGCAGATCCATGCAGGTACATGCTGAGCTGCTGAGCAGGACAGATCCCAAGGGGAACCCCAACTCCTGCCTGCCTTTGCTCCTGTCCTGTCGGAGTCCAGGACATCCCTCTGGCAGCCCTGGAGGGTTTGGAGACCGGACAGGGGGTCTGGGGTCTGTACAGGGGGGTCAGAGCCTCACACAGAGCCCAGGAGGACACTGCCTCTGATCCCTGCCATGGCAGTGAATGCCCACAGTGGATGAAGAATCACAAACCCTAAGAATTTAAAAATAAGTAGTAGCTAGTTTGTTATAGAATATAAATATAGAAATTAGGATTCTTAGCATATGTGGGTGAAGGGACAGGATGGAGGAATTGGGGAGTGGCCCCTGAGCTCCTTGTTCTTGCTCTCGTCCTCCATCTTTTGCTGAGTTGGACTTTAGAGATTGGTTTAGAGTAGAATTGACATGTTAGTGTAGGTAGTAGGTACAGGCAAATTTTTGTAAATAACAAATCCATCTTGGACAGTGGTTGGGTGGGAGATCCCGCACTGAAGGTTTGGGGCTCTCTGACCCGCCCAGTCCCCGCGTGTCCTGCTCTGCTGGGGATGCCCTGCAGAGCTGGACAAGAACTGAGAGATAATTTAGAATAAACAGCCTTGAGAACACTGCTGGACTCAGCCTGTCTGCTCTGGCTCTGGTGTGAAACACCCAGGGCAAAGAGAAGACTGAAAACCTGATTGCCCCGGGGAACAGCAACCCCAGGGAAATCCCCAGGGAACAGCAACCCTGGGGGAGACCCCACTGCCTCGGGGAACAGAAACCCCGAGGAGAATCTCAGGGAACAACGACCCCGAGACTGCCCCACAGCCCAGGCACTCCTGGGCCTCACATCCCGTGTGTTCTCCCCGTCCTGCTGCCCACAGCGGGGAGGTGCGATGGGCTGGGGAGTCCAGAGCCCTGCATGGGTGAAGCGCTCCCTGAGGACTGCGGGTGCCACAGCGCTGGGACAGGGCAGGTCCCTCCTGCAGGCAGGGCTGTGACTTACTACACGAGCACACGCTGGTGAGGTTTTACCCTCCTGCGGGCAGGGCTGTGGCTTTACCTCTTCTCCGGGTGTGTCCATGTGCATCCCTCGCTGTGGCGGGCGGCACCGCCGCACCTATCGCAGCTCCCGATCCCCGCACGGCCCCTGCCTGCAACACATCAGAGACAGTGACTCCCGGCACAGAGAGGAGAATCCTGCTGCTTTCTGCCACCCTGTCACTGCGGACATGGAAGGAACTACACGAGCACACGCTGGTGAGTGAAATAGGAAGGAAAAAGGACGAGTTTATTTACAGAACTTAGTTTTATAGATTTTCTATTTGGTCTGTGGATTGGAAGATGGAACTCCACCTCTCAACCCACATTGGTCAAGCTGTCAGTCATCTTTCTCTTCTTATTTAGAAATATGTAAACAATGAAAGACAGTTAGCAAAACATGGCCAGTGTTTACAGTAGAAAGTGTGATAAGGTAACATTTCTGACTCCAATATGAAGAACTTAACAGAAGGCTTAAAAAGTCTTCAAAACCAGAGTAACACCACCCTGCTGCTGCTCCTCATCTGGCTGTTTCCCAGACCCATGCTGTGACTCCTCAGCAAGCACTATTTCCTCAGCCTGCTCTGGTTCTCTGGGGTTTTCAGAGTATTCCTTACACAGGGCTTCTTTCCTCACAAAGCCCCCCAGCCAGCTGAAGTAGAGCAAAGGGACCCTGTGGTTGCAGGTTTCAGGAGTAACCCGTCAATGTGAGCCCACAGAATGCCCAATTTTACCCTTCAGATCCACAGAGTGAGATACCTGAGTCCTGGACTGATCCCCCCAACAAAGAGCCACGTTAAAGGTCTTTGAGCTCCATGCAAGCAAATCCGAGCTATCAAAGTGATTGATGTAGCAGCATTTCTCCTGCAGAGTGTTTGTACAATGCAGGGATGGCCAGTGATGCATCCCCCGAGGTGACCCAGGCTGGGGGAGCATGTCAGGTCACCACAGAGGATGTGTCCCCTGCAGACACTGCCCGAGCTCACAGGCCACACTTGCACAGAGCTGATGGAGACAGAAGGACAGGACACCACTGCCTGTGAGCTGCTGGAGGTGATGGGTGGGTCAGGGCCCAGATGTGCCCCCTGCCTTCCAGTGGCTGGAAAGAGCCCATGGAGCAGATGTCTGTGTCGAGTCCCTGCAGAGGGATCTGCTTACACCCTCTTTTGGGCTGCCCTTGAAGCCTTCAGCTTCATTCTCCATTGACAAGAAAAATGCTGGCCTAGACTTCCTGGTCACCAGCACATCACCCTCCTGCAGCCCAGGATCCCACCTGCAGGAGCTGAGCCCTCCCAGGAAGGGCAAAACAAGCACCTGGGACAGTCCTCAGTTCACACATGTGGGCCAGGTCTCCTCTAGCCTGTTTATCTGCCATCCCAAATTAAGGGGGAAAACTGTAAATCTCTTTCCCACCAAATCCAGGAGGGAAAATCAGTCCCATGCCCTGAGAGCAGGGCCAAGCCAATGCAGCATGTCCCAGGAACTGACTTGCAAAACTACCAACACTGTCCTGAGCATAACCACACTGCCATCCCCAAAAACACTGAAAGCCTAACATGGGCCAAATCTGGACTTTCTCAAAGTGAGAGTATAACACAGACATGGAAGACATGCAACACAGAGCTCAAATCTCTGGAGGAATCTTTCCAGCAAAACTTTAGAGCAGAGAAAAAACTTTTTTTTCTTAAGATGAGATGAATAATGTGGGGGTTTTGAGTGAATATTTTTTTAAAAAACAGCCAAAAGGCTTTGAGCTGAAATGCTCCATCTCCCTGCCATCCATCCTAAAACTCCAGTAGGAACCACCCAAGCTGAATTCCAGTCCAGTAGCTGAAGCTTGGCACAGCTGTATCCAACCAGAAAACAGGAAACTAAAAGCCGTTAGATGAGCCTGAGTAAGAAATGTTGGCAAGCCTCAATGTGGTGTCCCCGCCATCCCTCCTAACTTTAAGTAACTTCCATTATTTATATTAAAAGAAAAAAAAACACCACCATTTTTATTACACATAAACTACTATAGTTCTTAAGCATTACACTGCTGTTTCCCCTCTGTGAAGCCTTGCTGGAATGCCTGTGGTCTGGAAGGAGTGCTGAGGAATCAATAGTTAAAGCCTGAGTCATGCTCCTCCTTGGCCCGTGC
Source organism: Cisticola juncidis (assembly GCA_013400215.1). Classification (NCBI taxonomy): domain Eukaryota; kingdom Metazoa; phylum Chordata; class Aves; order Passeriformes; family Cisticolidae; genus Cisticola; species Cisticola juncidis. Next base: position 236,348 of record VXBR01010300.1, read on the forward strand.
TCCTGCTGCAGAGGAGGCACCAGGGAAGCCTGGCAGGATGTGTGCACAGACTGTGGCTGAGCTGGGAGGACCATCAGCTCCCAGTGTGACAAAACTGGGAGCTGAGCACAGCCAGGAGGAGAAATCCAGGCCTCCTGCAGCCTCCTGACCCTTGGGAGTTTTGTATCTCCCACTGCATCCCTGCTCTATTGCACCTGCCTGGGGGCTGCTGGAGTCTGCAGACAAACTGAGGGTGCAGCAACCCGTGACAAACTCCCAACTGTGGGAGTCCAGGACATCCCTGTGGCCACCCTGGAGGGTTTGGAGACCGGACAGGGGGTCTGGGATCTGTACAGGGGGGTCAGAGCCTCACACAGAGCCCAGGAGGACACTGCCTCTGATCCCTGCCATGGCAGTGAATGCCCACAGTGTAGGAAGAATCACAAGCTGAGAGAATTCAAAATAAGTAGTAGCTAGTTTATCATAGAATGTAAATGTAGAATCTGGGATTTTTAGTATATGGGGCTGAAGAGACAAGCTGGAGGAATTGGGGAGTGTCCCCTGTGCTCCTTGTTCTTGCTCTCGTCCCCCATCTTTTGCTGAGCTGGATTTTAGAGATTGGTTTAGAGTAGAAATGCCATGTTAGTGTAGGTAGTAGGTACTGGCAAAATTTTGTAAATAAAAAATCCATCTTGGGCAGTGGTTGGGTGGGAGATCCCGCACTGAAGGTTTGGGGATCTCTGACCCGCCCAGTCCCCGCGTGTCCTGCTCTGCTGGGGACGCCCTGCAGAGCTGGACAAGAACTGAGAGATAATTTAGAATAAACAGCCTTGATAACACTGCTGGACTCAGCCTGGCTGCTCTGGCTTTGGTGTGAAACACCCAGGGCAAAGAGAAGATTGAAAACCTGATTACCCCGGGGAACAGCAACCCCAGGGAAATCCCCAGGGAACAGCAACCCTGGGGGAGACCCTGATACCCCGGGGAACAGAAACCCCGAGGAGAATCTCAGGGAGAAGCAATCCTGAGACCCAACAAACCACCAACAACTTGATTTTTGCTTGCAGTGACAGTCACTTGAAGCACACACAGGTTGTGAGTGGCTGAGGCTTCCCAGAATCTCCACAGGAGCTGCAGGATTGGATTGTGGCCGTTTGTGGCTCTGATTGCAGCTACTCATGGTGATGCCTTGCACTGCAGGCAGCTCCTGCCACACTCCCAGCTCATCCCAGCTGCAGAGGATCCCTCCTACCCTACAGCTCCTCCTGCTGCTCCCCAGTCGTGGGGAAGGTGTGTGAGCAGAGGGAGAAGCAGACAGGCTGTGAGGGCACAGCTTGGGAAAGCTGGAATACAAATGATGGTTTGCAGCTGTCCACATCTGCCTCCAGCAGAAGCTGAAAGGTCACCAGCTCTGGACAAAGCCCAAACCCAGACTCTCCACACCATTCTGCTTGCTCTGGAAAGTGCAGCTCAGCCTCTGAAGCTGCCAGAGCTTCAACCAGGCTTTGGGGAGAGAACACTGCAGCACTGGGGCAAGGGATGGAGAGGTGTTCAGAGGGTCCTTGGGGCTCCTCTGACTGTCCCAAAGCTGCACAGCGTGGCTGCCTCGGACTGCAGGATGATACTCCCCAAGTCCCTCCTCATTTCCTTCTGTTCCTGCTTTGCAAAGTGCTCTGTGAAGCAGGTGGGGGCTGAGAAGTGGTGTGTGGGTTCCCATCAGTGGATTTTCACAAGTCTTGCCCTTTCTGCAGGCTCAGATACCCCCTCAAGTGACTGCTCTTCCCTAGATCCTGGGAATAGGGTGGGCACCCCTTGCATCTCCAGTGTTCCCAGCTTCCCACAGACATCACTGGGGTTAGCACTCAAAAAAGGGTCTGGCAAGAAAAGGGGATGACTGGCACACATCCTGTCAGAGTCCAGGACATCCCTCTGGCAGCCCTGGAGGGTTTGGAGACCGGACAGGGGGTCTGGGGTCTGTACAGGGGGGTCAGAGCCTCACACAGAGCCCAGGAGGACACTGCCTCTGATCCCTGTACATAGGAGTGAATACTCACATGTAAGAGGAATCACAAATCCTAAGAATTTAAAAATAAATAGTAGCTAGTTTGTTATAGAATATAAATATAGAAATTAGGATTCTTAGCATATGGGGGTGAAGAGACAAGAGGGAGGAATTGGGGAGTGGCCCCTGTGCTCCTTGTTCTTGCTCTCGTCCCCCATCTTTTCCTGAGTTGGATTTTAGAGGTTGGTTTAGAGTAGAAATGACATGTTAGTGTAGGTAGTAGGTATTGGTAACATTTAGTAAATAAAAAATCCATCTTGGGCAGTGGTTGGGTGGGAGATCCCGCACTGAAGGTTTGGGGATCTCTGACCCGCCCAGTCCCCGCGTGTCCTGCTCTGCTGGGGACGCCCTGCAGAGCTGGACAAGAACTGAGAGATAATTTAGAATAAACAGCCTTGAGAACACTGCTGGACTCAGCCTGTCTGCTCTGGCTCTGGTGTGAAACACCCAGGGCAAAGAGAAGACTGAAAACCTGATTACCCCGGGGAACAGCAACCCCAGGGAAATCCCCAGGGAACAGCAACCCTGGGGGAGACCCCACTGCCTCGGGGAACAGAAACCCCGAGGAGAATCTCAGGGAACAACGACCCCGAGAGATCCCAGCCAGGAGTGGTCACAGCAGTGGATGGTGTGGCCCTGTGAGCTGTAGACTGCTGTTAAGCAGGAGCTCCATGATTTGGAGCAGACCAGCTCTGTAAGGCTCACAGAAGGAGAGGAACGTAGATTCATGCTAGAAAAAGCACAGTATTGCTGTAGGAGAGGCTAAGGAAAACCAAGGCATCCCTGATCCATGGCTAACCATGGCCTTTCCATCTCCTTCCCAGAGCTGGGGCTTGGTAGGAGAATGGCACAGAGGCTGGATGTTACATTCCCCTGTGGGAATGGTTTCTCCCCCATCAGGGACCCCTAGAGCTTGTGCTATGTAGTTTGACACTTCTTTCCCTTTCTGACCCCACTGGCTGTGTCCCAAACTGCCCCACCCTGACAAGAGCTGAGAAAAGCCCCTGTTCCTCTGTGCACTCTCTGTTTCCCCCTGGAGACCACCTGGAATAAACATCTGACTGCAGCTAAGGGTGAGAGCCTCTCTTTTGGATCCTTTCTCCTGTCTATGGATATATTCCTCCAGGACTGAGCTAGTTTAGACCCCTGAAGGGGATAAAAGGAGGATTTATATTCAACTGGCCCCCGATGTGGGTTGGAAATTCCTATGAACCTACACCAGAGCTGCTGAAGGGACTGAGAACCCCATCCCTGTGGCCATCTCATGCTCCTGAGATGCAGGCCAGACTCAGCAGGCCAAGAGCTTTCACCTTCATTTCTCAGACTTCCAGCAGCACCAGCTCATCCCTGTGAGCTTCCAGTGCCACAGGACAATCCAGGACAGCCCTCCCTCCCTGCTCCAGCCCTGCTCTGCCCAGGGTCCTGCACAGCCCCTGGGCCAGCAGGAGACAGGGCAGGGCTGGCTGGGAGGGAAGGAGGGCAGAAATGCCCCATCATCTGCTTTGGGATGATGCTGGATTTGCAGTGGGACCAGCAAAACTGAGCTGGCATCCTCTGCAGGGAAGCACTGGTCCCAAAGAGGCCGGGCAGAGATGCAGCAAAGTTTGCCCTGATTTTGTGAGGGGTTGGAAACCACACAGCAGCTCTTTCAGGGCCTGGCTCTGGAAGTGTCCCAGCTTTTGTTGAAGCTGAATGGCTGGTGGGAAATGATTTATTTTTAATTTTCTTCCCTGCGTTACGAACTGGAAAGGCTCCCACTTCAGTTTTGTGTAACCACTTGGCTGCTGGGACACAGGAAGGCTTGGGGAAGAATCCTGCTGCTTAGTCAAGCATGTGCCTTTCCTCAAGTTCACGCTGAGCTGGGCTGCTCCCTGCAGCAGCCTTGCTTGTCCTTGCTGCTCTTGGTAAAAAGAGAATCATGGAATTCAAATCCCTTGCTAAAAAGAGAATCATGGAAGGGTTTGGGTTGGAGGAGATGTTGAACTTCTCAGGCTAAAATGCCTGTAGTGACATCCTTTGCTGTCATGGATCAAATGCTCCCAGTTCCTGTGAGCAGGAATGGGATGTGCCCAGAGCCATTGATGTCCAGGCTGTGGATTCCACTCCTCTGATGTCCAGGCTCTAAATCCCATCCCTCTGATGTCCAAGCTGTAGATCCCATCCCTCTGATGTCCAGGCCGCAGATCCCATCCCTCTGATGTCCAGGCTGTGGATCCCATCCCTCTGATGTCCAGGCTGCAGATCCCACCCCTCTGATGTCCAGGCTGTGGATCCCATCCCTCTGATGTCCAAGCTGTAGATCCCATCCCTCTGATGCCCAGGCTGTAGATCCCATCCACAGTGTGGCTGCAGGACAGGGATGGATGTGCTTTTACGACCTGACTTAGCAGTGAATTTATAAAAGGCAGGTGTCACACACATGGGCACAGTCAGGGCTCTTTGAAGACAGTCCTGTAGAGACTGGAGAGATCACAGCCAAGGTTCTTCTTTTCTGAAGCACATTTCTTCCTTCTTGTGTCTCTGCTTTGACCTCTGCCCTTTCAACATGGCTGAAAATAAAAACCTGCCACCATTCTCATTGTGAAAATCCTAATTTATTTCTCCCATGGTCTTGGTTTTTATATGATTTTGGAGATCTCAGTCATATCATTCTCAGCCTCTCCAGATTGTAGACCCTGCCTTCTGTAGACCCTGCCTTCTTAACCTGTTCTCAAAAGACAGCTTATCCACTCTCCTAAACATTTTGGCTACCTTTTCCTGGATTTTCTCCAATTCTTTTACTTCTATCCCTCTGTTACAGCCTGAACACAGGGAAAGCAGCACTGCACAGTGAACTCTCAGTGTGGGCACACAAAGATTTGTGCAGCACCAAACTGCTCTGCAATCCTCCCCTGCTCTGTCCAGGGGTCCCTCCCTGATGACACCAAGTTCTAAATCACCACCAGCATTTCTGCTGCAGACCAGGCAAGGGGCAGGGCTGGGCTGAGCCCTCAGCCACCACTGAATTCCAGAATTCCACTTTGCAGAGCCCCTGGAGCACTGGTGGTCCTTGCTCATGGGCAAAATGCTGTCCCAGTGGTTTCCATCCATCTCTGCCCGTGCAAACTGCAGGTCCTGCACCCTTCACTTCCAGTTGGAAAAGAGGCTGTGGATAAAACTTATCCCACAGATTAAAATAAACCAGCTCCATGCTAAAAAAAGAGTCTTTGGGTAATCAGAAATCACTATGCAAGGAACATAGTTTTTCTTGAAACCAAATCCTACAGCTCCTTATTTTGAATTTTTATTAGAGTCCCCAGAGCAATTAGGACACATTGAGATACAAATGGCTCCTGCTAAACTTCATCCTGGGGAAACAACAGCATTTTTTTGCTTATAGAAAACAATAAAACTGAATCTTAAAATCCTTAACAGCTTTCCTGCTTGCACAATTTTGCAGTTATTAAAACAGGGAAAGATAAAAGCTTATCTTTAGTAATTTTTGCATGTTCCTTTCCTCGTGCTGACACCTTGGCTGAGCAGCACTTTGGGCACAGAGCCTTCTCCAGCCCTGGGTGTGCCCCATGCAAACCTGGCTGTTCCTTCTCAGGGGAAGCAGAATTGTGAGCTCAAGGCTGTGCAAAGGGGTGAAAGGCTGAGCTGTGTCCTGCTCTGGGCCAGCACAGCAGGGACAGGAGCTCCTGGAGCTGAGGAAGGGCCTGGAGCATCTCCAGGAAAGGCTGAGGGAGCTGGAGCTGCTCATGGAGAGGAGCCCTGGCTGAGAGGGGCCCTCAACCCTGGGTGTCCCCAAGTGTCCCTGTGTGTCCCTGTGTGTCCCTGTGTCTATCCCTGGGTGTCCCTGTCTGTCCCTGTGTCTGTCCCTGATTGTTCCTGGGTGTCCCTGTGTTTGTCCCTGGGTGTACCTGGGTGTCCCTGGGTGTACCTGGGTGTCCCTGGGTGTCCCTGTCCATGCCAGGGTGTCTCTGGGTGTCCCTGTCTGTCCTTGGGTGTCCCTGGGTGTT
>VXBR01010300.1:242420-256134 GCA_013400215.1 Cisticola juncidis
CAATGCCCCAGAGCCACGGGCAGGGCTGAGCCCAGGAGCTGCCCCTGCACAGGAGGCACAACTTCTGCCCTGGCAGGGCCAGCCCTGAGCAGAGCCCAGAGAGGCTGTGGAGTGTCCCTCCCTGGGACACTGCAGATCTGCTGTGCCCTGAGCTCTGGGATGGCCCTGCTGGAGCAGGGAGGTGACACCAGGTGAGACCCTGTGGGCCCTTCCAACATTCCCTGGCCTGTGGTTCTGTGATTCTGAGATTCTGTGGTTTTGAGGTTCTGTGGTGCTTTGGTTCTCTGGTTCTGTGGTGCTGTGTTTCTGTGGTTCTGTGTCTCTGTGCTTCTATGGTGCTGTGGTTCTGTGATTTTGAGGTTCAGTGTTTCTGAGATCCTGTGTTTCTGTGGTTGTGTGGTTCTGTGATCCAGTGGTTCTGTGGTTCTGTGTTTCTGTGGTTCTGTGGCTCTGTGGTTCTCTGGTGCTGTGATGCTGTGGTTCTGAGGTTCTCTGGTTCCGTGTTTCTGTGGCTCTGTGTCTCTGTGTTTCTGTGTTTCTATGGTTGTGTGGTTCTGAGGTTCTGTGTCTCTGTGGTTCTGTGATTCTGAGGTTCTGTGGCTCTGTGGTTCTGCAGTTCTGTGGTTCTGTGTCTCTGAGGTTCTGTGGCTCTGTGGTTCTGCAGTTCTGTGGTGCTGTGGTTCTGTGGTTCTGCAGTTCTGTGGTGCTGTGGCTCTGTGGTTCTGCAGTTCTGTGGTTCTGCAGTTCTGTGGTGCTGTGGTTCTGTGGTTCTGCAGTTCTGTGGTGCTGTGGTGCTGTGGTTCTGTGTCTCTGAGGTTCTGTGTCTCTGTGGTTCTGTGGCTGCACCCTCACTTTACATCCCGTGATGTGTCAGGAGTCACTTCAGCCTCCACAGCACTGGGCCAAAACGCAGGGACAGTGGGGCCTGTGGGTGTCCCAGGAGAAGCCAGCTCCAGGCAGAAGGTGCAGGAGAAAGCACCTGAACATCCCTGTGCTCCACAGCGTGCCAGGCCTGCAATCCTCCTGGAACAGGCTCCTTTCAACCCCATCCAGGACCTCACAGCCTCACCAAGGAGCACAGAGATCCTGCTGCAGCCGGGGGGTCTGTCTGATCCTGAGCTCCTCCTGCACAGCAAACCCTGACCCCTTGGGGACTGCCACTCCTGCAGAAACCACTGCAGCTCACAGGAATCCTCCTGTAGCTCAGAGAGAACAGGAGCTCCAGAGAGGAAACAGCAAAGGAGGGCAAATTTTACTGCATCCTGGGGAAGGGGCAGCTCCCAAGGGGTGTTCCTGCCTCTTCAACACAACGCTCCCCACTGTGGGGTCTGGAGCCCAAGGCCATGAGCCCACGGCACAGATCCCAAGGCTGCAGCTGCAGAGGGGTCACAGGGACACCAAAGGATCCCAGCCAGCTCTTTCCTGGTGTGGGGAAAAGGGGGAGAAAAGGGGCAGAGGCCTTTTGTGCCCGAGCACCCCAGTTTCAGGGAACTCCCAGAGCTCAGAGAAGAGCCTGAGAGAAGGATCCTGTTCTGGGTACCAGGTGAGTCCCAGTGGCTCCAGTCCTGCCTTAGTGCAGAACAAACAGCTTGTAATGAGTGTTGGGTTGAGTCCAGCTCAAGACAGGAGTTCTCAGGGGTCTCAGGCTCAGCTCAGAGCTCCATCCTCACCTGGCCTATCTGCTCTGGTGCTCACCTTCTCTGGAGGGGGAGTTTACAGTCTGAGTGTCTATAGGGTTGGGTTTTTTATATAAAACCAGGCTGTTTATGGGGCCTTTCTGCTGAGTTCTGTGCAGCATTGTAATTGAATTCATTAAAACCCAGCTTTCCCCAGAGCCAGGGTTACCTTCCATAAAAATCCACAAGACTTGCAACTGCTTCTCATAACCCATAAATGGAAACAGCTTCTTCCCCTCTCTTTCCCTCCCTTTGCTTGATCCTCCTTCCCCACATTCTCCCAGTACCCAAAATAATAAAACAGGGCTGGCAGCTGACTCAGACCCCAGAAAAGGAAATTCCTGCCATGCTGTCTGTCTACACTAAGCCCATGCAACGCCTCGCTGCAAGATTTCAGGAGGCAGCAGGCAAGGCCATCCTGCTGGATGGGAGAAACATCCAGAGGGATGGAGAGCAGCACTGCAGGATGAAATGGGGGTTTGGAAGGGAGGCTAACTCCCTTCACACTCCAGCACTTCCATAAACCTTGGAGATGAGGAGCAGTAACACATCAGGCTTTCACAGAGGTGCTCTGGCCACAGAAGCTGGTGGGCAGTGTGTGCAGATGGCATCCAGCCCAGGGGATGTGGGGACCAGCAGCACCGTGAGCCCACATGCCCAGAATGTGCTGGGCACGGGCTTTGGGCTCCTTGGGAGCTCAGAGTGCCCCAGAGAGAAGGGAGCAAGGTCTTCCTGAGCATCTCCCAAACCTGTCAGGAGTCTCAGGGTTGCTGTTCCCTGAGATTCTCCTCGGGGTTGCTGTTCCCTGAGGCAATCAGGTTTTTGTCTTCTCTTGGCCCTGAGTGTTTCACACCGAAGGCAGAGACGACAAACTGAGTCCCCAGTGCCTGTTCCAAGGTTGTTTATTCTTCATTATCTCAGTTCTGTCTCAGCTCTGCCAGGCCTCCCTGGCAGGGGCATTATCTCAGTTCTGTCTCAGCTCTGCCAGGCCTCCCTGGCAGGGGCATTATCTCAGTTCTGTCTCAGCTCTGCCAGGCCTCCCTGGCAGGGGCATTATCTCAGTTCTGTCTCAGCTCTGCNCCTGGGCTCTGTGTGAGGCTCTGACCCCCCTGTACAGATCCCAGACCCCCTGTCTGGTCTCCAAACCTTCCAGGGTGGCCACAGGGATGTCCTGGACTCCAACAAGGACAACGACAGCAAACAGACTTTTGTGGGTGCTGACATCAGAGAAAGCTGGTTTGGAGCCAGCTGATGGTGTCCAAAGCTGAGGTGAGCAATGTGCCACACCAGATAACTCCTCACTCGTCAGTGAGAGTGTGAAACCTCCCATTCTCTCCACACAGCTCTCCCTCATCCCAGGGAACCACCAGGAGCAACCTGCTGGCATCAGTGGGACTGAGACAGCTGCTCTGGAAGCTGGAGGATGAGGGAGGGGATCCTCCTCTGAGAAAGAGGACAGCAAGCATTGTGGATGGCATTACAGATATCTACAGACATTCAAAGGGTCTGCATTTCCACCCTGGACTGCCTCCAGGTAAGAAGGAATCACCTCAGTCTCTGTGAGGAGGGTGACCAGGCTGCCTTGGCAGAGAGGAATGGTCCTGGTTCTGCCCAGCAGAGACCCAGCCCTGCTCCCAAAGGGGTTAAGCAGAATTTCTGCTTTCTGCCCACACAGCTCTGTGCACACCAGGATGTCCCCACAGCCTCAAGAGGAACTCCTGCTTCAGGACCCCTGGGTGCTCCTGAGTGTCCCCATGCCAGCCCTGCCATTCCAGCTGGCCTCCAAACCAGGGCACTGCCACAAGGCACCCATGGATAGCAGAGACCTTGACTGCTGGAGATGTCTGAGTCCAGAAAAGGCTGCTGGAGAGTCCAGATAGGGCTGATTGCTCTGGCTGATTTCAGCAAGCAAAGCACAACGTGGGATCCACCAGTGTCCACTTCAGACCCAAGGCAAGTCATCCATGTGTGAGGGGAACAGCTGGGCAGCAGTCACACCAGTGGGCACTTTCTATTTTCATCTCAGGGAAGGAAAAAAAGAACAGCTTCCCTCACCCAGATCAGACTGAGATGCACTTATTTGGCTTGAAAACACAGACTCAGCCAAGATTTGCTGACAGCCAACAGGGCTGAATCTTCCCTGCCTGAAATTAGAGGGTGTGAGGGCACGAAACGTGGCAATTCCACTAAAGTCAGCAGCTCCACTTGGGCATAAAGCTGTCTGCCCAGAGGACCTGCAAGGAGCAGCCTGAGAATGTGAGGTCTAACATGAAGGGACTTTAATACGTCACGAGGACCAAACCAAGGCATTTGAGAGGCAAAGTGGAGAGAGGGAGCCACTACAGGGGCACATTCAGGACAGTGCTGTAGGAAAATCACCCCCTCCCAGCCTAGGACGTGAACATCAGTGAATACTGTGCCTATAAGCAGAGTATATTCACTTTCACTTATATATTCACTTATTCAGAATATTCACTTTTCCCAGTGAATACTCTGCCTATAAGCTCACTCCAGCAGGCCATTTTTAATGTGGTTTAGGACAAAAATTCCACTTTTGCTTTCAAAACTGCAGAAAACATTCCTATAAAAGAAGCATGGGCTAAGTAAATCTTTCAAAGGCAAAGAGATGATCACTGACCTTCTGCAAACTGCCTGTTGGCTGTAGAAAACCAAGGAGGCACCAGCAGTTCATCATCCTTCCATGCTGGAGGAGTGACACTCATCCTGTTCTCTGGAAAGGGTGTTTGTTTTGCAGGTAACATGACCACTCTCTCCTTTCTCCAGCATCTTTCACTCAAGGAAAAATGGTCTGGGGCACACCTACATTTTTGGTGTCTCCACCACACCTTTGCAGTGATGTGCTGTCTGCTCAGTCTCCCAGGCTGCAGTCAGCAGGGTGTAGAAATGGCAGAAAACATAATTGCCTATTTATTCTCAGAACTCACAGACCAGGATGGGATCACCAAAGGAAAAGCAGGATTTTGTGTTCTGTTAGGATCTGTTATCATTATCTTTGACATGGCACAGGAGATGCTGCTCAGAACTTGGATATACCAGAACTTGCCTGAATACATGGAAAAGCACTTTGAGGGAGACTCAGCTCACCCCAATGCATCTCCAGCTGAGCTCAGCCCCCAGGGCTCAGGACCAGCAGAGAGGCTGTGTCTGATCTGCATTAGAAGTTTGTGTTACAGGCAGAAGGATTCACTCTGCTGCTCTTTGTCCCCAGCCTGGGACAGAACCCAGCTCTGGTGCTTCTGCTGCAAACACCCATGTGAAAAACACAGGGCACCTGCCCAGCCCAGGATACTGGGGCTGCAAACCTTTCCACAGGGACATCTTCCTGTGACATGGCCACACCTGGCCCCCCTAGGCACCACTGCCTCTGAGCAGCCTGAGCTGCTGAAGCTGACTTGTTCTGAAAACAGAGCAGGTTGTCCAGAAAGTGCAAGGGAAACCCTGCTGGAGCCATTTTGCAGCTCCTGTGCAGAGCTGGATCTGCCCTTGATGGATGTGCTGGATAACCACGGTGGGAGGAGAGGGATTTCCTGAGGAAGGACTCTAACAGACACACCCCCAAACTGATGGAAAGCTGCTTTACAGGGACAGGGATGCTGCTTCTCCTCCTTCCCCTTGTAAGGGGAATTACAAAAAAGAGCAAAAAGCACATTGGGGTGATGTCATTGCACCAGGACAGTGTTTTAACTACACCTGCTCTGGGACCAAAAGGCTCTCCCGACCTCCAAGATGCCCTGTGCTAGAATTTGTGGCAAGGATGGAGCAGAGCTGCTACACCAGCCTGCAACAGGGTCATTCTGCCTCTCAGCAGACTTTTTTAGGTGTTCTCAGGGCTTTTCTCCTGCTCCTTAGACATCATGTCATCTGGGCATCACACAATGACTTGGGAATTGATGAATGACGTGCTGGCCTGAGGCTTTCCTGAAGCCCAGAGGGTGCCAGAAATCAGCGTGCTGTAAGGATGAGGGAGGCTCAGGACAGCAGCCCTGCTCAGCCTGGCTCAGGGGTGACCCAATGACACAGTGGCACAGGGGAGTGGCAGCCGGGCTTGCTGCGGGCACACAGCCTGAGACAGGAGTGCAGACTGCAGCCCTGAGCCTGTCCCTGGCCAGCTCTCATTGTCACCGTGTGCAGGACTACAGGGACAGTGTCCTCAAGGTCCCCAGGGTCCCCGAGGTGCACTCCTTGCAGTTTGCTGTTATCTGGAGAGCAGTGGATTTCCTGCTCTTCTGCTTTCAGAAAATATCCAGCTCATTATGCACAGGTTTTTCCACAGGACCATTCCCTACATCTGCCAGGAGCTGCTGGAATTTTGTGGCCACTTCTCTGCTGCCCTGCTCTGATGACAGCAATAGTAACACATCTGCATTTCAGGTGTTGCTATCAAGCTGTGATCTCGCTGTGATCCTGAATGTCCAAACCTCCTGCACATCCAAACCTCCCAAACCTCCTGCACATCCAAACCTCCCAAACCTCCTGCACATCCAAACCTCCCAAACCTCCTGCACATCCAAACCTCCTGCACATCCAAACCTCCTGCACATCCAAACCTCCCAAACCTCCTGCACATCCAAACCTCCTGCACATCCAAACCTCCCAAACCTCCTGCACATCCAAACCTACTGCACATCCAAACCTCCTGCGTGTCCAAACCTCCTGCACATCCAAACCTCCTGCCTTTCCCCTGGCCCTGTTACCCTGCTCGTGGTCCCCAGGCAGCTCTGGATCAACATCCCTGCCAGGCACTCTGGAATCAGCTCCTCTTGGACCTGCCCCAGCTCTCACAGCGGGGGCACATAGGAAACCCTGCAGCCACCTCTGCACACTGAACTCTCCCATTCTTGCATGCAAAAATGAAAAGACTCTGGAGGAAGCCTGTAGGGGTGAGAGGAGGCAGGTCCAAAAGGCTGGGATAGAAATCTCTTGCTTTTTCCAGACAATCTTACGGTTTAGGATGAGGGATAATGCCCTGGTGTGCTGTGGCTCCTGCAGAGGTCTCAGCTGTGACACCAAACCCCTCTCACCCTGCTCAGGTGCTTTCAGTGTCACCTGCAGGAGAGGCACCTTCCCAGGCAGGGGGGCACAGCATGGGCTCCACACCTCTCCCACCAGCCCCTGGGGAGGAGCCACCAAAGGAAACTGCCTCAGCTGCTGCAGCAAATTAATTCCCTCTACAGGAGGAAAAACAGCCCCGTGATTATCTGGTGCCTCAGTTTCCACAGCCATGCAGGGAGAAAGCTGCCCCTGGGTTCTGGGGGAGAGGGAGGGGTTTCATGCTGAGAGAATACCAAGAGACCTGGATAAACTGCCCTGAAAGGACACAAAATGTCTTTTCCTGGAAAGGCAGGTTAACACTCCCAGCTGCAGGCAGCTCCTGTTCCCAAGCTCAGGGCTCTGCTGAGGAGTGCATTGAATAGCTGCCCTCGCCTGGTGCTGCTAACTTAGGAGGCAAAATCTAAATACTCATTAAGGCAGCGCTTGGCAGAAACCCCATCCTCAATTACAAAAATCAATTCATTTTTTTTTATGAGTCCGAAGCCTTTGGGGCCTTATAATCTAATTAAATAAAGCTTTCTCACTTTCCTCTTGCCTGCTCCCCTAGCTTCTGTTGTACCAGTAAAGACAAATATATATTTTTAATTTAGCAGAATCTCCCTGCATCGTTTATTCCCTTCTGGGCAGAAACCCCTCCTGTTCCCCCCGTGCCTGTGTCCTGCTGCATCCACAGCCTGCTTGATTTCATTCCTAGGAATTGCCAGAGCTCCAGGGTCCAGTTCACCTCCATCCACTGCCACAGTCCAGGCAGGGCCTGTTTGAGGGCAAACCTGCAGATCTGGGAAGGAGCAGAGCCCCAACAAGGTGAGCTCAGCACTGGGATGGTGCCTTGTGTCACACTGAGGGCAGGGCTCATCCCAGTCTGCCAGGTCTGCCTTCCAGGGAACACCCTGAGCTGGAGGGGACTCACAGGGATCATCAGTCCAACTCCTGACCCTGCACAGGACAGCCCAGGGATCCCACCCTGAGCCTGAGAATGTTGTCCAAACACTCCCTGAAGTGCCAGGAGTGGAGTGAGGAGATGCTGCTTTAGGAGGCTGTGGTGAACTGGAGAAGGTGCCACAGGATCCCCAAATGGTTTGGTTGGAAAGGACCTTAAAGATCCCCTCATTCCAAACCCCTGCCTTGGGCAGGGTCACCTTGCACTAGACCAGGGCCACCCTCTCCTCCTGTGTCCAGCACCAGCCAACAGCAAGGGGCTGTGCACAGCGTGGGCAGAGATCTCTGAGTGTGCCCAGGCCCTGCTGGGGAGGAGGATGCCCTCAGCAGGTCCTGCTCTGTGCATGGCAGCACCTGGGTGTCTCCCTGAGCCAGCCTGAGACCACCCAGTTCTGGGTGAGGGGCTGCAGGAAGGCTGGAAGGTACCACGGGGAACTCCCTCTCCACCTCTGTGAGGCTTTTGCCCAGAACTGTGTGAAATTTTTTGGAAAAATTGTTCACTTGCTGAAAACTGTGATTATAGAGGTCAGCTAAACCTTACCTAGAGTTGTGATGCACTTGTGCTGAAACCACTGAAGACTCAGATTTAAAAAAACCCAACAAAACAAACCAATGTTGCAAGACCTGAGCTTTATGCTTTGACTTTGGAGCAGGAAGGTAAATACAGAAAACAAAAAAATGCAACCCTTCAATTTAGTTTGGTATCACAGCATTTCCCTACTATCTTACAATTCTTTAAAAATTTAAGAGAAAAAAGACATTTGGGTCAAATTTGTTTTTCCATATAAAGAAAATAATGGAGAGACAACTGCACACAGGGGAGGAGAAGCCAGAGAGGGGCTGAGCTCCCATCATTTTCCCTGGGCGTTTCAGCACGGCTGCTGAACCGTGAGCGTATCAGCCACTGGGGTCTGATGGTTTTTCTGCTTGATGCTGATCAGGAGAGCTCAGAGGCACATGCTCCAACTCCCAGAAAGGGGACATCCCTGGGATCTGCTCTCCTAGGTTGTGTTTTTTGAGGGGGAATTCAGCTCTCCCTGCCAGAGCCCCAGAAAGGCCACAGAGACCCGGGGAGCTCAGCTGTGTCGCCTGCGGGGTGGGCAAGGATGGGCAGTGACTGCACAAGACACCGAATCCAGCTGGGAGCCCCAGCCCAGGAAATCCCTCATCCAGAGGGTCACAGCCCTGCCCCAGCATGTCCCTGCCCCAGCATGTCCCTGCCACAGCATGTCCCTGCCACAGCCACAGCACATGGAAAGCCCCCAGAGACACTGGGGGCCTCTGCAGTGTGCAGGGGTCAGAGCTGGAGAGGGGAGACACAAAAACAGACTGGGGCTTTGGGAGGTTGTCCTTGGAACCAGACCATGTCCATGCTGCACAGGAAGGCAGGAAATCCTGGGATGAATCCTGGGCTCATCCTGCTTGGGAGAAGACATTGCCCCTTCCCTGCCTCAATGAGGTGTCTCAGAGCAGCCACCAATGTCAGGGCATCCCACCAGCACCACCTCTGCTGGGAGCCATCCAGGATGGCTCAGGGAAGAGGACATAGCAGCAGAGGAGGCAAGGCTGGTGGCACCACAGAGGTGACACCCTGGCCAGCTCCCATGGCACCTCTGAGTGCTGCTGGGAAGATCCCCTCAGGTGTGGTCTCCTCTTTTGGGACCCAGTGTGAGCATCACTCCTGGCCAGGACATGGGGACACGGGGACATGGGGACATGGGGACATGGGGACATGGGGACAGTTCCTTCAGAGAACCTGACAGCAGACAGCCTGAGCCACCTGCCATCCCTGCCTATCCCACAGCCACAGCCAGGCCCTTCAAAACCACAGAGCTGAGAAACCATGAGGGGAGTACGTGAGGGGATGAGAAGAAGGCAGAGGGAGGAGTGGAGGAAATGTAAGCAGTGGTGGGGAAGAGGTTGGTGACAAACTGTGTGCCCAGTGCCAGGCTGGGGCCCAGAGCCCAGAAAAAGCATGGAGAGCACAAGGAGGGCCTTGGGCTCAGCTGCAGAATCTCTGCTGAGGCTGCCTGCAGCTCCTCACTCTCTCTGGCCCTGCCTGGAGCACTGGGCCTGATCCAGTGATGGGAAGAGTTTGCTCCAAAGGCATCCCCAGTGTCCCCCCCTGGGAGCTGAGCAGAGCTGGCTGCTGCCCAGGGAGGAGGGCTGGGCCTGCAGGGAAGGACCTCCCTGAGCATCTCAGCTGCTCCTGGAGCTCCTGCAGGGACACAGAGGGACAGCAGTGAGGAGCAGGGAGAGCTGGATTCTGTCCAGGTGCCTCTATCCGTGAGCCCAGCCTGCCCATCTCCTCCCCAGGGACACAGGAAACAGGGGGGAGCCAGAACTGACCCCTCCCTCTCACACCACAACCCCACAGGGAAGTACCCCCAGCCTCCTGTGCAGAATCCACCCCTGCACCACTCCCATGGCTCCATCAGCCACCGAGAGCCTGGATGCACTGACTCCCATGGATCCTGTCCCAGCACATCCCTGGGAAAGGCTTCTCCTGCCAAAAGGGTGAGGAGGATTTTCTCCCCCAGGAAATCTGGCAAAGAGGTGTGTCCACAGCAGAGGCTGTCAGGTAGCAGAGCAAGCAGCACCCACAAGGGATGTGGCCACTTCCACCAGGACATCACCACTCCAGGGGCTGCTCACACACAACCTCCAGGGCAGCTTTTCCCTCAGCAGGAATCACTCTGCCCATAGCCAGCACTTTGCTGGCAGTAGCCACAGCTTCCCCCAGCCCAGGAACCTCCTCCTGGCAACTCCACCAGCCTGGGCCAGCCTGCAGGGCCACACACAGGTCCTGAACAGGGAATTCCATTGCCTTCTGGCAACCCCACCAGCCTGGGTGAGCCTGCAGGCGCACACACAGGTGGCTGTGTGTGACCTGAACAGGGAATTCCATTTCCTTCTGCAACAAGAACCAGCTCCAGCCTTGTACAGAGCCACGGACACCACATGGGGCAACTTCAGATTTCAGAGGAGACTTTTCACTTCAGTCACACTGACGTGGTGGCCTGACACACCCACAGTGTGTGCCTCAGGACAGGCACAGACAGACAGACCCATAGCATGGAAACTTGTGGCACTGCTGGGTGGACAGAACCTCACTGGTGGGAAAACCCATGGAAGAAGAGGACAAAAAGGAGTTGGGTGATGGGATGGAGAGCAGAGAAGTGATGGCACTGTGGATTGGAGTCCAGAAGAGCAATTTAGGGCATTTCAGCAGGGAGATGAGAGATGAGCAGCACCAGTGGGGAGAGCAGAAAGCCAAGACACCTGCGAGGGCTTCACGTGAAGAGCCACGGGATGGGCCAGGCAAGGAGGACACCCTGAGGTCAGAAAAGCAAATCCTTGTCCTGGGCACCTCAGAACCTGGCCTGAAACTGCTTGACTCCCTCTTGGCCCCTCTGTGGAGCTCTCTGAGTGGTCTCAGCAAACACACCCTCACCCCATCCATGAACTGGAGTTACTGCTCCCACCACCACCTCCCTGTGCAAGCAGGGCACTGAACTGGCCTGGTGGCCACACACAGGTTCCAGCTGGCAGAGCTCCTGTGTCCCCTGCCCAACACTGCCACTGTCACCTTGGCAAAGTCACCTAACCACGCCAAGCCTCAGTTTCCCCAGAGAATAATCCAGCCACGTCCTGGGGTGAGCTGAAGAGAGAGAAGGTGCAGAGACAGGAGGGAACTCAGTGTTAATGCAGAACTCCTTGGCTCAGGGATCTCCAAGGAAAACTGCTCTCTTCAGCTCCACTTGGGCCCAACTTTTAGGGGGAGAAGAGGCACAAAATGAGAACCATCCATTTTGTGAATCAGCCATCTCACCCCCTCTGGACTCAGCTGCCCACTTTCAGACTTTATCCATTGTTTGCTTGGACTTGTACGGGAAAAATCACATTAAGGAAAATCCTGGTTGAATCTCAGACTTTGGAACACTAGCAATGGACAATTTGACAAGGACATGGGGATTTAACATCTTTTTAATGCAAAAATATCTAATGATAATATGCTCCACTCCTGGCTAAAAACATTATCTACTGGCATGGGGGGAATTTAAGCCATAATGCCAGCTACTATAATGCAGGCCTGGAACTCCATGCAAATATTATCCTGATCCAAGAGCTACAAAGCTCTGTTTATCCTAGTAATTAATTCTGTCTTATGTTTAGTGATACAATTAGAGAAACACTGCCATTCTGATGGGCTTGCTTCCACCAGTGCCTTTACTATATTTACATGCCTACAATAGGCTTGGTCTCACAGAAAAGGGTGAAATTGCATTTATGGAGACAATGCCACATGCATTCCCAAAGCATTTCAGAGATGTAAAGTTAGGCTCCAAATTGCACGTTTATTGTGCGAGCACACAATGAGCTTAGATTAAATATTGACTAAAGCCAGCCTAACACCCAAAATAATGAAGATGAGCACAATAGTGTGATTTACTCCCGGCTGCTAGAGAAATACACATCTGTAACATATAACATGCCCTTCCCACAGATATACTCTTTGTATTCTAGCTAGCCTTAGGCAGGAAAATTTCATTCTCATAAATTATGGATTTTCTTTCCCAACTGCCAACACATCCACATTACCAGTTGCAAAGCAAACAAATATAATAATAAATATAAAATGGAAAAAAAATCCATTCCCCTAGCACAGTGATGAGCAGGTGACTGGCTCCTTGAATCCTCAAAGTTGAGGCAGCAAAATGGAAGATAACCGTGGCTAAAATCAGAGCATCCTTTCCCTTTTGTCCCCCAAGGTGTGGGAGCCAGCAGGGAGGTGTGGGCATGGCAGGTATCCTTTCAAAAGTACTCCCAGCCCTAGCTGTGTTCACAAAACTATCTGTCCTTCTCACGCCTTCCTCCTTCCCAGACTTGTGGAAGGAATTCAGGGAGATGCAGACGTTAATAGAACAATTATGATAATAACTCAGAGCTGAGTGGGGGTAACACACCCCCCTCCCAGCAGCTCGACCTCTAAATCCTCTAATACGGCACCGCTCCATTCAAGATTAGAAGAAATTGTAACCCAGCAGAGACAAAAAGACACAGGAGGCAAGGCAGGCTCTCAGTCGGCAGTGAAGCCCCACTCCAGTCCAGATGCAGTCATATCACTTCAGCTTCTCTGTACCATCTCCATGACAACCGTGTAATTTGGATGCAATAACCGCTGCCGAATTGATCTTTAAATGTAGCTTTGCTATAAAACATAATACTGAACGTGTCAGGTTCAGGATAAAGAGAAGCAGCCCCCTACCACCGAGGACTGTGATTTAAGAGCCCCCCTTTAATTTTCAGCTTCAATAATCGCGTGTGTGAGTGGGTTTTAAAGGCAGCAGCAGCAAACACCATTTGCGTGTGTGTGCACGGCACGCTTTGGGGTAACACCGGGAACAGACACACACTGAGAGCTGGAAAAATGTGTCAGTGTCTATCCAGAGAATGGGCATCTTCCCACATGCAGGCGCATGCACACACTCACACACACGTACCGGGGAGCCTCAGTCTCCAGCAACTGAAGCATGCAGCTGATGCACCAAATAACCCTAATGAGAATCAAACCCAGGATAACTAAGCAAAATAGGAGGGGGGGTGGATGTACGGCACGACAATGAGAGCCGGGGAGCTGGCATTGGCACTTACCCGAGCAGTGAGCTGTTGGGTTTTTGGTCCCTTCACAAATGCAGCTCCCTTTTCTCTTCAACAATCCATGCAAAATAATCTGCAGTCCCACCGATGGAGGAGTGGCCCCGTCCCTCCCCCTCCGCCACCTTCCTAGACCTCCCTGTTATTGGCTTCCCTCTCGCTTCCCTCCTGCTCTGCCTCGCTCGCTGGCGATGGTTACACCTCCCAGCCTTCCCCAAGGTGTCAAGAGACTGCCGGGGANAGGACCCACCTTGGTGCAGACCCCAGACTGCAGGTTGGGCTGCTCTGGACACTCCCACCTGCTGCAGCTCCATCCCATCCATCCCACCACACCCCATCCCATCCCACCCTATCCCATCCCATCCCAT
>VXBR01010300.1:279241-311877 GCA_013400215.1 Cisticola juncidis
AAGGTCCATGATGGGCCGGAGAGCAGGGCTGTGGCATCAGGCTGAGTCCTGTTCCCTGCCACAGCTCCTCCACCACCACCAAGGCCCTCAGAGGGTGCTCTGGCTGCCCCAAAAGGGCCGCGAGTGTGGAGGAGCCATGGCAGAGAAAGGAGGGGTGGTGAGGACTTGGCAGGGTACTGGAGCAGGGAGGGGCTCTGGGAAGCTCCGTGATNGCTCCTCGACCATCACCAAGGCCCTCAGAGGGTGCTGTGGCCACCCCAAAAGGGCCACAAGCATGGAGGAGACAGGAGGGGTGGTGGGGGTTTGGCAGGGCGCTGGAGCAGTTAGGGGCTCTGGGAAGCTCCGTGATGGGCTGGGGAGCAGGGCTGGGGCACCAGGCTGAGGTGAACCAGGACAGTGCTCGGCCTCCTGCGCCTCCGCCGCCTCCCAGGGGCAGAGGAGGAGGAGGTGTGTGCAGGGAATGCAGCTGCCCTCTGCCCTGTGCAGGGAGCCTCCGTGGGCCGATGGACCAGACGTGCTCTCAGCATCTTCCCTGGCGTTGCTAAGAGACGGGATCCCACGGGATGCAGCGGTGCCAGCGCCGAGCCCGGCACGTCGGCAGGAGAACCTCTGGATGAGGGCAGGGTGATGTGGGAGAGCGCACAAAAGGCTGCAGCAAGACACCGGGAGAGAGAGAGCCCCACACCTCTCAGGGAAACCTCTGCAGTGGGGACAGAAGGGTCAAGGCCGGGAGGAGGAAGAGCTGAGCATCAGCAGGATGATGAAAATCTGGAGAGAGTCTCTGGAGGGTTTCAGGTCAGGGAGGTCACTCTGAAGTGGGGTATTTCTGTTAGCAGCCCGTTCTCCTTCCTGGGGCCATGGGGGCTCTTTGGTGGCAGCTGACACGTGCAAGAGGGGAGGCTGAGGGGGTACCTGGCCCAGGGGAGGACAGGGGGACACTGAGGACAAGGATGAGCACACTGGGAGCTGGGCAGTGCAGGGCTGCCCTGCCTGGGGCATTCACATTGGGCTGAGAAATTGGCCCCTTTTGTCTCCTCTCTTTTGATATGGCAAGGAATTCATGAGGGGTCTGAAAGCCAGGGAGCAAAACAGTCAGAGGTGATACAGGAGACAGATTTCAGGTGGAAAACTGTCCCTGAGCCTGGACTGGGGCAGTGGGGTGTTGCTGTCTGACACATGCTGTGACTTTGCAGAGTAGCTGCCCCTCAGTACCACAACAGGCATTTCTCCACTTCTGTACAAGTCCTTTTAATGTTTATCACTCACACAAGCTAAAACCTTTCTTTGCTTCTTAGGTGACCACCCTTTCTATCATTTCAGATTTTAAAAACATCACATATTATGGTGCTGGCAGCACGAAGGAGGCCCCAGGAGGGAGCAGAAGGAAGCACAAAACAAAACAGACTGACCGTGCTGCTCTGCATCCTTTGGAATTCCCTGGCTGAGCACCCCATGCAGGTGCAAACATCGAGTTTAAAGCCCTGGGCTGCACTGACAAAGCAAATTAGGGGGTGGCTGCTCCAAGCAGGGAGCTCACCAGGCTCTCCCAGGCCTTTGCATCCCCACTGGGCTCCCCAAGCACTCCTTGGTGATGCTGCTGGTTGGGGACAGTGGCAGCCACAGTCAGGGCTGGTTCCAGCCTGCAGCTGGGCAGGACTGTGGTGGTGGCTGATGGAGGGATGGACCCCTGTCTGTCACCTAAACACAGGAGTCCTTCCAGAGTTTGTTGAACCTTCACCCCAAATTTTGGTATTTTTGATATGGTATTCTTGCTAATTTAAAGCTATGGACCCCTTTAACATCCATCTGGTGTCCTGGTAGATGACAAAACCTTGTTTTGTTTGTAATCCTTCCCAGCTGGCAGCTCCTTCCTCCCTCATTACCCTTCTGTGCCCCCACCACGTTTTCTTTTCCTCTCCTGTTGCCCTGAGAAGTGTTCAGCATTTTGCAGGGAGAGCTTCTGGAAACACTGGGTCTTTGTCCAGAGAAGTCACCTTGAACTGAGGCCCAGCTGGGTTAACACTTAAGTTCCAAAGTTGCTTCCAATCAGGAGGATCATCTGAGAGACAAAAGGCTCCTGCTGGCAAAGTGGAGCTGCTAGACCAGCACAGGAGCAGCTCCTGTTTTCCCTGGTTTGATGGGAAGCTGTAAAGCCTTCCAGCTCACTGCCTTCAGCCACCTCCTGCCACCCAGGTGGCCTGAGAGTGGGATTTTCTGGGCTGGACACTCAGGTGAGGGGACCTGGCTTTCCCAGGATCCAAGCTCAGGTTCCCCAGGGGATGTGCTAGAGGCTGGAAGGTGCTGTTTGAAGGTCACTCTTCCTTTCACAGCCCTGCTGTAAATTCCTGCACCACTGGGAAGGGGCCAGCCTGTCCCTGAGGTGAGTAGGCCTGTGCCACCAGCTGGGCACAGCGCTGACCCCTGCCTCTGCTCCAGGCTGCCCAGCTCTGCCTCATGTTCTCAGTGCCACTGTATTGGGTTATATAACAAAAAAAAACAAAACCAAAAACAAACAAACAAAAAACCCAAATAAACCAAAACAAAAACAAAAACAAACAACCCCCCCCAAAAAAACCAAAAAAAAACCACACAAAAAACCCCCAAAAAACAAAAAACAAAAACAAAACAACAAGAACAACAACAACAACCAAAAAAAAACCCCAAACAAACAAACAAAACAAAACAAAAAAACCCAGCTGGAAGTATGTTCTACTTCATCTGTTGAAAGCAGCTGGGGAAATGTTTTTCTTGTAACTCCAGGGGCAGGAGGCCGGAGCCTTCTGATCACAGCCCGGCTGTTAAACCAGGCAGGGCAGGGTTTGTGATCTCTGTCACCACTGCCCACCCTCGGGGAGATCTTCTGTTCATGGGCCACTGAGGGTCACAGTGACATCACACATTGCATCATCCATGGGGAGATGGAACACCCAGGGGGAGGAGCCAACCATTCCCTACCCAGATAAAAACTGAGATGCAGGAACACCCAGCAGCCTGTTTGCACTGGATCTCCAGAGGAAGGCGGGACCCATCTCACCTCCACTAGACCTTTTCTACAGGATCATCTCTGCTCCAACAGAATCACATCTCTTTCATCAGGAGGATTTATTTGGACTGCTTCCAACACCCTGAACAGGGTGTCAGGTTGTATTTCTGAGTCTGTCAGGGTTTTCTGGAACTTTTGCTTGTTTGGTTTTTTGTATTAGTGCATTTGTGTTTTTAATATTCCTAGTAAAGAACTGTTATTCCTATTCCCATGTTTTAGCCCGAAAACCCCTAATTTCAAAATTATAATAATTTGGAGGGAGGGTGGTTACATTCTCCATTCCAAGGGGAGCTCCAACTTTCCCTGACAGATACTGTCCTTCCAAACCAAGACAGTGACCGTCCCCACAGCTCCCACCCCCTCCTTTCTGGGAGGGTGGGATCCAGAGGGGAAGAGCTAATGGCAGGTTTTGGTGGGGAAGGCACAGCCCTACCAAAATCCATGGATCACAGGCAGCTCCAGCATACCCTGCATGCTCCATTCCTGCTGGGATTGGGCACTAACACAACCAAAGTGCTGATGGTCTGGTTTCTCTGGATAAGAAGAAACAGCCAGAGGACCAAAGAGATCCTGTCCTGGCTGGGCAGGTGGGATGCTCCATCCCCCAAACTGTGACACAACAACCATACCCTGCTGTCCCCGTCACCCCCAGCCTCATCCAGAGAATCTGGACATCCCAGTTCTGCCCTCCTGAAGAAGGGTGCTTCAAATCTCCCCAGAAAGTGGCTTCCTTCTTCCCAGAAACACACTCTGAACTGCACTTTGAGGACTCCCAGTCCCTGCCAGAGACATCCCTGCTCTCGAGCTGCCTCCCTCCCTGCCGTGACTCTCAGTACATGGCAAGCGGGGCCATTTGCCAATGTTTGTGTCTCGACAAACAGTCTGTCAGCGTTTCGGTGTGGCTTCAGCTGGGATCAGCTCTGCCTTCTCTCCCCATTAAATGGCAGAGCTGTGTGCAAACACCCTGGCATTGAACCATCTGGGGCACGCTTGGGGCCAACTGCAGAGCTCCCAGTGCCATGTGTCAGCACCCCCTGGCACCGCGACGAGGGGCTGTGGATTGGCATTCCCACATTCCAGTGCCACGGCTGGCACAGGGAGCAACCCCTGCCCTCTCCACGGGGCTCTCCTCTCCCACCAGGCCTGCCCACCTGGGCCTCTTTGCTCCAGCCTGGCTCACAGGGCAGATGGAAGGAGCTGCCCTGAATGAAACAGGCTCTGGAGGAGCAGCAGAGGTGAGAGAGTCACAGAACCATGGAATATCCTGAACTGGAAGGGACCCACAAGGATCACATTCAACTCCTGGCCCTGCACAAGGATTGTTGAGTCCAGCTCTTGGTCCTGCACAAGACAGCCCCAAGCTGATGGTGGAAACAAATTCTCATTGCTGATGGTGCAGGAATCCCCCCCTCCCACCCCATGACAAGCTTCCCTGGCCTTCCCTCCTGGAGCTGCTGAGCATTCCCCTCCCTCCCTGGCTCTCTGGAAGCTGTGGCCTGGGGGATGAGAGCAGGACGGACTGTCTGCTAATGACACCTGCTATGGCCCAGCCTTGCTTGCACAGGAGCTGTTTGATCCCTGTGTGGGACCATGGATCTATGGGCTGTCCAGGTTCTGTCCAGGCTGAAAGGCTCTGGAATTGGGTTCTGGCCCAGAAACCGGGGATTCAGGTGCCTTTACCTTCAGCCTGATCTCTGCCCTGTCCTCCAGCCTCAGCAGCCTGCACCAAGAGCAGATTCTGGCCTCTGCCCAGGGTCACATCCTGCCTTGGCATAGCTGTTCCAGGAGAGGAGCAAACTGGGAGAGGAGATGTGTGAGCTGTGGTACATCCTGCCTGTCACTGCTGGAGGGGACACCAGTGCCTTGCAGCAGCCAGAGCTCTTCTGAGCTAGCCCGGTGTTCCCACCGTGCATCCATGTTCCCCTATGGGGGGAACATGAGCTGTGCTTGCTCCCAGGAAGGTGTTGGCATGTTCCCCTGGGTCTCCTCATGCATTAGTTCTTCATTGCTTGTCTGTGAACACCTTAAATGGTACCTTGGAGAAGATTTCCACATTCCTGCTGGACAATGGTGAGACCTGGGTTCCCCCAGGCCCAGGGTTCCCCTCAGCACCTGCCCAGTCCCTCTTACTTGGCTCAAAATCAGGATTCCACCTAAGGCAAATTGTAGAGGTGGTGATTTATTTTCTATATCTGAACCTCCTCTTGCTTGGACAAGGCTGACTCTGGGTCACCATGGAGTGGAGCAACTCAAAGCTGCAAGGACAGGTGACACACAAAGTGTCACTGGTGGAAGAAGGCACCCACCCCCTTGCTGGACAGTCCACAGGTCAGGGTTGTGCTGTGGGGCACAGTCCCAATCTTGAGGTTTCATTTTGGTGGTATTGCTGGTGATGTCATTTACAAATGCTATTTCCTTCCAAAATAACACACTGATGTTTCCCGAGGCTACAAGGACAGAGCAATCAGCATCCCCACCAAGAGAGGCCATCAAGAGCTGCAGATAACAAATATATAACTGATCTAAGATCAGCTTACAGCAATTATTTTCCAATTCTGCCACTGACAGAAATGTGTGTTGCATCTAGGATTATCATTAAACTTCAGAAAAAAATAAAAACCACGATCCAAACAAGATTAAAAACTGAGCCAGAGCAAACACAGAGCACCCATGGCCACTGCCCCATCAGAGGAGCCTCCCCCAGCCCCGAGCAGAGAGTGCTGAGCTGGGAAGTCAGTGCCTGACTCCAAAGGCAGCTTCTCCCATAAAAACACAGCCTGCCTCTGTTATCTGCTGCTCTTCAGGACACCAAGGACATCCATAAACACCCAGGGGCCAGCCAGGAGCAGCAGCCAGGCACCAAATCATGCCCAGGCTGGGTCCTGCTGTGGATGCTCAGAGGCCAGGTCTGGATTGGGATGTGCAGGGCAGGAGCTGCCTGTGTGCCTGTCCCCCAGTGTGGGCTGGCTGGACACACCACAGGTGACATCCAGGTGTCCCCCCGTGGTAGTGCCCGGCTGGGAATGGGGCTCAGCAATGTGTGGGGGCTGCTTGTTCCTGCTCAAATGTTCGTCAGCCTGAGTTTTGTCATAGCCGTGCTCGTGGGGGAATCATCACGGGGGTGGGATATGCTCCTGGGGGAGATGCAGTCAGTCAGGCTTTTTCTACCCCTGCACAGGGAAGGAGGGGCAGGAATAGGGTCAGAAGTGGGGGGGGTAGGGAGAGCAGAGGAGCTGGAAGAGGATAAATCAGTTTGGGATTAGAAGGTGGCACTGGCAGCCTGCCATGTGACAGCCAGGCTTGCACAGCCAGGAGCCCAGCTGTCAGCCTGGTGGCAGCAATTAAATGAGGTATCGATTGAGGAATTGTTGTCTGCAGGGTTTAAAGATAAGATCGATGGAGACCAAAAGGTTTAGGCTCCGTTTACTAATTAGTCAGGCACGCTTGGGAGAGAAGCCTTTGGAGACAGGAGAGCTGAGGTGTGTACGGGCAGCGGTGCCAATGTGCTGGGTGCCCTCCTCCCTGGCACCCCCTCCTCACTGCCCCTGAAGCTCTGGTGCCAGGGGGTGAACGGGCACCGGGTGCCGGTGCCAGGACTTAAATCAGCTGCCAGGCGGGGGAGCGGACGGGCTCAGGATTCTGTCTGCACTGGGACGGGGAGCTGCTTTCCTCCCGAGGCAGGGTGTGGGAAAGAGGGGCTGTGCCTGTGCCTGGTCCTGGGGAGGAGTAAACCAAGAGGGCACCCGCTCCCTTTGCATTGCAGATCGTCTGGGAGCGAATTGATCCTTTTCTTAGGCTCTGGCATTAGCTGCAGCCTGAACACATTTCTCTTCCCCTTGCTCCTTGTGCAGCAAGCCCAGGGACAGAAAGGAGACGAATGTGGCACAGACTGATGGCTTCTGTGCTGATTCTCCACAGAGCCGAGCTGGGGGAGAGCAAGGCGATGGCTCTGTGCCCTCTGTGCTTGGTTCCGTCTCTTCCAGACAATGCCCAGGACACGGCCACACGGGAAATGGCCCCGCCTGGATGTGGTTTGGGTGGCCTTTGGGACCGTCTCCTTGCTCGTTCATGCGGGACAGGGGAGCTGTGCCTTCA
Organism: Cisticola juncidis; assembly: GCA_013400215.1. Taxonomy (NCBI): domain Eukaryota; kingdom Metazoa; phylum Chordata; class Aves; order Passeriformes; family Cisticolidae; genus Cisticola; species Cisticola juncidis. Next base: position 286,380 of record VXBR01010300.1, read on the forward strand.
AACCAGGGTTGCTTTAAAGCAGCCGGGCTCGCCCGTGGCTCTCGGTGTCAGCCGTGCCTTGGGAAGAGGCGTCGGCGCGGCTCCCCCTCCCTGGGACTGCCGGAGAATTCCTCCTTTCATCTCCGCTTACCAGGAAAATTCCAGCCCAGCAAACAGACGAGGGTCGGGAGCCGTCCCGGTGGTTTTGTGACCCACAGCCAGCTCGGGGGCACGGCCACCACGGCCACGGGGCACTGTCACCGCATGAGCCGAGCCCAGCCCCGGGGGAAACATCCTCGGGGNAGACCGACCGTGCCCCGGGGCTGGCGGCGATGAAAGGGAGGGATGGAAGCGAAAACAGAGATCAAGGACACTCTGACGCCGTGTGGCTGTTGCAGGGCGTCTCATGCTTTTTCAGCAGGGCTGGGCAGATTTATGGCTTTGTCTTCAGGGTCCGGAGCCAGCCTCCACTTATTTCACATTTAGGAGGCAATTTCCTTTGCTCTTTCTCTTTCTTTCTCTCTGGCGTATAAAGCTTCATGTCCCACGCTGGAGCAGACCCGTGTTCTTGTCCTCTGCATACAGAATCAGAGTCTGGGACAGATACTGTGTCTCTGCCAGTGCCAAAGAGAACCAAACAGGGTGTAAGGGATCATTGTTTTCCTGCTCTTGCCATACAGCTCTGTGCCACTGCAGTGTCCAGAAACTGAATTTAGCAATCCTTCTCTATGGGAGACACAAACCAGGCAGCTGGCCCAGGGCTGCCAAAGCTGTGATGTTCTTCCAAGGTGGATTTTCCATTCTCTATTCTCTCCCAGTACTGAAAAGCACTATTCCACACCGGTTTCTGTGGGTTTTAGAGCCAGCAAATGTCCTTTAGACTCTGCTCCAGAAGCCATTTCAGCCCATGCCACCTTCCCCACATGGCTGTGATGGATGAGAAGTGCACCAGACTGACACAGTTCAGACAGCACATCCAGGGTCCTGGCTCGTGAGGTGACTCTGGATGTTGAGTGTGAGATCAGAGCACTCTTTCATTTTTCCTGGAGAGGTTCCAGGAAGACCCACTCTTCTCCCTGGTTTCCAGTATCTGCTCCTGCCAGGAGGAAGGCTGGTGAGTGGCTCGTGATGGGTATCCCAGTGCCACCCTGAGCTCCACAACAGCTCTGGGGGACCCTTAGCTATTTCCCAGGCCTGGTGCAATGATAAAGCACTGAAGAGCTCCCCAGGGGAGATGCAGATAGGAACAGACTCATCTGCAGAGAGAGAAGAAAAGCTCCAGAAATCAGTCTGGGTCTCCCAGCAGGTGCAACAAGTCTCCTCCACAACTGATCATTTTGCATTTCCAGGCTGCCAGAGCATGCAGGAGGCACTGCTGCCTCCACAGGTCACCACGACAGAGGGGATAGCAGAGATATTCCCCCCTCTCCTCTGTTTTCCTTCTGCCATCAGCTGCCATCCAGCAGCAGAGAGAACAAAGAACAGGCATTGGGAAAGCTGTTACAGGTCCCAACATTGCTGTGAAGGAGCAGGACTGGAGCAGGACTGAACCACAGCCTCTCCAAGAGAATCAGTGGAAGCACAGCACCTTTCTGGGCCTCCCCATACCCTCAGTGTGGTTATTTCTCTTTAGCACAGACACACAGGTCTACAGGCAGACAAACAGCCCCAGCAGCAGGCAGGAGGTTTCTTGGCTGTGCACAGGGAATCTCCATCTTTTAGGCTCAAAGGAGATCTCATCCATGTGTATAAAAACCTAAAGGGAGGGTGAAGAGAAGATGGGGCCAGGCTCTTCTCACTGAAGTAGGTGATGGGTACAAATGGAAACATGGGAAGATCCCTCCAAACATCAGGAAACATTTTTCCCTTTGAGGATGACCAAGCACTGGCACAGGTTGCACAGGGAGTTGTGGAGTTTCCATCCTCAGAGGTATTTCAAAGTTGTTTGGACATGGAACTGGGAAACAGGCTCTTGGTGGTTCTGCTTGAGCAGGGGCTGGGCCAGGTGACCCTCAGAGTTCTCTGCCAACCTCAGCCAGTCTGTGATGCTGGGATCTTACTGGAGGAAATATTCCCTTGTTTTTTCTTAGAACCTCAGATTCTTCTCCTTCCCAGTAATCTGCCCAGGCTGGTGGCTGTCACAAATGCCAAACTGACCTGTGTGGGGGCAGGGGGACGTGGATGGCTCTCCCAGGCACAGGAAGATGTTTGCCTGCCCAGCCACAGCCCTGGGAACTCAGCAGAGTCTGTGTATGGTCTAGAGCCACTAAATGCAGGAAACTTCAGTGACTCCCTCCATGTCAGGAGGGACAGGCAGGCTGGGAACTCTCACATGACCTGGCCTTGGCCCCTCCAGCACTGGGATTGACGTGGACTCAGCCAAGGACACGTTAGAGATGGACTCTGCACAGAAAGCAGGGCTGCCCCTGGGAGCACAGCCCACGCCAGGCTGTTCCTGCTGCCCAGGCCTCCTCCCACCCAGACTTTCCTTCCTCAGATCCAGGTCACTGCCTCTTGCCCTCCCATTACCAGGGATGGTGAATAATTCACTCCATTGCTGTCATTACCTTGAAGGTATTTATAGTGCATGATCGGCGCCCATAGAGAATTCCCTCTCCCGAGCTCCGTAAATTGTGTTGTCTGGCTCTCTCCTCCCCACTGCCTGTGCTAATTGCTGCATTGTGTTTGCTGACCCCTTGCATTTTGTTTGGTTTCTTCCATCCTTGGACCATGGGGGCAAAGGCTCTGTCCATTTCTCCCCAGGCTCTCCACCAGGACCCCAGTGTAGTGGGCAAACCCATCCAGAGGGTGTTGTGAGACTGCAGGGTCATCTCTGTGCTTGCTGGGCATTCCATCTGATCCCACTGGTGGGCACATCCCACGGAGAGGAGAGGATCAGCCAGCGTGCTGGGATGGGTTCCTTTTCAAAGCAGGGGCAGCTGGAGCGGGTGGTGAATCCAGTGCCTGGATGGGTCATTGCTGACTCCAGCTCTGCCTCTGCAGGTTTTGGGGTCAGGAGGGACCTAGGGTGATGCAAGGCTTAGGGTCCAAAGCCAGCCTGGATGGGGTTCTGAGCAACCTGGTCTAGTGGGTGTTACCCCTGCCCATGGCAGGGGCTTGGAGCAAAATGGGCTCTAAGGCCCCTTAGAACACAAACCATCCTATAATTACATGAGGGCAGGTTTCTCCCAATAGTTTTTGGTTTGGACAAAAGGACATCAAAGAACTTTGTTCCATTCAAGAGAGAGAGGGAAATTTGGGAAATGGATTTGTAGAGGATTCTCCAAGCCTGACAGAAAGTTCACATAGTATGCATCTATGCAAACTTTGAGATAAAAAATGCTGACTTAGAAATGCCATGGGACAGGACAGACATTGTTGAGAGAGAAATGGAACTGGAAACAAGTTTCAAAGGATGGCCTTGCAAGTAAGACTAGATATTTTGGAGAAGTAGAACTGTGAAAGGTGCACAGGAGGGGTAATTTTAGATGATTTGCTTTAAGGCATTTATAGCACTGTGTGGCAAAAGCTGATAGGCTAAGAAATGCTTATAATGTATTGTAATTAGAAAATAGTTGGCTTCTGATGTGATGGTGTGAATTATAACATCTGTACTGTCTCACCCTCCACATGAGACTGAAAATAGAATAAAAGTTTCTAAAATGCCTCTCAGTTGCCCCATCTCTGGGTCAGAAAAGGGTGTAATCCTACAAAATGTTGGGCTGTGCTGCACTTTAGACCCCTCTCCCCCATGAGGAAGCATCCATCTCTCATGCCCATGGCAGGACTCAGTCACAAGCAGGCCAAGTGTCACTCACAGTGTCCCAAACTCTCAGGGTCTGCCAACAGAGTTTCTTCAGAGGAATGTGGGGTTTTGAGCTGTCCCCCATGGCTAGGAAGCACCACAGCAGTGCAAAGTGGGCACAGACAGCTCGTGCTCAGTGCTGCCTCACTGGCCTGGAGATCAGCACAGAATCATGGAATTATTAATGCTGGAATAGATGCCTGATATCATCGGGTCCAACCTTTAACCCAGCACTCCCAGTTCCCCCCTAAACCACGACCCTGAGCACTGCAATCCAAGATTTTGTGCTCTCTGGTCAGTGCTGTACAGCCCAAAGGGCATCCTGTGACAAGAACAAGGGATAAAGGCACCAGGCAAGGAGCAGCACTGTGCCTGTTTTCCTCAGGGATGCGCTAAGTTCTCGGCAGTCAAATTAAATCTTTATTTCTTGGTTATTTCTTTATATCCTTGGCTCTCAGCACCAGTAGCCTCTCATGGCAGGGAGTCCCGTGGATTAGACTGTCGGGAAACAGCCCGCTCCTCCCAGCTCGATGTTAATGTGGTTACTTCCAGAGCTGCTCAAGGTCGCTCCGTCCCTCCCGTGCGAGGGAGGATCGAGCGCTGAGCCAGCCAAGCCTGGCAGGTCTGGTGGGGCAGGATCCAGAGCTGGCCCCGGCTGGGCTTACAGGGGCAGCTGCGGGCTCCCGAGGGAGGGCACCGGCACCGCCAGCGCTGCTGAGACCGGAGCAGATCGCTCCCACAGCTCGGCCTTTGGTGCCGCCCTGCCCCGGGGACAAAGCCCGAGGGTGGGACGGGGCTGGGGCGGATCAGGAGGACACTCTGGGAGGGAGCTTCACCACCTGTGCCCACACCGCGGGGTGGGCACCCCGGGACTCTGCCCTGCTGGGCACTGGGCACACTGGGACTCTGCCCAGACCGCGGGTTGGGCAGCCGGGACTCTGCCCCGCTGGGCACTGGGCACCCGGGACTCTGCCCTACTGGGCACACTGGGACTCTGACCTACTGGGCACCCCGGGACTCTGCCCTACTGGGCACACTGGGACTCTGCCCTGCTGGGCACTGGGCACCCCGGACTCTGCCCTGCTGGGCACTGGGCACACCAGGGCTGCTGGCTCAGCTCCTTCTCTGTCCCCACCGATCAGGGACCATCCCCCCGCAGGGAGGGGGGCATCGGCACCGCCCGCGGCTCCCCCGGGCCCGGGGCAGGCGATGCCCGGCTCGGCTCGGCTCGGCTCGGAACCAGCGCAGGTGGCACTGCCGTGTAGATGCTAAGCTAGGCCAGCATATGGTGCTGTAGGTCCATGGTATAGCTCGTGAGGCAGCACAGTGACCCGGGCTCCGGGAATTGCGAGAAGTCAGCCCAGTAGCACTGGAGAACCTTGTGCAGGCTGTCTCCTGTTTTGCTTGGGGTTTTTTTGGAGGGCAGATGTTTAAATCCTAAAAGGTGCTGGCCCCAAACTCTGCAAAGCAGAGGATGAAATGTGGCTGGGGTGTTTCTGAAGTGATGCTGCTGCTCTCGGGGCCCCATCCTGGCTACAGAGGCTCCAGACTGTCCATGGGGCTGCAGTGAGGGGCTGGCACATCCAGCCTGTGCCTGAGCGGTGGGAGATGCTCTGGGCACAGGCCGGTGGGAGAGGAGATGGGGGCAGTGAGAAATCTCACTTCCCGAGAGCTGCTGTGCAGCACTTCCTGGCTGCTTCCAGTTTTAGAGGATTTCTTCCCAAGGAGAACAAGGAGGAGTCCCATTTTCCCGGGGACAGCATGCTCTGTGTGCCTCATCCCACGAATCTACTGAAAAGGGGGTTTTACTGAGCAGTTTTCACATGCAGAGGGCCCTCGCTGCCATGGGCACACCCCACTGCCTGCCCGCTTCAGGCACAGCCAAATTCTCACACCAGTGCCATTTATATTCTTATCTCCCAGGTGCAGGTTTTTACAAAATGGTCACCTGACCCCCCTCAATGTCCCCTTTGCTTTCACGGTGCCCAAGGACACAGCATTGAGCATGCCCTGGGGACACAATGGCTCCAAGGAGGCTGAGTGAAAGTACCAGCTCCCCACCCCAGCTCCATGGCCAGGTGGCAGGGGATGCCAGGAGTGCAGCCTGGCCCACACTGGGCCCCCAGGCACTGCACTGGCTCTGGCACCACCTGAGAGCTTCCCCGGGCAGGGGGGGCTGCTGGTGCCTGCCAGAGCCCCCCTGGCAGTGCTGGGTGAGGGTCACAGCCCGGGCACAGACCCCACGCCAGCCCCAGGCCAAGGCATCAGCACAAGGCCACCCAAACCACCCCTCCCTGCCTTCCTTCCTCTCTCCTTCCTCCCTCCCACGGTCCGCTGGCTCCCCAGCTCACAGCCCTTCCTCCCGGCATCCGAGGGGCTCTGATGTGACATTAACCCTGTGCTCTCCACAGCCCTCCTGTGATCACAGCCCTTCCAGGGGGGGAGAATGGCTGCTGTGTGGGGGTCAGCCCCTTCCAGCATTGAGGTGTCACCCCGGGCTGCTGGGACAGCTCAGGGTCCCCCTCCTCTCTGCTGTCACCTCCAGCAGCTCTCTCCTTGATGCTCTGGTCCCCGGGCTGGGACCAGCGTTCTCCCTGGTGGGGAAGGCTGCTCCCTGCACCTCAGGAGGGTGCATCCTGTCAGCTCAGCTCTTTTGGGTGCCCTGCTCCACACAGGGACTTCAGGCTGTGGCTGGAGCCTTCAGCATTTCCACATTTAATGTCGTCCTTTGTGTTTCTCAGGCAGGAAGAGCCGTGTGTACAAATAATTAAAGGGAAGAATCGGAGTGATTAGGGCAGATGATTATTGTCAAATTATGATTTATCTCAGAGGGAAATTAGTATTTCCCCCTCCCCCAAAGGGCTCAGCCTAGCACAGTGAATGGGCACTGGTTTTTTGATTAATAGATGCCTTTAGAAGGTCACCTACATCCATTGCAGATTAACTCAGTGGGAAAAGTTCTTTCAGTAATTCAAGCTGTTGTTCTCACAAGCTGTCAGCTCGCTGCCAGTCGGGAAGGTCCATCCGTTACAGGGCTGCTGGGCTGGAGGGGATCCTTCTTTCCTCCGGACACACAGGCGTGATGTATGATGCACAGAGACATGGATGACCGAGAAAACGAGCTGTAAAAGAAAACAAAAACACACTAAAGGGAAGCCAGGGAGCTGAGAGAGCTGGCCCAGGCAGCCTGGGGCTGGGACTGGAGGGGCAGAGCTCAGCCTGAGGCTGGTGCTGGAATGGGGGTCCCAGAGCTGCTCTGCTTGGTGGGGAAAGGGTTGTACCCCCACCATGAGCTCCTCTGTGCAGACAGTAACTCATCCTGTGTTGGTTCCACCCAAGCCTGTATTTAGACGTGTCCATGGAGGTGTTGGGAAGGCTGGAGCCAGTGTCCCATGGGATCTGGCAGTCTCCTGTGCTCTTCTGGCAAAGTGTCAAAGCTTGGCTCTGCCACACCATGGACCTCCCAGCTGGCTGGGGAGGAATGACCACATCAGGGTCTAACAGCAGCTCAGGCACCTTCCTGGGGAGGGCAGGAACTGGGGATGGCAGAGTGGAACCGTGGCCAGCAGGGCTGGGATGAGGAGGAATTGGGATTTACACCACTTTTGGGTGCTGTTGGTTCAGCACCCATCCACAAACCTGTGAGCAGTGCCAGAGATGCTCTTACTGGTACAAGCTGTCCTCCCTACTGACCTTCTCTAGATGTTCTGTTGTAATTCCTCAGAGCTTCCTTGTGCTTAACCAAGTCAACAGAAGGGACTTTTTCCCTCCTTGTGTGTCCATCTCTGCATGGAGACACTCAGGAGACATCCCTGAGGTGACACCCTACACGGTGACTTTGTGCCATCAGGTTCTGAGCACTGACCAGGGCCCAGCATCTCCTGCTGTGCTGGGAGTGATGTGATGATGCTGCAGCTCCTGCCTGTTTACAGGGACCCATTTTGAGCTTGTGTGCATTTAAGACAAAAAGAGAGACAGGAGAATCCTGCAGGTATCCTGGATTTTAAGGTGGAAACTAAGAGATGAAGATGACTCTGTTCCTTGATAAATAACCATGATGATTGTATTTAGATTTCTTTTCACAAATGAATGATATTTCAGCACAGTCATCAAAAATTCCCACTAACAAACGTTTCTTTTGCATCCATCTAGCCCTCATCATAAATCCATGTGCCAGGCATTAATAATATTTTCAGCAACAGATTGATTGACTAGAACGTAGCTTGGTTTTCTCTAAACACTGAGGGGTTCTCAACTGATTTATTGCTTACTGAAGCCTGCACATATTTATATATGTGTACCATATTCCTTGTTGTATATGTACCCTCCTTTACCCAAACTTTCTTCAGCAGATCCATCATGAGGGTGTCAATGGCTACTCTAGATTTGGACATCTGCTGCCAAATCTATAGCAGAGGCTTTGCTGGCCTGGTGCAGACTTGGTGTGGTTTTGATAAATGACTTTTAAGCCCAGAAGAAACAATTAGATCATTTTGAGTGGCATAGTCCAGAGGCTCTTATCCACTCACCCCTGCACAATGCCCAGTAATTTGAAGAGACCCAAGGTTCCCCTTCCAGAAAAGCCTTCTGTTTTGGGGCATCAAGAGATTGCTGGTGAGGCTGGTTTGGATATTTGGAAGGTTTGGGGGCGTACATGAGAATCTTGCTTTGATATATTTTAGTTAGTTTGTGTCTTGCTGAGAAGAGCTTAAGCCTGTGGGCGACACTTTCCAAGGGCTTCAAGCTGGAGAAGAAATAAAAACATCTCCTGATGCAGTTTCTAAAGCTGTCCTCGTCTAGATTGTGAGGGATTGGCCACAGAGTGCATCTTCTCTGGAACCAAGAGACAGCCTTGGAGTATCCACACACACCAAGGACAGGACACAACCAAATGAAGAGGAGAGAGCAGCAGGGCAGCTCTGAAGAGCAGTGTGCCCTGTATTGCCAGGCTCCTGGACTAGATCTCAGCATCAGGTATCACAGGGCTTAAGAAGGCCAAGGGCAGGGATTCCTGCTTCCAGCACACCCTGCAGCCTGATTTTAGCTTCCTGGGGAGTGGGTGCTGGTGAGCTGATGAGAGGAGGGGTTTTAGAGAGCCCAGAGAGCCCAGCCCCTGCTGGAGGAGCCCTCTCTGACACAGCCATGGCATCCTCAGGACTCTGCGTCCACACCAGCAGGAGGAGGCAGCTGGTGAGGAGAGAATTTTATTTTTACCCCTTTGATATCCTTTGATCCCCTTGCAGACACTGGGGGCACTGGCAGGCTCACTGCTGTGCCCAGCTCTGGTGGGAGCACCATTGCAGTGGTCACTGGTGTGACTGATGCCTGTCCAATGGGTGTTACAGCACTGCAGAGCCTGCCTTGCTCCACAGGTGAACTGTGAGGAGCTGGGCAGATGAACCAACACTCCTCTAAACTGGGCTGTGCACTGGGAGAGCAAGAAGGGTCTCAAAAATACACCACCCTACGCTTTGGAAGATTTTCTTTTATCATCTTTCACAAGGGGGGCCACAAACTAATGGAGAACATGCCAGGAGTCAAAAGGGAGGGTTTGGGTGGATTTTTTTTTAATTATTATTTTTTCTTTTTTTCTTTTTCTTTCTTTAAAAGGCCTGAGTGGTTCAAGGCAGTTTTACTGCTCCTGGAAATTTTGCTAGTGCAGAGATGCTCAACTTTTGCTTTTCTGTGCTTATCTTGGTGAAAGGAAACCAATGACTCAGGGCCTTTGGAGCCCTGCACATGAAGGTAGGGGTGAGGTGTTCAAACTGCAAATGTTCCTGACCAGGCACACAAATCTGCTGTCCCAGATGTTTGATATGGCTCTCAAACACTTACTGTCATTTCTAATGTGCTCACACGTCCTACACAGACACATTGTGGATGTCACTGGTGCAAGAGCCTCTGGTCTGTGTGCTTGGCTACAAAATCGTCTCTGCTCTCAGCAGCAGTGTTGTCACCAGGTTCACGGTGACAGTGGCTGTGCTAACCCACAGCTCCATGTCCCAGCAGGGCAAGGTGTTACCCTGGTTTTGAAGACTTTTTTAAGCCTTCTGTTAGGTTCTTCATATTGGACTCAGAAATGTTACCTTATCACACTTTCTTCTGTAAACACTGGCCATGTTTTGCTAACTGTCTTTCATTGTTTACACATTTCTAGGTGGGAAGGGAAAGGTGATTGACAGTTGGCTTGACCAATGTGGGTTGAGAGGTGGAATTCCATCCTCCAATCCACAGGCCACATAGGAAATGTATAAAACTGAGTTTTGTAAATAAACTCGCCCCTTTTCTTCCTGCTTTGCTCACCAGCGTGTCCTCGTGTGGTTCTTTCAGTGTCCATGGTGATAGGCAAGGGGCAGGTGGCCTCAGCAGTGGGACCTTTCCTTCCCTTCTCAGGTCCCACCATGCAAACCTGACCTGTGAGCCACAGGCTGGTGCAGCCCTGCCCCGGGTGACCAAACCCCAAACCGTGCTGGGTGAGCAGAGGATGATCTCCTGGGTGAGCAAAGGATGATCTCCTGGGTGAGCAGAGGATGATCTCCTGGGTGAGCAAAGGATGATCTCCCTCCCTCGTGATGGGAAGGGCCTGGATGCCAGAAGGCAGAGGAGTTTGGGCTGCAGGATCACTTTGGAGGAGCAGCCCCTGAGTTCTGTTCACCAGTGTATTACTGAGGGCAGCTCTCCCTGGGGAAGGCAGGAGGGAGGGTGGAGGATCCTGTGCTGAGCCTGGGGGGACATGGAGGAGCAGGCAGCTCCTGCTGCCAGTGCCGTGTGTGCCATTGCCGTTTGTCCTGGCTCTCAGAACAGCAGGGCTCTGATTCCCCTCGTAGAGCTCATCTGCACTCCTCTCTGGCCTCCTCCTCTCTCTGTGCCAGCCATGTGCCCCAGCCCGTGGGCTCTGCATCACTGCTGGTTCCAGCTCATTGTGTCTGTTCTGCTGTGCTGGGCCTTGCACCCATCCTTTGTTCTGGGTTTCCCAGCCTCACTCCGGGTGTCTTCACCACCTCCTCTCTCCCAGGCCGTGCACCAGCTGCACATTGACTGCTCCCCTTGCTCCCCTTGCTCCCCTCATTCCCTCCCTGCCTCATCCTGTGGCATTTAGGGTTTGCAAACTCTGTGGGAGCACTTTGCAACCAAAGCCTGGCTCTCTTCTGGTGGAGGTGTCAGGAGGGCTTGGCCACCTCTGGGTTACACCAGGGGCAAAGCTGGGCCCTCTCCTGCAAACCTGTGCTGGGAAAGCCTTCTTCTGATTGCTCTGTCCAACTGCTGCCCCCTGGCCATTCCTCACTGCTGGGTACTGCCCGAGGCTTTGTCCAGTCTAACTTCAGTGTCCTGAGCAATCTGTGGGGCTCTGGCACTTTCTCTGGCTGATCAGTGCCATGCCAAGAAAATTCCAACTTCTTCATAATCTCCTCAAACATGGAGTCATAGAACCATGGAACCACAGAATCATGGAATCATGAACTCATAGAATCATAGAATCATAGAATCATAGAATCATAGAATCATAGAATCATAGAGTCATAGAATCATAGAATCATAGAATCATAGAATCGTAGAGTCATAGAATCATAGAATCATGGAATCATAGAGTCATAGAGTCATAGAATCATAGAATCATAGAATCACAGAATCACAGAATCATAGAATCATAGAATCATAGAATGATACAGTCACAGAATCATAGAATCATGAACTCATAGAATCATAGAATCACAGAATCATAGATTCATTAACTCATAGAATCATAGAATCATAGAATCATAGAATCATAGAATCATAGAATTATGGAATCACAGAGCCACCACGGTTGCAAAATACCTCCAAGATCATCAAGTCCTGATGTTAGCAGGTTCTCTTTCCCTGGTACCCCTGTGGTACTTCCCAGTGCCAAAGAGAATTTAACTCCATGCAGTGAGAGGTTGCATTGAGAGAAAAAATAAAAATAAATGCTCATGCTCACGAGCCTGCGCAGGCTCATTCTGCCTGGCCTTGTGCTGCTCCTCTGGGCTACAGCACTTTGGAGACTGGGCTGTCTTGAATCACGAGCCTGCCCCGGCTCTGAAGTGTTGTGTTGCCTAATGACTGATGATAATGTCTCTGTAGGTAGGCTTGTAGCCTGGCTATCCATCTTTAAATTTCAAAATCTTTCCTCCTCAGCCATTACCTCCACCCCCGTAATCATTCCCGTTGCTCTTCCCTGAATTCCTTCTCATTTGTCCTTGTTTGAGGGTAGAGCACAATCAAACCAGCCAGTCTGGGAGCCCAGGTGGGGCTGAGGTCCCAGAGGGGTCGGGACTGAGTTTTGAGAGGGGTTGAGGCCTCAGAAGGCTCTGGGGTGAGGTCCAAGAGGGGTCCACCTTCACTCCTTGGGCCTGAGCTGCCCTGAGGTCAGGAGGGTTCACCAGCAGCCCATCCAGCTGTGTCAACATCAGCTGGCCTGGGAAGGAAGGTATCTCTCCAAAGCTTTACGAGGACAGAGGCTGCAGGCTGGAAATGCTCCCAACATTTGAGCTGCCTGCACCTGTATGTGCTCACCTCCCACCAAAAAACCCTTGCACAGAAGTGGCTCAGTGTCTTTAGCAAGGTCTGCCTGCCCACAGGAGCTCTCAGCAGAGGATGCTACACCTGAGCTCAGTGGAACAGGTAATGGCACAGTCTGCCAGACTGGGACACGAAATAAAACATGGAAAGGGGGTCCAGCTCAAGAGAGGTCTCTGCTCCATCCTGATGCTTGGAGCAGAACTGTTGGCACTCAGGTGTGGCTTTGCTGGCCAGGTTTGAGAATCCCACCCCTCTGTGACCCATCCAGGGCTGCACCACCCCTGGGGGGAGGCATTTTCCAAATATCCAGCCTGCGGGTTCTGCTTGCAGCCATCGCCTCTCGTTATCCCCTGCACCACTGCTGAGACCTTGTCGGAGTCCAGGACATCCCTCTGGCTGCCCTGGAGGGTTTGGAGACTGGACAGGGGGGTCAGCCAGATTCACACAGAGCCCAGGAGGACACTGCCTCTGATCCCTGCCATGGCAGTGAATGCTCACATGTAAGAGGAATCACAAATCCTAAGAATTTAAAAATAAATAGTAGCTGGTTTGTTATAGAATATAAATATAGAAATTAGGATTCTTAGCATATGGGGGTGAAGAGACAAGCTGGAGGAATTGGGGAGTGTCCCCTGTGCTCCTTGTTCTTGCTCTCGTCCCCCATCTTTTGCTGAGCTGGACTTTAGAGACTGGTTTAGAATAGAAATGACATGTTAGTGTAGGTAGTAGGTATTGGTAAAATTTAGTAAATAAAAAATACATCTTGGACAGTGGTTGGGTGGGAGATCCCGCACTGAAGGTTTGGGGCTCTCTGACCCGCCCAGTCCCCGCGTGTCCTGCTCTGCTGGGGACGCCCTGCAGAGCTGGACAAGAACTGAGAGATAATTTAGAATAAACAGCCTTGATAACACTGCTGGACTCAGCCTGTCTGCTCTGGCTTCAGTGTGAAACACCCAGGGCAAAGAGAAAACTGAAAACCTGATTACCTTGGGGAACAGCAACCCCAGGGAAATCCCCAGGGAACAGCAACCCTGGGGGAGACCCCACTGCCTCGGGGAACGGCTGCTCCAAAGAGAATCTCAGGGAACAACGACCCCGAGAAGACCTCACAGGTTAATGACACTGGGCTGTGGCCAGAGTGATACCCTGGTGTTTTAGGGTGGAATAAAGCCAGCCTGACTCCCCAGTGGGTGAGGAAAGGATTCCTCCCACCCATATCCAACTCGCCCCCACCCATCCGAGCCGGGCGCCGCTGCCGCCCCTGCTCTGGACCCTGCACTGCTCCTGTGCAGGGCTGGGCCCTGGCAGCTCACTGAGCCCCCAGTTCCCTCTGCCTGCAGTAAGACTGGCACTCTTTCATCCCAGCAGGAGAACCGTGGTATCCAAATTAAGCACAAGCTGTAGTGTTTGAAGTCTGAGCAATGAGCTTTCCTTGGCAATGGGTGGGTTTCTGCCATGGGGGTAGGGAATTCCTCATCTGCCCTCGATTTCACTCCCAAGCAATTTCTGTTCCACGTCCTCACCTCTGTTCATTTGACTGGCTCCAGTGGGATAAGTGGATCACAATTAAAGCCACAGTTAGGGGAGCTGGCCAAAATATTTGATAGGAACTTACTTAAATGGAAAGATTGTCTCTTTTTAATAAATTAGTGGAGCTGGCATTAATTCAATTTGACATTTGCCATATTCTACAGAATTACGAGAATTCACTTTTTTCAGAAACTGTATTTTAACAGAATGTTTTTGGTCTACGACAAATTTTAAGTTTGGAGTTTTGGAGAAGGTTTCAGTAAAAATAGACAATGTGTTAGCAAACAAAAATCAGGGGGCTTGTAATTTCCAGGGAGACTTTGGGTGGGTTCATAGGCAACCATTCCAACCATTTTTCAACTCAGGAAAGCTGATTTGAAAAAGCTACTGAACTCCTTGTGAGCATTATTGTTCAGACAAAGAGGAATGGCTTCAAGCTGAGAGTAGGTTTAAATTAAATATTAGGAAGAAATTTTTCCCTGTGAGGGTAGGGACCCCCTGGCATACATTGCCCAGGGAATTTGTGGCTTCCCCATCCCTGGAGGTGTCCAAGGCCAGGCTGGACAGAGCTTGGAGCAGCCTGGGACAGTGGAAGGTGTCCCTGCCCATGGCAGGGTGGAATGGAATGATCTCTAAGGAGGAATGGAATGGAATGGAATGGAATGGAATGGAATGGAATGGAATGGAATGGAATGGAATGGAATGGAATGGAATGGAATGGAATGGAATGGAATGGAATGGAATGGAATGGAATGATCCCTTCCAACACAAACTCTTCTGTGACTCCATCATTCTCTGATTGCTCAGATACCTCCAGCTCAACCCAGTTCCTCTGGACAGGGATGATCTTGTTCCTGCCAATAGGTAAGAAAATGTTTGCATTTCCTCAGCTCCAAATAATAACTACCTGCACATGGCTTCAAGTATCCTGCACAGAGCAGCCTCTTGCCAGCTCTTGCCATGGGCAGGGAGGATGGGGAATGCTGAAGTGTTGTGCTACAAGCAGAGGGCACATCTGGGTCACTCCTTTGGCCTGTACATGCACACCTGGACCCAGGTGTGGGTGCCTCCTCCGTGCTCTGAGGGAAGGGCTTCTGCCCTCTCCAGCCCCAGGATTGGGGGATCTGAATCTCTCAGTTTAAAAACCCATTTAGCTCTATCCACCAATGCTAGACAGCCTGATTTCAGTCCCAGCAGCATCAAAACCCTGCCAGCTGCAGGTAACTTGGGGATCAGGCTTGGCAGCTGCTCTTTTTTTGACAATTTCTTCCCAGGCAGAAGAAAACTGGGCAGGGCTCAAGTGGCACTGCCCTACGGCCAGGAACAGCCTGCTTACACTGCCTGCTGGAGCTTCTCCCACTCACTATTGGAGTATTTCTAATGTCTGCAGTCAGGACATAACTCCCAGCTGCCTGAGGGGTGAGGCTGGCAGTGCAGGGGTTTCTCTGAGAGCTTCCAAGGACATCACTGAAGCCATTACCTGTGGACACGCTGATGGGGACACACTCAGAGTGACACCTTTGGCAACACCTTCCTTCCCATCTGTGTGTGATGTGGTCCTGAGGAGGTGGGAAGCTGATCAGTCAGTGACAAGTCAAAAAAGAACCATGGCCACAAGTTGTGCTTGAGAAACTCTGGTTTAAAATGTTTTATCTGTGTGGGTGTTCCTTCCCTGGACAGGTCAGCAGAGGAGTGGGGCTCTCAAGAAGCAGTCAGGACAAACCACAGCTGATCTGGCCAGCTCTGAGCAGACTGGATTAGGAATCTTCAGAGGTCACTCCCCATCAATATTTCCTTGTGTCTGTGGTGGATGTGGATGGAGAAGCCACTGGTTTCTCTTTTGTTCAGTAACAAAGCTTGGGTGCATCCTTTTCCTTTACTGTCTCCTTGCCTTGGTCCTCTCTTGGATTTCAGCCCCTTTAGAGACCATGTTTGTGCAAAATGTAGAAATTATGTATGTAGATCACAGGGTAACTGATTTACTCTGATTTAGGCATCTTCTCAGTCAGCCTGAAAGGGTGTGAGAATCTCTCACCCTGGGCCAAAAAATGGGCTGGTCCTCAGCTCACACCAGACTTGCCATGGAAATAAAGTCATGGGTGAAACCCTTTAGGAAGCCTCAAGATACTGGATTTGCTCAGCAGATCCTCTTTTCCCCTTCCCTCTGGAGCTGAGTGTGGCCAGACTGCTGGGTCAGGGACAGCCATGGCACAGGGCAAAGGGGGACAGATCTGCCCCATGCTCCATAAACTCTGAGTTATCCCTGCTGGCTCCTCACACCCCAGAGCTCCTCACCTAAAGCACAGCTCAGAGCTGAGCTCTGTTTACAGCCAGGGATGGAGCTCTCCAGTTTCTGCTGCTGGGACGAGCTGGTCTCTGAGGAGAGATTCCCCCTTCCTTAGCAAGATCAGATCACTTAGACCAAAAAGTGTCACGTAACAGCTTAGTGGTACCACTTAGACAACAAACTTTCAGTTTTATAAACTCAGAAGGGAGATCCACACGGTCAGGGCAGCAGAACGAGACTCCCCAGCTGCTGGGTAAGACCAGGGTGGGATCCCTCTCTTACCAGGCTCTTTTCAGCTGGAGCATGGTTGGATTTGGACAAGCATGTGGTGGATACTTGCTTCTCCCAGCTTCCTCTGGTTGTGTCTCTTATCAAAGGCCAGCGGTCATGCACAGCTTTCCAAATCCACCTTCCATCCTGCAGTGCCTTTTGCTGTCCTGCCTCCTCTGCTGACAGTTCAGGGACTCCTCCTGCACCCTGCTGACCTGTGTGTCCTTCTGGAGACTCCTCAGCAAGACGTGTCAGCCCTGAGGTTCATTTTCCACAGGGGATAGCAGGAGATAGGAGAATGCAGTGACTGCTGTACACCCCCCTCATTGCTATGCAGCATGTCCTGACCCTCTGTGCTCAGAGTTTTATTTGCTGAGACACTGTGAAAAAAAACACTGTGAGAAAAGTGCTGCTCCTGCCCGGAGAGCGACGGTGTAGAAATGGCACCTCCTTACTGAACCCACCAGCTCCCTGTGCAGCAGCTGAGCTGATGTGGCAATGACAGGGATAAAATCGTGCTGCCTGGCATGACTCACAGCTCTGCAGAGCTGGGCTGCCCACAGAGGAGGGAGCTAGCAGGATGCATTTTCTGTGGGATCGTCAAAAAGTGCATCCTACCCTCAGCACACGTGCAGAGCCCGGCGCAGGCCGTGGAGCAGCCCTGCTCCAGTGTGTTGGAGTCCAGGACATCCCTCTGGCAGCCCTGGAGAATTTGGAGACTGTACAGGGGGGTTTGGGATCTGTACAGGGGGGTNCCTGACTTGGACTTTAGAGATTGGTTTAGAATAGAATTGATGTGTTAGTGTAGGAAGTTGTTATTGGTAAGATTTTGTAAATAAGAAATACACCTTGGACAGTGGTTGGTTGGAGATACCGTACTTAAGGCACAGGATCTCTGATCCGTCCCAGTCCAGCCGTGTGCCCTGCTCTGCTGGGGATGCCTCACAGGGCAGGGAAAGAACTGAGATAATGCCCCTGCCAACGAGACCTGGCAGAGCAAAGAATGAACTGAGATAATGAAAAATAAACAACCTTGGAAACACGGACTGGGGACTCAGCTTGTCGTCTCTGCCTTCGGTGTGAAACACTCAGGGGCAAAGACAGAAGATGCAAAACCTGATTACCTCGAGGAACAGCAACCCCGAGGAGAATCTCAGGGAACAGCAACCCTGAGACAGTGGGCACAGAAAAGAGACTGGGACTTTTTGACACCCATCATTTCTGTCTTGGAAATGGAGGGATGGGGTGGGAAGCAAGAGCTAGAACTCCTCATCTCCTGAGTGGGTGGGCTGGGACACCCAGGAAGGACTGGCCCTGCCTGGATAACTGATGGGTCACAAAGGCAGGGAGTGCTCCCCAGCAGGTCCCACACTGCTGTAGAGAAAGAAGAAGGTTTTTCAGCCCTGCAGCTGCACACAGCCTGGTCCTTCCTTTGTGCTGCCATGCAGCCATGAAAGGCTCTCTGTGCCTGACTTTCTCTTACATGGCCAGCAAGGGATAATCACCACAGATTGGTCTCGCCACAGAACTCAGGCTCCCCTCTGGGAAAATAACAGTGGTTCTTTGTGAGCATGACTGCTCTTTCCAGCTCTCTGAGGTCAGGTATAAAGAGGAACTCTAGCTCCTCAGTAAACTGTGGGGAAGCGTGGCCAGGTAGCCCATTTTCAGTGGGAAACATCTCCGAGAGACCTGGAGAAAGACTCAGGATCCTGTACTCAGACAAATTTGTGATATCTACGATTGTCGAGGTTACTGATTTTCAACTCTGCATCCTAAGACAGCATCTGCAGGAAAATGGCATGACTAGACCTTTACAGAAGGACTCACAGGGCAGCAAAGGGCTGAGCAGGTGTTCAGTGAAGTCAGCTTTTATCCCAGAGAACCTTTGGTACGGGCGGTACAAGCAATGGAAAAAAATCGGAATCTCAGTTTCTTAGTGAGCTGATGGGATGGCAAAACATCTGTTAGCTTCAGGCTGCATGGATTTGATGTAGGATCCTTGCAAACTGGAAGTGGGAGGCACCTTGGGTGAGAGCAGCTGTGAGAGTTCACACTCTGAGTGGCAGGAGAGTGGCAAGAGAGAGGCAGTGGGCTTGGGAGACATCTTCTGTGGCCCTGGAGAACCAGGAGGGGACATCCCAGGGGACATTTAAGGGGGACAGACAGGAGGGCTGCTGACACTTCCTTACAGATGTGATCTCAAGCATACAGGTACAAAGGAAGCCATGGAAACACAGCAAACAACAAAACCAGCTGATTCCTGAACGACTCACTGCGCTGAAACTGGGGAAGGGAAAAACAAACTGTGTGACTGGAGCCAAGGAATACAGAAAGAAGAATATGAAAACATGGGTCAGACTCAGAAAGGGTGAGGCTCCAGAAGAGGCACAGCAAGCCAGAGGACAGGACAGCAAAGTCCCTCCTGCCTGCCTGGGCACTTTCCTGATCCCCACACTGAGAAGCCTTTATGGGCAAGTTCATGATCCAGTTCTGTACTCCAGACTACTGGATGGGCACAGTGGGACTTGTTGCCCATCTCTGCCAGCACAGGGTCAATGGTGCCACTGGTGCCTCACTCCAGGCTCCCTCAGGACCCTGAGGCCGAGAAGGGACCCTGCTTGGTGCAGCCCTGAATGGCAGTGTCACCCAGCACGGTGCCAGGCAGTGTCTGCCCAGGGCTACCTGTGCACCACCTGGAAGTGCTTCAGCTGAAACCTGACTCAGTCCCCATCTGGCTGCTTGGAAATGAGTTTTGGTGGGTGAGAGCTGCTGAACACTTGTGCAGAGATGTGTGTAAGTCAGCGCCGACCCAGAAACTGGCAGGAGAGTGGCAGTGATGCTCCCTTCTGGCTCTGCTTGCCTCTCTTTCTGTTTAGTTCAGGATTACGAAGCTCAGTCCCATTTTTATGAAATACGGAGATCTGAGCCATATGTTGTGCAGGTTCAGATCACATCTTGTGGCACAGATCTGCAGGGAAACTTCCGTGAGTCTTGAACCAGTTCGGTGGTATCCAGGTGGAGGTTACATCTTGTGGGAGAGGCAGCTCGGAGATAAACAAGGTCAGAGAAAGGGTGACAAACTATCTGTACAGCAGAGTGATTTTACACAGGTGATTTTACACAGCCCACCAGCCTCCCTGATGCCCCTGAACACCACCAATCCCTGGGACATGAGTGCTGCCAGTTCTGCCCTGGGCACTGGGAAAATGAGGCACAAGGAAGGTAAATGACTCAGCCTTTCTTCAGGATATCTGAGTGAAGCAAAGGTCTCCTGGTACCTGTCCTACACTGAAGGAGAGCACTCTCTAGGCCCCTTGCTCTTCCCTCCAGCCTCAGGCTGTCTCTGCCTTTGGATCAAAAGAAGATTTTTGGGGGAAGATGATCCTGATGGACCTATTTCTGTATGTGGCATTTTAGAGCCCTGAGAAGTTTTCACCAGTGGCAGACAGAAAGTGCTGCCCCAGGCACAGGGAGGCTTTGAGGGCTGAAGCTTTGTGGGTGAGCAGGTCTGGCTGGGATGAAGCTCCTTCTCCTCCCAGCAGTCCATGTAGTGCTGTGTTTTGGATTGGTGACTAAAACAGTGTTGATAACACTCTGGTGTTCTGGTTACTGCTGAGCAGGGTTTGCATTGTGCTGAGGATTTCTCTGTTTCCCATTCCACCCCCAGGCATGAGATTGGGAAGGTGCAGAGCCAGGACAGCTGACCCCAGAGGGATATTCCAGACCATATGATGGCAGCAATGAAAGCTCAGGGGGAGGAGGATGAAGGGCTGCTCGTGGTTATGATGTTTGTCTCTCCAAGTATCCATCATATACTGAAGCCCTGAACTGCAGGAAGCAGCTGGACACGTGCCTGCTGATGGGAAGGAGTGAATGTGTTCCTTCTCTCCCTTAGCAGGCACACAGCTTTGTTTCTTTATCTCGACCCACCAGTTTTCTCACTTTTGCTCTGCTGATTCTCTTCCCCATGCTGCTGTGGTGAGGAAGCAAAGGAGCAGCTCCCTGGGTGCTCAGCTGCTGGCCAGGGTCAGCCCACCACAACAGGCCTACAAGATGCAGTCCTGAGGCTGAGAAATCAGGCTGATGTGCCAGGACCACAGCAAGAGCTGTCATCCCTCTTCTAGGGATGGTGGTGCCTGAGGTGGGGCAGACACACCGAGCTTCCCAGGGCTTTGCTGGGCTCTGGAACCTCAGGTGCCCACCACGTTCCAGCTGTCCATGAATAAATCATTTGCATCAATCCTTGTGTTTATCTCTGCCCTCTGTTCCCTGGGAATATCGAGCTGTGGCACTGGGGACGGGTGACACACGTGTGGTGTGCATTTCTGCAGGATGGCCTGGGGGCTGCTCTGACATGAGCACACGGATCAGCTCTGCTGTCCCCACATCAAAAATCACCCTGGGCCTTCCTCACCCTCCTCCCCACCAAACAATGCTGATGAAAACCAAAAGCAAGTGGTGTGTTTTACCTGAGAACACAGCTTGCTCACAGTCATCAATGCATGGACTTTTGGGTTATGGATTTTCACATGCAAAGTGCCACCGATTTCCTATGGATCAATGGGGAGAAGCCAAGCAAAGAGGAAAACGTCCAGAGAATGATTTATCAGCCTTTGTCACTCAAACAATATCTCCCTATTCTCTGTGGAGTATTTGTTTGGCTTTAATACAGTGACAGTGCTTTATGTGTTCAGGGGAGGCACAGGTCCCTTGCAGGGGGCAGGAATCTGAGGTTTCCAAGTACCTCAAGAGCCGCTCTGGGAATCAGGAAGGATTTTGTTTTCCAGCTCTTGTGATGTGTTGCAGCTGCCCACTGACTTTTTTGTTTCCATCCTTGGCACGCAGGGGGATTTCATCACCACACTCTTTATCATGGAAACATGTCATTCAGTGGGGCTGCTCACATCCAACCAGAGCCTTGGCTGCAGCCCTGCAGGGATGGGACCCTTCCAATGGAACCTGCTCCATAGGTTTGGTGCCGGGCTCAACGCAGAGCCAGAAGGAGGCCGGTTTTTTTTTTTTCAGACAGGTTTTCAGAGACGACAGAAGATGCATGGAAGGCTCCCAAGAACCGCCCACCCCATGAGATGTTCACCATTCAGGATGTTGGCAAACTTGTCAGATCAGAAGGTTGTGCAAGATGCCAGCCGCTCAGGGCCAGAAGTGTTCGTGAAGTTTTGGGCCCTGTCAGATTTTTGCTGAAGAGCTACCTGAGGCAGCCGTATGGCCCAACACCAAGAGCTGAATCCAATCTAGGTCTTCCTCAGGATCTGACGCCCGCTGCTCTCTTTCCCTGCTTGGGATTTGGAAAGCCAGACCTGGAACAGGATGTGATTTGTTCATGTTGGCCTGCGTGATGCCAGCTGAGGCTACTGGCAAATCCTGCTCGCTGAAAAATTATCTCATGTAGATGAGGGTCAGATGATTAACTTTGATGAATCTTGCCACAGCTGAAATTACTGCCAGTGCTAGGTATGAGAAGGAAACATTGGCAGAGCTGTCTCCCTGCCATGGGAAGGATCTCTTTTTCTCCTGGAAAGTAAAGCAGGGGTGCTGTAGCTGCTTTAGCTGGACTCCTCAGCCTTGATGAGAGAGAAGGGTTTAGTTTCAGACCAGCTTCAGAGTCTTTCCTTCTGAACTACTTACATAAATGAAGATTTTTTCCTGGGGAAAGAGTCCCTGGAGATGAGATTTTCATCTGGAATAAACAGGACAGCGGATGGTATTTCACAACAGACTCACCAGCTGCCATGAATGAGGCAAGGGGATGGGTGGGGACTGCTGCATTTGATCAAGGGGTTTTTTGATCTGCTCTGCCACCCAAAAAGTGCCCTGACACAGGAACTCCCTCTGGGGCTGGTATCTGCAGTGAAGGGTTGATAAGTCTGGGAGATGTGCCCCAAAGCCCACGCCTGTCACCAGCTCTGTGGAGGCACTGGGGTCCTTTGGCAGATGTGAGGGGCTTGTGGGTTAGAGTGGCATCCCTGTGCAGTCACCATCGAGTCATGGAATGTCCTGAGCTGGAAGGGACCCACAAGGACCACAGGGAACTCCTGTCCCTACACAGGGCATCCCAACACTCCCACCCTGTCCCTGAGAGCGTTGTCCCAATGCTCCTGGAGCTCTGGCAGCCTTGGGGCTGTGCCCGTTCCCTGGGGAGCTGGGCAGTGCCCCAGCACCCTCTGGGGGAGGAATCTTCTCCTGATATCCAACCTAACCCTGCCCTGGCACAACTCCAGCCATTCCCTGGGTCCTGTCCCTGGTCCCAGGGAGCAGAGATGGAGCTCAGGAGGAGCTGCAGCCCCTGGGGAGGTCTGACCTCAGTCTCCTCTGCTCCAGCTGGACAGGCCAAGTGCCCTCAGCAGCTCCCTGTGTGGCCCCTCTGGGCCATTCCCCATCCTCATGTCCCTCCTTTGGACACTCTAAAAACTTTCACTCATCCCCAGTGAGGTTTGAGGAGGGTGAAGGAGGCTCCCTGACCACTATCAAGTCACGTTTGAAAGGTGCAAACAAACGAGGCAAAGAAAAAGATTTGCAAGACCACAACTCCCAGAAGGTTCAATCACCAGAGTGCTCCCACCAGCCTGCTCAGACCTGTGGAAGCCAGCACTGGTGGCAGGGCCTTGAGCTGCAGCTAAAATGAGGCTGCTGCTTGTCCTGCAGCTGTTGGCTCCTTGTGACAATCAGGGGGACACCCCAAAGGGCTTCAGCTGACAGGAGGTTCTGCAGGGCAGCTCATGCAGTGGTGCCAGCACCACACCAGGTCACTGGGGGATGTCCCAGTGCACTGGAAGCTTGGCCTGCTTGTGGGACCACGAAAAGAGCAGGGCCAGGGGCCAGGGGGGCAGAGAGAGGCAACGTGCACTGCTGCAGCCAGACACAGCTGGGCTCTCATGGGGCTTTGTTCAACATCAGCCACTTTTTGTGATAACACCAATCAAATTCCCATCCGGTTTCCTCACTAGGGGCACCCAAAGCAAGAGCAGAGAGACAGATGAATCAGCCAGAGGTTTGCATGCCTGGTGCCAGTAGATTTCCATGCTTCCAAGAGCAAGCTCAAAGCTGAGTTCATTTTCTGAATAGAGGGATGCTCTACCAGATTTTCTGTGGTTGGAAATAGACTCATCTGAAACTTCCAGGCTGGGCTTCAACTCAGCTACAAGTTCAGTGAGCATCACCTGTGAAAGCTGGGGTGAGATGATGTGCCCTGTTCTGCAAGAAACCTGATGGGACAAGGACAACCACCTCCCTAAGGAGTGTGTAGCCTCTCTCACAGAAACCGTGGCTTTACAATTGCAGAATGAGTGGGTGTTTTTCAAAGCAAAATGGAAAGACCCTCTGTCCTGTTAAAGCAATATCCCAGCTACAACCTGTGCTACACCCATTACAGGTAAACCTAAATGAGGAGAGAAATTCATGGAGCAGCCACTCACCTCCAAATTCACATGACAGAAATGTGCTCATATTGAAAGGGATAGGGACACTGCTGCACAAATATCCCAAAGAGAAACCAATCTGCCAGGGGACAGAGAGCAACCCACTGAGATCCTGTCAGAGACAGGCAGAGACACAGCACTGATTGTGTCACTGTCACTGTGAGACTGTTGTCCACAAATAACAGCCCTGGCACCCAAAGGACTCAGAGGAAGCTGAAGAGAAGGTGCTGAGTAATCCACACCTTGTAACTCCAAAAGTCATTCAGAAAGGGTAAAGAAAGAAGCAAGGGAAGCAAAAACTCTCTGAGATCCCCAGTGGTGCTCAGTCTACCTGACAGAGGTGTGTTTACACCAATACAGAGATGTGCCTGCATCCCAAGGGAATGGGATCCCATGGCTGTAGTTCTTGTTCCTCTTGAGCTTTCCTCCCGTCTGCTCTGCACTGATTACAGCATGGCAGCCATAAGCACCAATGGACCAGGAATTGTTTCTTTCTTTAATTTTGGGAGGAATCTGTCCTTCCTCAGCATGCACTAGTAAACACTGATGCATGTGATGTCTGTCCCAAGCTACTGTTCCTGCTCCATCCAGGGCAAGGAAATACAGGTACTTGGGCTTGTGGAAGAAAGAGGGAAGGAAGAGAGGGAAAACCAGGCTGTGTGGATTTCAACCATCCTTGAACCACCCTGATTTCTGTTTGACAAGTGGGGTCTGTCTTGGTGTGCCTGAAAGGGCCCTGTCTGAATGTACTGGATGGAAGGCAGAGAAATCCGACAGACAGGAGGTGAGATGAGTGTTCCCAATGATGTCTGAGAATGAACAGGGCACCAAGCACCAGAGATCTGTCATTTCCCCAGTGTCCCACCCTGCCAGGGGACTGCCACAGAGAAATGTCCAAGCAATGTCTCACATTGTCTGGACACCCACTATGGGGACAACACAACTGATGACAGGCACGTCTCCCTGTCTCAGCCATCCATCAGGGTGGATCTGTGATTGTTTCCCTGCTGGGTTTCCACTCTCACACTGCCTTTAGTCCCTCCTCTGCTTACAGGGACCATTCCCAAGGGAAGGGAGAGGATCATTCAGCCCACACCAGCTCCTGAGCTCTCACTGGCAGTGCTGAAGTTCTCCTGGGGTTCCCCATACGTGCCACCTGCACTGGTGACAGACCTGCCCACTCACAGAGGAGTTGTTGTAGAGGTTCTTTGGCAGAGTCCAGTCTAGATCTTGGTCAAGGCCTTTGTGTGACACTAAAAGTAATAATGGAACAAATCTTGGAGTAGAAAACAGCGCAGAATTAGAGAAAAAGCTGTGGAAAGTGAGAGCTGGTGGAAACGATCCTGAAGGAACCTCTTGTAGAGGAAACTGAGGCGGTGCCGTGGGGAGGCAGCATCTCTCATCAGCTTCCTGGGGCAGGGGGTGACACAGCTGTCCCAGCCTGTCCTGGCTTATTGGAAATGCAGAGTCATTAATGACACCGGTGAGGAGGGGTCTGGACAGGCTGATCCCGCCCGGCTCCCCCTGCAGCACCCCCGGCAGCGCTGCCTGGGACCGGAGCGGCGGCAGCGCTCACGGACCGGCGGGACCGCGCCAGCCCCGAGCGGCGGCAGCTCTGACATCCCTGGGGAAAGGGAGAGGGGAGAGGGG
>VXBR01010300.1:312094-365673 GCA_013400215.1 Cisticola juncidis
AGGCCACCACAAACGCCGGGCATCCGCTCACCTCTGCCTGTGCAGGTGAGGACAAGCCCCTGTCTGGCAGCAGACAAATCTCCACAGATTTGCAGGGTGATAGGAGGGGAGAGCAGTGAGGTGTCCATCTTTCAGAGCAGCAAGGACAGAAGAGGATGAGGAAGCTGCAGCTGTGGCCACAAAAAAGCCTGGCACAAAGTCCCAGCGTCCAAGAGGAGAAATTCTGCTGACCCTTGTGCGTGAGCTGACCCATGGTTCTCCCACCTGGGCAGAACCCTGGTGAGCAAATATGAGATGCCAAAGGATGGGACACATGGGAAGAGAAGGTGGGACACATGAGAAGGTCAAAACCAGTGCATTTGGGATGAATTAATCCCTCTTCATCCCTTTGCCCAGCAGAAGGGGGTCCTGCTGCCGTGGCAGGGGAGGTCAGCAGCTGGTGACTGCTCTGCTGCAGCCCCTGTCAGAGCCCCGTGGCTGCCCAGCCCACCCTCACCCCAGGAGGGTCCAATGCCCCTCAGTGCTGACAGGGCTGCAAGCCCAGGGCTGTGCTGCTCCCTCCTTTGGGAGAACAAACTGGTGTGGACGCTCTGGAGACACTGGCAGAGGTGGCTGAGTCACCCAGCCGGGCCGTGGCTGGAGGTCCCTCTCACGGACGGCAGCTTTGTCACTCTCCATTATTTAATTGATAATTTATCACACCATTCCAGACAGAGACGAGCTCCTGTTCGTGCCACTGTTTGTTCCCTGTCACATAGTCAATTCCCCAATCCAATACACCAGTTGTACTCCTATTTTATGAACCATACCTTAGGGCCTAATTAATGCAATTAATCAAACTTTTACTTAGGCAGGCATATCTTCATTTCTCCGCTGACTGTCTGCTTGGACAGCTGGGTGTGTTGTCTGCATAGAATTCATCATCTTAAGCCATTACAATGCTCTGGAGTGCACTGAGGAGTACGGGGAGGGGACTGTTGGTGACTGAGCATTTCTGATCAGGTTTCCAATACAGACACCAAGGGCAGATCCTGCTCTGTCTGGAGCCAGGCACCATGAAAATCCAACAATTCAGCACCAGGGAGCTGGGGTAATGCAGAAGTTGGTCATAGAAGTGGCTTCATTAATGTTACTGAGGAACAGCAGTGGGTTTGCAGGTAACTGGCCACAGCAGAAGAAAATGTAATGATAATTGGAGGTGTTAGCCAGGAACATGATGGTGATTTTGTGACTAAAATGCTCGTGAAATGGAGTAAACTGACAAACTGGACAATTTCCTAAGAAGCCATTTCACATCAGATATCCCAAAAAATCACTCACACAAGACCCAAGTAACCCTTCCTGTAAAAAGAAACAGCTTTATGCTCTCTAATTATCTGTAAGAATCTAGAAAGTGACTACAAGAAACCAAAACATTGTCATCCTCCAGCCCATCTTAAAAATAATAAATAGATGAAGCTGTGAGGATAATCTTTTAAAGTGTGCTGGAAATGAAGTGAACACTTGGCTGAGTTGTGACTTGCTGATAACAGTGGACCTTGATGGAGTCGTGGCTACCAATAAACGATGTCCAGCCCTCAACCTGGCATCCAAAGATGATGGGACAAGGTTATCTGCCACATCTGTGAGCACTTAAAAATGTGTCAGGACTCACCATTGTGTTGAGTGCTTATCAATCAGATACTCTTGAAAGCACTGCCAGGAAATACTAACACCAGAGATCACAGACTCGGGGATATTTATAGTGTTTCCCCAAAACTGGCATCAATTCCACTGTCAAAACAAGAGTAAAAAGAGCTCTTTCCATAGCTGGCAAGTTGTAAGGGAGAACTTTAAAGAGCCAAGCAAAGGAGAGTCACAGTTAAAACCAGTCAAAGTGTGTCACGTCACCACAGCATCTCAAGGGCTGTGCCCTGTAACGTGGCAAAACTGACACGGGGACATTGAGTACAGAAGTGACAGCTCCAGGCCCAGGACATCTGTTGTGACAGCATCTGGACCCAGGCTGGCAGTGTGGCACTTCTTGACACTTCAGTTTAAAACTGGAAAATTAAGACCCACTATCTAGGTTTGGAAAGAGCCAAACTGATGTCCAGTGATCATGAAAAAGCCACTGATCTGTGCATTCATTTGTTGTTATGTTTGTTTGTTTTTGCCTAACAGGGTGTGTTTGACATCACTGCTGCCTCAATAAACCCAATGAGCAATTGATGGAAATCCTTCAAAGACTAAAAAGATACCTCAGATTTTTCCTGTAACACCACAATGATCCCTATTGGCTGGACCAGCTCTGTTTTTCACGGACAGGAACATTCACCTGCTCCTGCAATGGAATTTGTGCTCACCAAGCAGCCCTGCCCGTGTCTGTGTGTTCATGAGCATCTCTGAAATACGATAGACAGAACTGGGAGGAGAAGGAGAGGTGGAAGATCTGTAACAGACCATAGATTAAGAAAAGGAGGTTCCTAAAACATCACTTTCTACATCTTTCAGAAGCAGTTGTGAAGGAGTTACACCGTGACGGTAGAGCCGGCGACAAAGGATCTCTATAAGCAAAGTATCAGGGGTAACACCTGGTTTATTGTGAGGGCCTTGCTTGTAGCTGGTAGGCACAGCTAAAGCAGGCCAGGAGAGCAGGAAAAGAGAGGGGAAAAGAGGGGGGAAAAGGGAAGAGGGAAAAGAGAGAAAAGAGAGGAAGGGATAAGAGGAGGAGGTTCTGAATACCGTACATTAAATATCTTTCCAGGTTGAATAGTCTGTGCTGGACCAACCAATCTAATACAAGGTACAATCTCACAACATTTGCATATAGCAAATAGAACTGTCCCATTACCTAAGGCAAGCAGAAGGGTATTGTTAATCAAGGGAGATGCCCTCAGCTTGGCCCATGGTTGTTCACTAGCTGATGGCCCGGTACCCCACACCCTAAATCTCAAAGCTTTGCTTTCATTTCTATCTCCTTGTTGGTCTCATACTCCCAGAATCTAAACCACCACATTTGCAAGGTCTTTCTACTTCATCCTTCCCAACACAGTTCCAGATTCTAAGGGTGATTACCCAACTCTCAGTCCATTGTGGCAAAATGTCACTAAATGCAACCACAGTGTCCAGCACAGGAACCACCTGCAAGCACCCAGGGCCGTGGTGTGTGTGACACCATTAATTTCTGGGGTAAACTGCAAGTGTGAAGTTATCCCAGAGGGGTGGCTCAGGGATCTGCTGCTGTGGGACAGACTAAAAAGCAGGAGCTGGCAGGTAAAGCCACACAAAGTTGTACCAAGTTCACGAGAAGCTGAAGCAATTATTGCTTGTATTCAGCATGAATAAACCTTCAGTGACAAGCATTTAGCTAAGCCTAACTTTAAAAGATACACCGCTCTCTGGGAATTCAGCTTCTGCTCAGATTAAACCCAACCTGGGTGACAGCAGCATGATATAATGATGATATCATAGTACATCATCCCAAAGGAGCTTAAATCAGTCAGCATGCAGCCTCTGTCCATGGCTGTGCCAGACTCCAGGTGATCAGACACCCACAGGGCTGTCAGAGCACTCTGGAACACCAGCATGGAGAAAGATATTTTGGGGGATTTCAGCACTTTGCACCTTGCAGGAAAAGTGTTGCATTTCCCAGCAGTGAAGGTAAATGTTCAGGCTGGTTTTGGACAAGGAAGCTTTATCCATTGCTTAGAACACAGACACAGAGGAACATCCACAACGAGCTCCAGACACTGGTGAGCCCACTGCTTGGCATTCCAAAGAAAACAGGAGCTGGAGAGAAGCACCAGATGTGATTCAGCCCCGTGCAGCCCCTTATAGGAGGAGAGCAGAAGACAACCCAGCTGCTCTCATGTTGTGTTTGAGGCTACACTATTTCTGCCTCTTCCTGTTCTTGTCCTTCACCTCCCACCTTCAGCTGGACCCAAAACTTGGTGGAACCAGTTGGTTTTCCCTAGAGATGACAAATCTGAGAGTTAAAGTTGGAATTGCCCCTGCAGTGTTGTCACTGGTGGGCAAAGTGGGGTTTCAGGGTAGCTCTCAGTCTGACAGGTACCTCCTTGGAGGCAGACACCCACTGTGACACAGGCTCCAGGAGCCTTGGGAAGCAAATATTCCCTGTAGCAAGGATGTGCAGGGCTACGTGGGAGTCTCTGGAATAACCAGCATCACCTAACTCATGAGGCAGAGGGGGAAATCTCCAGGAGTGGAGCTGTACCAAGAAACAGCTTTGACTTTTCCTTGCTACTGCCAGTAAATGATCTGTCTTTTCAGCAGCTTATTACCAGGCACACAGAAAACATCCACACAGCATGAGCTGTGGCATGACAGCAAAAGCCCAGCCCCACCTTGGGGAAGCCTTGCCATGGGTGCTGCGTACAAAGGACGGGTGGGGACATTTCCAGCTCGTGTTTTCAGATGCTCTGGAAGAAATGAGCTGTCCTTACTGGAAACCACCTTGTGG
The DNA here is from genome assembly GCA_013400215.1 of Cisticola juncidis. Lineage (NCBI taxonomy): Eukaryota > Metazoa > Chordata > Aves > Passeriformes > Cisticolidae > Cisticola > Cisticola juncidis. Next base: position 316,557 of record VXBR01010300.1, read on the forward strand.
CAGACTCAGGGAGCCACACAGCTGCCCTGCTGCTCCCCAGCCTCCCCAGCACAGAGGTTTATAAATCACCGTCTGAAAAGAGAGGGGATGCCAAGGCTGGGGCGAGGGCTGGATCTCCATCCCAGTGCCATGGGGCTCACCAAGGAGGCAGCAGCACTGCTGGCAGCTCAGGGGTGCAGGAGAGGCAGAGCTGCTGTGTCAGCACCCCTGGTGCTCCCCATGGAGCTGAGCCCAGCCCTGCTGCTGCCCTCACACGCTGTGGATGGAGCTCAGGCTGCTCCCAAAGGCCGTGGTGGTCGTTCTGTCAGCTGGCCCAGCTCTGGCTCAGCCCCAGGGGGACCAGGTTTCCGATGACTCACAGCCCTGGCCGGGGTGAGATCATAGGAAAAGTGGCCAACGTGGCCCTTTCCGTGACGGAACCCCCGCGGCAGGCGCCGGGCAGGGCTGGGCTGCCAGGGGCTGCCAGGGGCTCTCCAGGCTGGGCACTGGGGGCAGCCAGGTGCTGCTGCTGCTGCCTCCGCTGCCTGCAGCTCCCCTGCAGCACGGGAATGGCTGCCTTGGAGCATGCAGGGAACGCTGCATGCAGGGAAGCAGGGAGAGCGCTGGCAGAGCTGCCCCGGCTGAGCTGGGAGCTCACGGGGTGCCCTCGGGAAAGGTGATGGGATCCAGGGGATCCTGCCACACCACCCCAAATTCCTGGTTCCTCACGGTCTCCCTGGTCAGGGCGGAGTCCATCTCTCATTTCACCTCAGGGTGAAAGAGGAAGGCTCCTGCTGTGTCTTGTTTGACTGGGGACAGTCAGGGGAAGCAGGGACTTCCCTGCCACGGCTTCCAAAGTGACAGCAGCGTGTGCCAGAGGGGCTTGGGCTACCCCTGGCTGTTCCCTTGCACCCCAGGCTCTGACAGCAGAGTCAACACATCAGGCTGGCATGAAGAGCACGTTTTTAGCCCACGTTTCCAGGAATTTGATGCCTGACTGCCTCAGAGGGCTTTGGCCAAGGACTGTCTTGCTCCCTGAAGAGCCGAGCTCAGTGGCCAAGGAGAGGTTGTGTGCAGGAACACACATGATTTATGTACGAGCCTGACCAGACTCCTCCCTGTAGGACACCTCCCTGGTACTGCTGGTCCTTTTAAACCTTGCTGTTGTTTTCTATTTCTTCCCCCTCATTTTGCCCACTAACCTCCCAGTCTGGACTTCCCAGAGGTGCCTGCAAAGCACACAAAGCACGGCGCTCCCGGAACAGAGCTGCAGGAGCCGCGGGCAGGAGGGAGCTGCAGGAACCATGAGCTCACCGCTGCCTGCGGGCCAGACCCCGTGCCGAGAGCCCCCTCCCCACCAGCCCTGCCTCCCGCCGGCCCTGGCGAGGCTGCAGTGCGGGGACATCTGTGCCACACCGCCAGCAAGGGCTCGGGTCTCACCGGGTCCCTCTGCCTGGCGGGGAATGGCGATTTTGGCACTGCCCCGCGGAGCTGGGTGGGTGCCAGGGCAGGGCTGCAGGGTGGGGGTCCCATCTCCCCGCAGAGCCCGGGGAATCGGGTCGGGAATCTCCTGCCGGGGGCTGCGGAGGGCAGGCGCCGCTCGCTCCGCATTAGCATTCCGCGGCACCGCGGAGGAGAGAGCCACGCTCGTAAAGGCGAGCAGAGGAGATAAAAGCACTTAGCGCGGGCTGCGAGCGAGACACAGGCACTCCGGCTCAGGTGGCTGCCTCCTGCTCGGGCTTTTGTAGTCTGGCCGCAGCTTTCCACCGCGGCAGGTTCGCGCCCCAGCGCTCGGCTACGCCTGAGCGGCACTGGCAGAAGTTCCCCAAAGGTTAATTGATGCTGCAGTGCTGCAGCCGCCCTGGAGACAGCTGCCTGCCAGCAGCTTCGCCCTGTCAGCGCTGTGCGGGGCTTCTCCTCCCTCCGCAGCATCCTTCCCCGGGCTGGGTTTCCTCCCACCCACGGGAGACAGCCGGCGGGGTCTGCAGCTCCCCCTCGGGCTCCACGGGATCCCTCCCAGGACCGAGAGCGCTGCCAGCAGCAGGAATCGCTGTCCCCATGCCCCTCCTGCTCCTGTCCCCGCAGACAGCAGCCTGGCGGGCTCCGTGCCCCGCGTTCCTCGGCACAGGGGGGACATGGAGTCCCAAAATCTTCATTCATCTGTCCCCACATCACTGCCCGGTCTCCCCTCTCCCACCCCCTGTCTGCAGCCCCCTCCAAGAGCAGAGCCCGATGCTAAAATCCCCCGGTGATTCCAGTGGCTGCAGGGCACATCCTATTTAACCCAAGGGAGGGCAGAGGATGGGACGCAGCCCGTGGGGGTGAGCCCCCCTCCCTTCATACCCTCTGTATTCCCGGGTACCCAGTGATGGGGGCTGCAGAGATCAGGGCAGCCTCAGGAGGGAGAAGCAAGCTGAGCATTTCCACTCGAGCAGCTTGCTGGGGCACAGCACAAGCCTCTGGCAGGGAAGGCAGCCATCCTCAGCCACCATGAGACCAACCCGGGCAGCCCTGCCTTGGTTTGTACTGGAGCCACCATGTGGGAGGCCTCTCCTCGGCTGTATTTCTAAAATCTCACATGATGTCAGCTTGTTTCCCTGTCTGCAGGGTTTAAAATTAAAAAAGGTTCAGCTCTGAGATGTCATCCTTGCTCAGTCTATATTTTAATTGTCCTGGACTCTGTCACCCTGTTTACCTCCTCAGAACTGTAAAATAAATAACGCTGGCCTTTCCCCCTCAAAACAGAAGGATTTTCCTTTGTTCTTCCCTCAGGGACCAACAACTTTCACTTGTGAGGAGATCTCTACCCTACAGACTCCAGCAGTCCTTTCTCCACAGCAAACAAGGTCAAAATTCAAAGCCCACCAGGATCTGTGTGATCCTGGTCATTTCTACAAGTGCAATGCCCTGGATGAGGGTGGTGTGACAGCGCTGCCCCTCACTGGGCTGGCCCCATCTCCAGGAGCTCACAGCCTCACCGCTGGACAAGGGCCAGGCAGAAAATGAACCACAATCCATGGCAGCCCAAAGCAAAACTCTGTCCAACAGCAGCACCCCAAAAATATGACAGAAACCCAACATTTGCATCACTGGTGACCAAAACCAGAATGGGGGAATAAAGACACTGGTGCATGAGCAGCCTCAGGAGTGTGCACAGCCACAGCACTGCTTCCTGGGACCCAGCTGTGCCCCTCCTCTGCAGAGCTGCCAGGCATGCTGGCATCTGCAGGGGTGTCTGTGGCCATGCCCAAGGGGGCAGGGGGGTGCCAGGGCACAGTCTGGGGTGCCAGGCACAGTCTGGGGTGTCAGACACAGTCTGGGGTGCCAGGGCACAGGGCATTCTGTGAAGGGGAGTCTCCCTCAGCTTTTACATCATGATGGGTACAGAGCATGGCACATCCTCCTGCCCCTGGTGGCACCCAGAGCTTTCCAGTGGGCCAGCAAAGCTGCATCCCTGCCTGGACAGCCCAATTCCAGCACAGGAGCTCCTGGGTGAGGGTGCTGAGGTGCCAGTGTCCCCATTCCCTGCCAGCCTCCTCTCAAGCAGAGATCCTGCCCCCCCCTGCAGCAGAGCAGCCCTGGGACAGCCCGGCAGCCCTGGGACAGCAGGGATCAGCAACCCTGCAGCAGAGGCTTTGTAAAGGACACAAACAGCAGCCAAGGAGGCAGTTTCTGTCTTCCCCTTTGTGCTCTCAGTGCAATCTGGCAGGGAGCTGTATGTGCAGGGCTGAGGGCTGCAGCTGGCGCTGGGAGAACTCGGTCTCCACTGAATCGCCCGCAGCTCCGGGGCAGGACAATGCAGCAGAGAGCACAGCACACAAATGTGCTGCAGCAGGCAGGCCCTGTTTGCTAGGGGAGAACAGCAGCCAGCAACTGGAATAACTGGAATTCTCCTGCAGAGCTGAGCCCAGCCTCACCTCCCACAGGGCACTGGGTAAGTCCAGGGACCTGTTCCAGGTGTCCTGGGAGAGTGAACCTCTCACAGGTCTGGCACTGGCAAGAGAACTGAAAACTGGCACAACCTCAGCTTGGGGAGCCCTGAGTTTCCTGGAGTGTTGGATTATACCCTTTTCTGACTTCAGGCCCTGCAAGGCCATCCTAAGCTCACCCCAAAGCTTCTCCTCTCCAGGTGAACAATCCCAGCTCTCCCAGCCGTTCCTCCCAGCAGAGCTGCTCCATCTCTCTGCTCATCCTGGAGCCTCCTCTGGCCTGAGAGTTTTAAAAACTTTTATTCTGTTTTCAGTCTCATGTGAAGGGTGAGACAATAGAGATGTTATAATTCACACTATCACAATCAGAAGCCAACTATTTCTTAATTACAAAATATTCTGAGCATTTCTTGGCCTATCAGCTTTTGCCACACCATGCTGTTGATGCCTTAAAGCAAATCATCTAAAATTACCCCTTGTGGGTCCTATTACAATGCACTTTTCACAGTTCTATTTCTGCAAAGTATCTCATATCTTCTGTCAAGTTTTAAAAATTCTCTACAAATCTATTTCCCACACTTGAGAGGGTGGCAAATCCCTGAAACCAGAGAGCTCCCTGGTACAGGAGATCCCAAGTGACATCCCAGATATTCCTGATCCTACAGGGGAAAAGCCACCCCCAGAACCTGTGAGCCTGAGGGCCTCTTTAGGGTGGGAGAAATCCCCACTTCTTGGCCAGCACTGGTTCTCTGTGTGTTGTGGGCCCTGTGCTGTGCCCTTGGCTCCAGCATCTCCAAAGCACTGAATTCAGACCCAAGAGATCTCCTCCAGTGCCCAGACCAGGCACTGCTGCAGGTCTTGTTCTACCTGGGCTTTTCAGAGGTGCTGGCTGACACCAGGGCTGAGCAGCAGAGCTGTGGAACAGCTCAGAAGAGCCTGATCCATTTTAAAGGTGGCACTCAGAAACACTGAGTGGTTCCTTGGTTATGACCAGAGGAGGTTTCATTCACAGAAGAACTGGAGCAGTGGTGAGAGCTCTTGAAAAACCCCAGCCCTCCTAAAGGCCACATTTGGTCTGGAACAGACCCCAGACATTCAGGCTGCTCATTCAACATTTCAGCCACAAACCTTTAGGTAATAGGGAGTGATGCTCACTCCTCACAATCCTTTGGATATTGTTGCTATCCCAATGGGAGTCAAAGAATCGATATTCCCTATTGCATGGGATCTCCTGGAAGGGGATATTTTTATCATGGAATGTATTATTTCTTTCTAGGCTTCAATTTACAGATCCTTCCTGACCCATCCCAGGTGAGTGGAAGGAGAACCAGGAGAAGACATCAGAGCCTCTGTTCAGGACTGCCAGCACTGTGAGGAGCCTCCCCAGGGAGCTCAGCAGCAAACACAAGGATTACCACAGGGAAAATTGGCAATGCAAGTGGCCAAAAAAACCTGCAGGTGAGGCAGTCTCTTGTGGCCATGGGAAGGAGCTGAGGGTTACAGTCATTGGGAAGAGGACTGAACACGTGGGACAGGTTCTGGGAAGCACTGAGCACCTAGACTGGGTCCTGAGCTGCATCCTGAGTTTTGAGTCTATACTTAAGAAATAGGACCTTGTATTAGTCATAATAAAATTGCTTGACCCAATAGACCCTAGGTTATTAATATCTTTCCCTCACATAAAAAAGTAATCTTTTAGGAACCTAAATATTATCTGATGCTTCAGGTCAAAACAGAAAAGACCAACAGTTCTGACACTAATAAAGAGTTGTCTTTAGCACTATTCCTTAGCCTGTATTAGGTAAAAAAAATACACTTATTTGCTATATGAACTCTTCTGTACATGCTCTGCAGCTGCCTTGTGCTCCCCACTGCCTTGTGACAGCCTTTTAGGGCTACAAGAAGAAATCAAGCCCTGCTTCATATTGGGGTGACATGAAAAACTCAGAATATGATGCTACAAATTATACGTGACTCAGTCAGGGCAATGTGACTGGCTCTAGTAGTATGAAGCAGAAGTGGCTCAAAGCCACTTTTGCACACCAAAGATAAATTCACCTCCTTGAGGATCTGATTCCCAATTGCCTGTTTTGCCTCAAAAAGCTTTAGGAAAGAAGAGTAGTAGAAATAGTAAAAATAGTAGAAATAGTAAAAATAATAGAAATAGTAAAAATAGTAGAAAGTAGTATGATTCCTTTTTGGTTTGGTTTTTTTTTTGGGGGGGGGATGATGTTTTTGTTGTTGTTGTTTGTTTGTTTGTTGTGGTTTTTTATTTTGTTTGGTTTGTTCTGGCTACACACTAAAAGGGAGGGAGGGAGGGAAGATTTGGAGGTTGCCTTTAATGTTTCTTGGGCCAGTGAGAGGAACAGGGGTGGCGATTTTCCTGCAGGTGTTGGGTATGAGCTCAGACTCTGTTTCAGACCCGTTACCAAGGCTGGGAAGGTGAGACAGGGGTGGTGGGAGGTGGCTGTGGGAGCTGCTGGCCTTTCCCAGGTGGTGACACACACAATACACCCCACAGCACACCTGGTCTGCTGCCCAGGTGCCTCCACTAAATTTCTTCCTGAAGAGGAGGAGAGGAGCAAAATCTTGCAGCTGATCACTGATGGAAGGGGAGAGGCAGCAGCTGGGTCCCTCCTTAGTAATTGTAGGGTGGATTTGGGCTTTGCTTAACGTGGAGCAGCTGGACCAGACCAAGAAGAAGAAACATTCCCACTTGTCCGACAGCAATTAAAATTTGGCTGAAATTAGGCAAAATCTTCCATGACTTAGATGCAGTAGCAGGACAGATCCTCCTGGACAGAGAGGACATCACACCTTCAGCACTCTTTCTGAAAGACCTCTTGAAACTGCTCTGCAGCTGTGGGAAGTACAGATTGTGTTCCAATGGGTGATGTCCCAGCTGTGCCATGGACTCTGAAGGGAAAGGCTGCAGTGACAGTCACAGTGCAAGATGGAGAGCACTTCTCACCACTGCTGGCAGAAAACTCATCCTTGCTTCCTGCACACTCACAGCTCTCTGTCCCCTCTGCTCCTTGGTTTGTTCTTCACTGCCCAACTCAAGTCCTTACAGCAGGGACCAAGCCCTGGACAGTTCAGGGCACTTCAGGTCTAAGAGAGAGGCTGCAGTGGTGGGGAAGAGGATGAGGAGCTGGACAGTATGGAAACATCAGAAACTATCACTTGAGGAAGTCCAGAGGAAATGAAATGATCTTCTAATGATGGCAGCAAACCAGAGGTGTGGACACAAATCATGGTTACAGCAGAACCATGCAGGGACCCCTGATCACAAGGACTTGAGGACTGCAAGTCCTCCCTAAAATTGAACAGCAAGCTCACAGCCAGCTACTGGGCTCCAGCAACTTCTCTTTGTAAACTCCTTTGCCATGGCAGAAAGAGGCCCAGAAAAGAGACCTCAATTCTTTGAAGTGAGCACTGAAATTATTGCCAAGGACTCATGGCAAAAGATCGTGGGAAAAGACTTTCTATTGATTTTGTTTTTTAATTAGTTACTTAAAGCTTCCTCATCTCGGCCAAGGAAATGTAACCATTCACTATTTCCTGCTGTTCAGAATAGCTCCTGCACCCATTCATCATGTGCTGGGAGATGTAAGCTCCTTGTTCTAGGGCTGTAACTCCTTTGGGGAAGTTTCCAGCTGAGGCTAAGGCAGCTCTTCAGTTTGGTTAGATTATAAGTATCTTTTTAAATACTCTGAAATATCTTTGGATCTCAGTCCCTGACGAGCAGTTGGGGGGTTGCAGGGGCCAGCACCAGCAGCTGAGAAGCAGAGGTGAGAACCTTGCTGGAAGAGCTGTGGGACAGATGTCCCTGCACATCAGGTCCCATCACAGCCTGCGCCCGGCAGGCTTGCAGAGGGGAAAGTGCTGGTTTGAAAACAAAACCAGTGAGAGACTCCAAGTCAGAAATACAGCTTAATAGGAGAGAAAAAAAAAAAAAGAAAGTAAATGCAATAGTAGAAAAGTCCACTGACAGAGTCAGAACACAGCCTGACACCCTGTTAGTCAGGGTGGTGGCAGCAGTCCAGATGAAGCGGTCTTGGTGAAGCAGTGATCCTGTAGAAAGGTCTGGTAGCTCTTGTCCTCTGGGAATCCAGTGGGTCAGGCCCCTGTGCTGTCCCAAATCCCAGATTATATCCAGGTAGGAATGCCTGGCTCCTTTCCCTGGGCTGATCTCATTCCATGGGTCCTGCAGGGGGTCCTTGGTTTCCCATTGAACAGAGAGAGCTCCAGGGAGTTCCCTGTGAGCCATGGGCAAGGCCTTGGTGGCCCATGAACAGGAGATATCCAGAGGGAGTTACCTGTGAGCCATGGGCAGGGCCTTGGTGGCCCATGAACAGGAGATATCCAGAGGGAGTTACCTGTGAGCCATGGGCAAGGCCTTGGTGGCCCATGAACAGGAGATATCCAGAGCGAGAGGCGAGGGAAACACTGCCCCACCTGGCTCCAACAGCTCCTGGAGGTGGGGATGGAACACAGACTGTGGGCACATCTTACACTGGAAACTAGGACAGGGGGCTTCAGTTCCTAAACTGCCTCCATTGCTTTTGCTGGGACATCCTGGATAACTGCAGCTAAGCACATGAGAGCACAGAAGGGTCAGAAAAAAACAGAAAAGCATCAGGATGATTTAGGAGGTCTGCACTGTCAGCCAGCTGGAAGTGCCCACCTCTACCAGCCACGTCCTAGGGCTGCCCTGGGTTCCTGGGAGGGATTTTAGCATCACCAGCTCCTGGATGTTGCTGTAATTCACCTCCAAGCTGCAGTGTGAGCTGCAGCCCCAGGAACAGCCAGGCCTGTCGCACTTCACCCAGGAGAAGGGTTTGTGGGATCTTGGTCAGCAAGGATCAGTGATGCTGATGGAGGAAAGTGTGAGAAACTGTGTTCTTCTGTACAGGGAGCATGGACAGGGACAAACCAGCCTGGGAAAGTGATGGTGAAAGGAAGTGTGGATCCTGGGCCTGGCTCAGCCAGTCACCTTGGGGAAGCGACCTTGGCCTTATCTACACAGAGACAACCAGGAAAATGGATCTGAATTAACCTTTGCAAATTGGATTAGCTAAACTTCATTAAACTGTCTATGTGGACATTCCTGTTCAGAATTCAAGTAGTCTCCACTCATCCTAGCTTACCTCATGTCCACAATAAATGAGAAGAAAAGAAACTCAGCTTTTGTTTCCCATTGTGAGTGGGACTGTCCACACAACTGTTCCAAGTGCAGTTTAACTAAACCACCGTAACATCCAACTTCAGCCTAATGATCCCTGGTGGTCTCACATTCCTTTGTCTTCCCACCACGCTGTCTATTTGGATAAGGAACTCTAGAGTCTCTGGATGAAGGAGCAGCTCTGATTGTATGCACAGACCATGCCTACTGCAGGATCAACACAGCCTGTGGCTGAAATGTAGCCTCAAGCTGTGCCAGGGAGGTGTCTTGGGTTGGAAAGACAGGTGTCTGTCAGGGAAAACTGGAGTTTCCCTTGGAATGGAGAATGTAAACCCCCTTCCTTCCAAAATATTACAATTTTGCAATTAGGAGATNTTTTTTTTTTGGTTACATAACCCAAGACACGAAGTTAAGGTGGCCATCAGGAGGAATTCCCTCACAGAAAGTGTTGTCAGGCATTGGGTTGTCACCATCCCTGGAAGTGTTCAANAAACACACAAAAATCCTAGAAAACCCTGATGGAGTCAGGAATACAACCTGACTCCCTGTTGGTCATGGCATTGGAAGCAGCCCAAATAAATCCTCCTGCAGTGACAGATGTGGCTCTGTTGGAGTAGAGCTGATCCTGTAGAAAGGNTTTTTTTTGGTTACATAACCCAAGACACGAAGTTAAGGTGGCCATCAGGAGGAATTCCCTCACAGAAAGTGTTGTCAGGCATTGGGTTGTCACCATCCCTGGAAGTGTTCAAGAAAGGATTGCACGCTGGTCTAGCTGACAAAGTGATGTTCAGTCAAGGATGAGCTCAGCAATCTCAGAGGTCTTTTCCATCCTGAAGGATTTTGCCATTCCGTGACTCTTCCACAGAAGTAGTACTGGTGCATTTGTGAAGCTGTTGGTCTGGGTAGGAGAATGTCTGTCAGGGATGGGTTGGTTTGAACCCAGCAGAACAAAGGTCACATCACACCTGATGGACCTGACCACCTAGAAAGGCAGGAAAACTGGCTGGGAGGATAGAGGTGAATAAGGGAATATTGAGGGGTTTCCCTTGGCTGCAGTAAAGCTTTCAATGCTGACCCTCCCTAGAGCCAGGCTGGGGAGATATGGGCCAAATAAATGGGAAAGAAGGAAGCTGGAGAATGGGCTGGGCTGCTGCACTCACAGGGTGATGATCAGCAGCACAGAGCCCACTTGGCAATTGCTGTTGAGATCCTGGAGGGACTGGTGCTGATGGCCTGGATAATTGGGAACACTCTCAGGAAGTTTTCAGATGCCACCAAGGGAAGCAGTGGGGAGGGAAGCACTCGACACCCAAGAGGCTGCAGCTGCTGTTCAGAGGGAGTGGGGAAATGGGCAGACAAGTGCACATCCCTAATGGAATAACCTCCCAAGGGAACAGGACAGGCCAGGGGACACCTGGGCTGGGAAGGGAGATGGGATTGATGGCCAGTCAGGAATTGAGCACAAGTCATTGCTGTGTTACAGCAGAGGTGAGCTACACCCTCAGCTGTGCCAACAAGGAGGCAGGCAGTACCTCAAGGGAGGGAGAATCCCCTTTGTTTGGCCCTTCCGAGATTGTTTTGGAAACACTGGGTCCAGTTTGGGGCTTTTGGGACAAAACCAGCATTGACAGATCGGAGCAGGTCCAGCAGAGGCCACCAGTGGGTGGTTGAGGTACAAGGAGAGGCAAAACCAGCCGGGTTAGTTCATTCTGCAGGAGAGTAGGAGGAAGATCAAGCTGCTTTCTGCAGGTCCCTGAAGGGAGGGATAGAAAAGACAGAACTCCTGGAGGTGCAGAGCCAGCCTGGGTTGTTCTGTGGTCTAAATCTGAGCTTTGAGACCCTGGACAGAGTGCCAGGCTCAGAGGCAATTCCTCAAAGGAAAGGGGTGCTCACACCATGATGCCAATCTACTTGGGAATTTGAGGGTGCTCTCCAGCATCATGTTTGGGCACTGCTGGTGGGCGTTAGAGAAATAGGTCCTCCTATATTTATATTCCTATAAACTGGATTAGTGGAGTAGTAGACATAAAAAAGAAATAATAAACATTTCTAGAATGATTAATCTAACTGTTAATTGAGGGAATCAGTCTGATCTCACTTCATAAGTAAAGGTGTGTTTGCCAAAGCCACTCCTTTGAACTTGCTCATACCTTTCTATCAGTGGCTCCACATTTTCCTTTAGAACTCCAGTGGAGCCTGTGGGATGTGACACTGAATTTACTCTTGCTCACCAGGCAGGGAGGTTCAGAGGAGCCAAGCAGCTTGTTTGGAGTCCTGGTGAGTGCTGTGTTATGTGGATCATCAAAGCACTGAATGCACCTGCCTGGTGTTCCTGCCTCAGGTGTTTTTCCCCTGCTTTTTAAGCCTGGACATGGCCTTCTCTCCCAGCTCAGCTGATGGATGGTAACTCATTAAGCAGGAGTAATGCAAGTGGGTCTCAGCCCAGCAAACAATTCCCTGAGAACACACAGCTCTCCTCTGTTCACACAGAGAAACTGCTTTTATTTCCCTGACTGTCCCTGAACCTCTTATTATTCCCAATCTGAAGTCCTTTCCTGGGGCACTTTCAATAAGATGGCTGGGAAAATCAGGCTTTTCTAATCTGTCTTTTTAATTTTTTTTTTTAAATTTTCAATTTAAGGAGATAATAATTATGGGGATCATTGTGCTGATGCTCCAGTAGACAATCAGAGAGGCTCAGCACTGATCTGCTGGCAGCAGGTGGACTGAGAGTCACTATCTGCTCCAGTCACCTGCCAGGAGTCCCCCACCCCTGCCCAAGCAGATCTGCTGATGGGTTGTTTATATTTTTTGTTGTTGTTGTTGATTGCTGACATAAAAGAAGCTGAAGCGACACCATTTTGAGCTGAGTATCCAAGGCGACCTCATTAACATCTCTGCAGAGGAGCCCTTTAAAAAACATCGGTCACGGTGGTCCTGAGTGGAGCAGACACTGTTCTGTGTTTTCTTGATCAATTGCTTAAAATTCAAGGTCGGGGTGCAGAGCAGGGAGGGCTCCCCGCCAGTGACTGCGGGCTTGGGCTGAGGGTTTTTTTGGAAAATAGTGATGCTGTCGTACTGGAGAAAATCCATGCGCTCCCTCAGAGGAGCACTATTGGGAATAAATGCTGGAAGCTGTTCCACTTGAGCAGATGGCTGAAAAACTTTGGCTGAGAAATAAATTGAGTATGACGGTCTGAGGGCCAATCACAGATGGATGAAATTCTAGTGATGTCCCAAATGTCCTGAACATAGAAGGTTCTCTTCTTTCCCCTTTTGTGCTAAAAACCATAGTAGGATTTTTAATACAGACTGAAAAAACGTTGATGGAGTGAGACACAGAGATAAGGGTTTAATGTCTCCTGGATCAGCAGCACATTTAGGGCAGCCCCGAGGTTCTGCCTCCTCCAGGTCAGTGGTGGAGGAAAGTGCTGATCATGCAGGGACCACGCTGGAAAGGCTGGAAATGCCCCTGTGCTCCTTCAGACACAGCCTGGTGTCCACGTGCAACACCACATGTTCAAATATTCCTGCTGAATTCAAGACATGCAGAACCCAAAAAGCAATTTTTTTTTCTTCAGGATCTTTCAACCCAGCCTCAGGAAAACTGGAAAATTGTGCTTTAATTGGTGTTAGATGGAGAAGCCACTAGGAGCTCCTTCCCTTGGTTTCAGGGATCTCCATAAGCCCAGGGATGGCCCTCGAGGTGTAGAACCTGAACAGCCACTGTCCCTCCAGTGCAGCACCTCAAAGGAGCTGTGAGCCCTGGGTTTCCAGTCATGGGCTCTGGGAGCCAGCCCAGTGCACACCCCAGACTGCAGCTCATCTCTGCTCAGCTCAGAAGGGAGAGGAGCCACATTTCAAGTGGCACATGTCTGCATGTCCTGAAAACACCCTGAGCCCAGATCCTCCCTTCCCAATTCCTCGATTGGCAGGATGCCATGAGAGCTGGTGAGACATCAGCTGGGAGTTGGGTTAGAGCAGCCTGGCACTCAGCACCACCCCAGCCCAGTGGGCTTCTCCAGGGACCCAGTCCCCTGCAGGGTGAGGACCAGGGGGCAGAGCAATCCTATGCCCTTTCCAGCACACAGACGAGGCCACACCACACCCTATTTTCCTTTCCTTGAACAGCTCCTTCCCATCCATTATTTCTCATGATGGGACAAGCTCCTGCACACAAAGGCTGCTAGAACCCAGCCTCAACATCAAATCTCATGGGGTAACATCAGCAGCTTCCAACAGGAAAGATCTTCTGTGGTAAGTGACCAGCTGGAATGATTAATGGGATTTAATCACTGCTCCAACCACACAGGACACCACAACCCCATGGAGCTGCAGAAAGGGTCTGTGCTGCCCGTGGAGCCTTGGTGCCAGCCTGCATTTGCCTGGGTATCAGCTGGTGATCTCTGGCCAGGTCAGAGGCAGCTGTGACATTGAGGCCACATGGTGAGGACTCGTCAGGACTCAAAGCTGCATGAGAGGTGGACAATAGAGAGGGTTACAAAATTTCCTGGCAGCCCTGTCTGAGAGCTCTGCCTGTGGGACTGGGACAGATATTAAAGGCTGGACTTAGCCTGCATCTGCAGTGCCCAGCAAAGGCTTTATCAAATGAGCTTATCAGCAATGCTGCTTATTGCTCTCAGCCAGAGGATGGTGTGTGCTGTATTAACCACCCTCAGCCCTTTGTGGGAGGTGCCCCTTTAAAACCCATGATTTGGAAACAGCCTTTGCATCCCAGGGATGCATTTGCAGTTTTTAAGAACCATACATTCACATTCATGTAATCTATGTGGATTCAGTAGCAGAGACAAAAAAAATGAGAATGTGAAAAATTCCAGAGGGAAGAGGATGTGACGCCTGTGCTGTCAGTGCAGAGGGCAGGACCTCCCAGGCCCCTGTGACTTTAGGCCAGCCTCACTCCACTTTATGTTTACAGGTTGAGTCTGGCACTCAGGGTGTCCTGCTTGGTCACACACCAAGCTGGCAGAGGAATTTTAAATACTGGATAAGACTCTCCACAGAAGACAGAGGAGTCTGAACCCTGGGCTGGGCCCTGCTTTTGCACCGTGGTTGAGCAGGAAGGGGGAGTCCAGGTGTGGAGATGTTTCTGCCATCTTCTCCAAGGTGTGGCTCCCACAGGACACGGCCAGTGCCAGCAGAGGGGAGGGTGGATGAGGTACACACCAAGCCTGGTGTTTTACCCCCATCTCATGGTCCAGGTCTCCACCATCAAAATCTGGTGAGTGCTGCCATGGCTGTGGTGTGACACAGTGCCCCAAAGGCTCAGCACCTGTCCCCAGCACTGACCAATCCACAGGACAGCAGGATCATGGTCAAGCACTTCCCAGGATATCCTTCCAGCCTGCAGTGGGTTGTGGTTTAGAGACTTCCTGACCCAGAGTTAAAGTCCTTGTATTTAGTCACCCCCAATTCCTCAATGGATTTCTTTTCCATGACCTTGTTTGTGAGTTTGCACCCCCCAGTAAAGTCAGAAATTCAAGTGCATTTTCTTTGCCATTTCCTGATTAATCATCCCCTCCACAGCGATCATTACCACGGCTCCTGGAGCCTGGGCGGCTGCAGGGCTCATTGGGCAGGCACCAGCAGCACAGAACCCTCACTGGGACACTTCCCATGGAGAGAGGGAGCAGAACCAGCCCTGGGATGAGGGCAAAGCCACCACCCTCACTGGGACACTTCCCACAGAGGGACTGAGCAGAACCAGCACCGGGATGAGGGCAAAGCCACCGCCCTCACTGGGACACTTCCCATGGAGAGAGGGAACAGAACCAGCTCAGGGATGAAGGCAAAGCCACCCCCACACTGGGACACTTCCCATGGAGGGGACAGAACAGAACCAGCCCTGGGATGAGGGCAAAGCCACCACCCTCACTGGGACACTTCCCATGGAGAGAGGGAACAGAACCAGCTCAGGGATGAGGGCAAAGCCCCGGGGAGGGCACAGGAGGGACCCTGCAGGGAGGGCACAGAGCAGCAGAGACTGCAGGGGGTGGGGGAGGACCTCAGGGGAAAGAACAGAGAATTGAAACTGGAGATGCAGATGGATTAAACAGTTAATCTGCATTATAAACAGCACAGGTGAGAGTCTGCCACTGAATCCCTTAATCCAGTTATTGCCATTCAGCGTGGTCTTTTCCTCCCTTTCTGATGCGCCTCTCATCCTCCAGATTTGGAAAAACAACAGTAGCATCAACAACAAATAAAAAGGGACACAAAAGAACTTTTTGTGTGTTTGTGCAGTTTGGGGTTTCACTCCTGTAAAAATGTACCAGCTCTTGTAAGGGAGAGCATCTTGGGGAAGCACAGGGCTGCATCACCCATGTGCTGATGACAGTTTAATGTTCCTGAGTAACTCAGAAGTGACAAGGTTGAGACTTAAAGCCAAAATTCTGGGCTCCTGTCAGCCCAGCAGGGCAGGACAGAGCAGATGTGACCTCATGAGAATTTATCAGATGCAGATACAGGGTGTTTGGGTGGTGGTGCTTTACCCTACAACCCACACAGGGGCCAGGAAACAGGGGACTCAGCACATGAGGAAATACAAGGGGATAGATGGGAGGATGGAGGGAAAACTGAAAGGATGAGGGCAAAGAGGCCTGGACCTGCTCACAAACAATTTGGGACTCAAAAAGAGGAGGCAAAGCTCCAAGAGTCTGCATCCCCAGCTGCTGACACCTCCACCCATCCCTGGGCAGATGTGAGTCCTTCCTGGGGTGGGAAATGGCAGCACTGCCCTGGCAGGAGTGTCCCATGTGCTGTGTCACAGCAGGGCAGCAGTGTCACAGTGACTGGGGAGAACTGACCCAAATGTGACCCAGCACATCTGAGAGGCAGCAATGGGGGAACCCAGTGCCTTCCCCAGGGCCTTGGGAAAATCAAATTAAGCTTCTCAGTGCAGGAGAGGTGTTGTTGGCTGGGGAATGTGAATCTGCCTGACACAAAAGCCCTGAGTCCTGCTGTGTCTCAGGCTCACGGAGCCATAGGTACCTGTGTGGAAGGTGCTGCCCTCCATTCCCTGTCCCTGTGCTTTAGGTCTCAGCCACTGAACATGCTAAGAGCCTCATTTCAGAAGAGAGCAAAGCAAGGATGTGCTGATCCTGGGATTTCAGCCCGTTCTGGAGGTGTGTTTGAAGGCAGCAGAGATTGCCTTCCAGCCCAACACAGAGACAGGGACTTGAGGTCCAAGGTGGAGCAGAGCAGATCCATCCCATCAGCTGGATTCCGACATCAGCTGATGTCTGAATTCCAGTTCAGGAAGAAGGACTGGATCCAGCCACGTTTTCAGGACCCACCTGGGATTTCAGCAGGCAGGCTGATGAAACACCATGGAGCTTTCTCCAGCTGCAGGGCATCATTTGACCAGCTGCCCCAAGAGCCCAGAGGATAGAGGTGCAGGTGGCAGGGGCAGTGAGCCCTCCACACAGCACAGAGTTTGCAGGTGGCAGGGGCAGTGAGCCCTCTGATCCTCAGAGCACTGTCAGGGGCTCTGAGCTCTCCCTGGAGCCTTCTCCTCTCCAGATGAACACCCCCAGCTCTCCCAGCCTGGCTCCAGCCCTGGGAGCATCCCCATGGCCCTCTCTGCCCCTCCTCCTGCTGCTCCACGTCCTTCTTGTGCTGTGACTGGATGCAGTCTGAAGATTTCCCTTTGTGCTTCTTCTGGAGTAAGAATGATGTAGAGGAGAATATTGTGCTAAAGCAGTGTTGGTCCCATTCCTTTATTGCCTGGTTGGAAAACGATGTTCTCACAAAAACAAAAACAAAAACAAAAACACCCAAACAAACTCAACAAAATCGACAACAGACCATACTTATTTGGGGACATTTCTTCAGTTCTGCATGGAAGATTTGTGATTTAGCAGCAGCCACAACTTTTTGTTCTGTTCTACCTCCACTCAGCAGCTGATGTGGCTTTATGAGCCCTGCAGAGGTGGCACAGACCTCTGGAGGGGCTGGGACCTTCTGCTTCCAGGATGGGTGTTGGAATCCAGCCCTCAGGAGAGACCTCTGCCTTCTCTCTGTCAGGTTTCTGCCTTTGTGTATAGGATTGGGAAGGGTGTTTTCCTCCTGAGGCCAAGGGATGATCTTTGGGTGTGAGGTTTTGAGTGATGGAGAGGAGAGGAGAGGAGATTCGAGGAGAGGAGATTCGAGGAGAGGAGAGGGGAGGAGAGGAGAGGAGAGGAGAGAAGATACACAAACTCAGAGTNGAGGAGAGGAGAGGAGAGGAGAGGAGAGGAGAGGAGAGGAGGGGAGAGGAGAGGGAGAGGGAGAGGGAGAGGGAGAGGGAGAGGTCTCTCCCAGAAAAGGAGCCCAACCCAGCCTGATTCCTTTAGAGAACAGCACCTGCACCATCAGCCAAACCCTCGATGTTGGCATTGCTGCCTGGAGCTCTCGGGCTGTGTCACTGCAGCAGACTCATCCATCTCCTCCCCTTGCTGGCCTCACCACAGGCAGATATCCTGGGCCATTCCTCCAGTACCTGCAGAAGTCCCTGCTCTGGGCCGTGCTTCTGTGACTGATGCTGAAGGAGGGGATGCTCCACCCTGTGCTGCCTTCCCCTCTCCCCTCCTGCTGCTGTGCAGGGTCAGGGAATCACACAAACCACGGGAATCAGGCCCAGCACTCATCAGGCTTTTGCTAATCAGCTCAAAGTATGCAAATTGTTGAAAAAGTGGGCTTGGAGAGACCCCTCCAGCACAGGAGGGGAGTGAAGGGACAATACTGCCCCAGGCCCCTTTCAAGGCAGAGGACCCAGTGACTCCAGTCCAGGCTGAAGATGCTGAGATGTCAGAAGCCTGTGGGGAGGGTCAGGATGTGGTGACAGCTCCTGGGACCAGTCCATGAGTGGATGGTGCTCAGAGGAGGAGACCAGCAAGGGGCAGTAAGGGACTGCACCAATTCTGGCCTCCCCAGTGTCATTAGGAAGGAATTCCTCCCTGTGAGGGTGGGCAGGCCCTGGCACAGGGTGCCCAGAGCAGCTGTGGCTGCCCCTGGATCCCTGGAAGTGTCCAAGATCAGGTTGGACAGGGCTTGGAGCACCTTGGGACAGTGGAAGGTGTCCCTGCCTATGGCAGGGGTGGGATTGGAGGAGCTCTAAGATCCTTCCAACCCAACCCATTCTGGGGTTCCATGCTCCTGAGAAAGAAGCAAACATGGACAGCCCATGGCAAACATCACAAAACCCCCAGTTAAGGTCCCCCATGAGCTTCATCACTGCAGCATTCCTCCAGCCAGGGCTGGATTAGCGTGTTTAAACTCTCCTTGCTAATCACTTCTAATCAGCAGCGAATGTTTTTGCAGAGCCCAGGCATGCAGGTTGCTCTGGAGGGCTGGATCTGCCTGTGGAAATGTTCAGTCACCTGACTGGGGCCTCGTCATCTTCGCAGGCTGTTTTGTAAACAGTCATTATAAATAATAAATCAACAGCATGCTAATGAAATGAGCTCTTTTTAGGATGCTTTAGAGAAGCCTCTAATTTAATATAGAAGAAACTCTAATCTGCTCTGCCAAGTTACAAAGAGGATTAAAGCATCTTCCAATAATGGAGAAATATTCAGGCTCTGTGTTACCAGCACAGGAACTGAGGGGAAGCATCTGGAGGCACACAGGAGAGGTTGGGTCCCCACTTTGCTGCATTCAAAGCAGAACTGCTGTACCCTGGTGAAACCTATTAAACCACAGACCCCACGTCCATGGAAATCAAACCCTGCCATCAGACTGGGGGGCACTGCCTTCACCCTTCAGTGAATTTAAATAAATCTTTCTGAGTCAATGCTGCCATGAGTTGGTCATGGCCAAGTGGTGTTTAAATATGTAGGGAGGAATTTGTTGCTCCAGTGTGTTGTCATGCAAAGGGAGGACCTGGGGATGACACTGAGCTCAGGATGGGAGGGACTGCGAACAACCAAAATGAGTTGGATGAGTTTGCAACAAAATTTTGGGCCCATTTAAGTGTGTCCAGCACAGAGCACAGGTCTGAGAGCCTGGTCCTGCCTTTGCTTTGGAAATCCTGTCCTGAGAACCAGAAGCTGGTTGAGATTACAGCAAAGACCCAGACACACAAACACAACCCTGCAGGGACAAAGCCAGTCCTCAGCAGGAGGGGAAAGAGGAGGAGGAATGAGGGAACATGGAAAGGTGGCTGGGAGAAGGTTGCATCAGGGGCTCTGGGGTTTTTCTCAGTGGGGCTCAGTGGCACAGGGAATTGAGAGCACTGAGATGGACCATTCTGCAGTGTCCCACTGTTCTTATGAGGGGAACCACACCTATGGCCTTTCTTCAAAAGCCATTCATGGACTGATGGAAATTTCTGCCAGCTCAGCCCCCTCAGCTCTCCCCACAGTGCTCCAGGCCATCCTGGAGCTGTGATCCTGAGGGTCTGAGCTGGAGAACTGTGAGCAGGGAAAGCCTGAGACATGAGGAATGGCTGGGGAGTGGGGATTAGGTTGTTTCTAGGGGAGGTTATTTCACAGGGAGATCTGCACAGCTACCCCTGGGCAGGAAGAACAAGAAATGTCCAGCTGTAGCTCAGAATCACAGACCCTTCTATCACCAAGGACATGGAAAGAACCACACCAGGACACGCTGGTGAGCAGAGCAGGAAGAAAAGGGGCGAGTTTATTTACAAAACTCAGTTTTATACATTTCCTATGTGGCCTGTGGATTGGAGGATGGAATTCCACCTCTCAACCCACATTGCCAAGCCAACTGTCAATCACCTTTCTCCTCCCACCTAGAAATCTGTAAACAATAAAAGACAGCAAAACATGGCTATTACAGTAGAAAGTGTGATAAGGTAACATTTCTGACTCCAATATGAAGAATCTAACAGAAGGCTTTAAAATGTCTTCAAAACCAGAGTAACACCCTTCCCCAGCTCTGCTGCCCTTCCCTGGACTCACTCTGGCACCTCAGTGTCCCCCTGGGGGCCAGATCAGCTGGATGCAGAGCATCTGCCAGCACCAACAACAGGAGCTTCAGTCGATGATCAATTCAAAAATTCAGCAGACACGTTGGAGATGATGTGTTGCCATGAGGTTTTTCCTGGTTCGCTGAGTGTTCATATTAAAGGAGAAGTGTTCAGCTTCTCACGCTTGTGAATGTAAACACGACCATGTTTTGTAAACATTGGCCATGTTATGGATTCTTTCTCCAAGAGAAGGGGAGGTTGAATGACAGCCCCCTTGACCTATGTGGGTGAGAGGTGGGGATACCCCACTCCAATCCATGCTCACCCTGCTATAGGTAAATATATGGAAAATAAACTAAGGCAGGGTCTTCTGCCTGCATGCTCTGTGAACCCAGACCCTGTGTCCCAGTCTCATTCCCTGGAAGGCCTCGTGGTGATAATGATGCTATTCCACAGGAGAACACAGCATGCAGGACTGCAGACCATGCACAGAATGGGAGCTGCAGCTGGGCAGGGAGGGGCTGCTCAGCCCAGAGCATCCTGTGCATCATAAATGTCCTGTTAATGCTGGTGCCACCACAGAGCAGACAGAAACCAGCCCAGAACAACCCAGCCTGGACAGCCCAGAGCTGGGTCAGAGCCCCCACACAGCCCCGGTGCTTCAGCTGCTGCCTCTGACCCGTGGTCAGAGCAGGCCTGGAGGAGCAGCCAGCACTCAGTGCTGATTATTTTCTCTCATTTCCTATGCAAGTCTCTCATCATCAAATCATCCCACAGTGACCCACAGCTGCACTGATGCTCGGTGCTGTGCGTGCACTGGCATCCTGCACCAGGGAGTGCAGCTGGTGGATTTTATGCTCCAGCCTTCCTAGGTGCAGCATAAAACACAAAATATGGCCAGCCCCTGTCTCAGCAGAGCAGGCAGCCTTCTGCAGAGGCACCAAAACACGATTCACCTTCATGCAAGGTTTTAATAGAGAGAGTATCTCTTGTCTGCTTAATAAGAAACTGTCTCTGCATGGGTTCAATCAAGTAAAACAGCTCTGTGTCTGCTGGGGAGTTTGAAATGGCTCCAGGTTACATTTTATTCCCTAATTTAAAGTGTAAAAAGCAGGTTACTCCAGTGTAACAAAGACTTGCTGTGTCATATTCACACAAAGGCCACATTCAAACAGCCACAGAATGGTTTGGGTGGGAAACCTTAAAGATCACCTTGATACAGCCCCCCTGCCATGGGCAGGGACACCTTCCACTGTCCCAGGGTGCTCCAAGCCCTGTCCAACCTGGCCTGGGACACTTCCAGGGATGGGGCAGCCACAGCTTCTCTGGAAAACCTGTGCCAGGGCATCATCACCCTCCCAGGAAAGAATTTCCTCCTCACATTTATTCTGAACCCACTCTCTCTCAGTGGGGAGCCATTTCTCCTTCTCCAGTCACTCCAGGCCTGTGTAAATGCTCTCCCCATCTTTCTTGCAGGCTCCCTTTGGGTACTGGAAGCCACACTGAGCTCACCCCAAAGCTTCTCCTCTGCAGGTGAACAACCCCAGCTCTCCCAGCAGAGCTGCTCCATCCCTCTGCTCATCCTGGAGCCTCCTCTGGCCTGGCTCCAGCAGCTCCAGCTCCTTGCTGTGCTGGGCCCCGGGGCTGGATAGTGGCTTTTGTCTGTGCTGGGAATTCTTGACAAAATCAGGCTGGGTTTGGCCATGGAAACACCACCCTGACCTGAAGGAGGGCTGATGCACCTTGTACCACGCCCTGAAGAGAATTTGCTTGAAATTCCTGGAGAACAAAGCAGAGTGCCCTGATGGGGCCAGAGATCTGCCCAGAGTCACATTGCTGTGGCCCTTGTCAGCCAGAATCTCTCATCCTGCACTGCACACTTGGTGGCCTCTGGGGGACAGGGAACAGCCACAGCAGGCAGGGAACAGCCACAGCAGGCAGGGCTGAAGGAGTCAGGAGGGACAGCCACAGCTCAGCAAGGTGACACTGCAGCACAGGAGCTCTCAAGGGCAGCCAGGGCAGAGTTCAGGTCATCCAGAGGTGTCTGCTGTGGCCTCTGCTCCCCAGGCACCTGAGGTGGGAGCTGTCCTGAGCTGTGCAGGGTGGGCAGGGTCACAGGAGCTGCCACACACCCTGCCAGGTCCCCTCTGCCACCTGACCATGGGCACAGCCAGCCCACACCGCCCTGGGAGCTCTGGAGCTCTGGGAATGGGCACCCACAGCTGGAATGGGGGCATCCACAGCTGGAAGGGGGCATCCACAGCTGGAAGGGGGGCACCCACAGCTGGAAGGGGGGCACCCACAGCTGGAAGGGGGGCACCCACAGCTGGAAGGGGGGCACCCACAGCTGGAAGGGGGGCACCCACAGCTGGAAGGGGGGCACCCACAGCTGGAAGGGGGGCATCCCTGTCCCGTGGGAGGCTGGGCAGCCTCCCCAGGCTGGCCACAAGCCCCAGCAGGAGGCCACTGCTGTGCATCACGGGTTGTTCTCTCAAGAGTCTCTTCAAAGCTGACACAGCCCCTGGGGCTCCCTGGGCTGGCCAACACTCATGCATGACTCACTGAAAATTACTTTTCAGTGCTCAAGCCCACCAGCTCGAGGGCAGGGAAGAGTTATGGTGACCCAGCCACCCAAAGCCCTGTCCTGGAGCCGCTGTTCTGTCTGTGAATGGCTGAGTGAAGAGCCCTGAGCTTACAATAGGAGGAAAAACTCCAACAGAACATTCAGGTTTATTCCATTCTTCCCTCTGTTCCAGACCTTTGCTGTCTCCAGCTCAAGCAGCAAACTTTGTCATGCAACTTTGATATTTGCTGCACAAATAAGCCCCAGCAGCACCAAGCTGGTCTGTGCTGCCCCACTGCCCGTGGGTTCCTCTCTCAGCAGCACTTCAAGGGATGCTCACAGCATCCAACTGTCTGCACGTTCAGAGAAAGGGAAGTTGTGATGTTGGCACTGCCGTGACCTTCAGAGAAAGGCACTAATTATTCCCAAGCAGGCAGCTTAGTGCTGGGCAGCTGCTAATGAACATTGATAGGGAATGAAACGCGTCCAGATGCAAATTGCAGCACTGCCCTAGGAGGTTCATGAAGGAGATGATCCTGTGCTGCTGCAGCTCCATGGTTTTGCTGTGGATGAACCTTTCAAGATCTCTGTCCACCTCAATGCCCTTTTTTCTCTTTTGTCCACTCTCAGGATTGCTTCTCCCTGAGATTCTCCTCGGGGTTTCTGTTCCCCGAGGCAGTGGGGTCTCCCCCAGGGTTGCTGTTCCCTGGGGATTTCCCTGGGGTTGCTGTTCCCCGGGGTAATCAGGTTTTCAGTCTTCTCTTTGCCCTGGGTGTTTCACACCAGAGCCAGAGCAGACAGGCTGAGTCCAGCAGTGTTATCAAGGCTGTTTATTCTAAATTATCTCTCAGTTCTTGTCCAGCTCTGCAGGGCGTCCCCAGCAGAGCAGGACACGCGGGGACTGGGCGGGTCAGAGAGCCCCAAACCTTCAGTGCGGGATCTCCCACCCAACCACTGTCCAAGATGTATTTGTTATTTACAAAATTTTACCAGTGCCTACTACCTACACTAACATGTCATTTCTACTCTAAACCAATCTCTAAAGTCCAACTCAGGAAAAGATGGGGGACGAGAGCAAGAACAAGGAGCACAGGGGCCACTCCCCAATTCCTCCATCTTGTCTCTTCAGCCCCATATGCTAAGAATACTAATTTCTATATTTATATTCTATAACAAACTAGCTAATATTTATTTTTAAATTATTAAGATTTGTGATTCTTCCTGCATGTGAGTATTCACTGCCATGGCAGGGATCAGAGGCAGTGTCCTCCTGGGCTCTGTGTGAGGCTCTGACCCCCCTGTACAGATCCCAGACCCCCTGTCCGGTCTCCAAACCCTCCAGGGTGGCCAGAGGGATAACCTGGACTCTGACAGTCCACCTCCTCCCCCTCTGATTGCAAACTGAGTGACCACAGCCATCACTGGGAGCAGAGCCATCTGCTGGAGGCTTCAGTTCCACTTGCAGGACCCAGGTGTTGGTCTCCAGGGAGGTCTTGGCAGGGCAGAGGCTGAACCACCACCTGCAGCATCGTCAGCAGCAAATACCTTTTGTTTTGGGGTGTGAGGGAGGGGAGCTGCAGAGCAGAGCCCAGCAGAGCCCAACGTGTCCAAAGTGCCAGGCTTTGCTGGCTGGGTCACCAGGAGCCCTTGGCAATAGTGGCAGCAGTGCAGCAAAGCAAGGAAGGGCATAATCCCGGGGAGAGGTGATGCTGTGGGAAGCAGAAAGGTGGGAAGAGCAGCTGGAAGCAGCCTCTGAGCAGGCCAGGTGGCAAAAGGAGCCCTTGCTGGTTCCCACACTGTTGGAGTCCAGGACATCCCTGTGGCCACCCTGGAGGGTTTGGAGACCGGACAGGGGGTCTGGGATCTGTACAGGGGGGTCTGGAACCTGTACCGACAGACTCACACAGAGCCCAGGAGGACACTGCCTCTGATCCCTGCCATGGGAGTGAATATTCACATGCAAGAAGAATCACAAACCCTAAGAATTTAAAAATAGATAGTAGCTAGTTTGTTATAGAATATAAATATAGAAATTAGGATTTTTAGTATCTGGGGGATACTAAGGGACAAGATGGAGGAATTGGGGAGTGTCCCCTGTGCTCCTTGTTCTTGCTCTCGTCCCCCATCTTTTGCTGAGTTGGATTTTAGAGATGGGTTTAGAGTAGAACTGACATGTTAGTGTAGGTAGTGGGCATTGGTAAAATTTTGTAAATAACAAATACATCTTGGACAGTGGTTGGGTCGGAGATCCCGCACTGAAGGTTTGGGGATCTCTGACCCGCCCAGTCCCCGCGTGTCCTGCTCTGCTGGGGATGCCCTGCAGAGCTGGACAAGAACTGAGAGATAATTTAGAATAAACAGCCTTGAGAACACTGCTGGACTCAGCCTGTCTGCTCTGGCTTCGGTGTGAAACACCCAGGGCAAAGAGAAGACTGAAAACCTGATTACCCCGGGGAACAGCAACCCCAGGGAAATCCCCAGGGAACAGCAACCCTGGGGGAGACCCCACTGCCTCGGGGAACAGAAACCCCGAGGAGAATCTCAAGGAAGAACAATCCTGAGACCACACCATCAAACTGCACCCCTAAAAGTGTGTGTGCTCCGCAGGGAAAGCTGTGCTGAGGGCTGTGACTGCAATCACCCCTGGCAGGACCCTGCCCAGGCATGGAGGGTGCTAATGGCTTGTCTGTCTCAGCATCCTGGAGGAGCCCGGGCTGCCCTGGCAGGCTGTCACAGCACACACTCCGTGCCTGCTGCTGGGCTGCCTGTCCAACCCCACCTTGCGCAAGGAAACGCAAACACAAAGAGGAGCTTGCAAAAAACTCAAGCGCCCTGAAGACAGGAAGTGTCAAAATGCAGGCTGCCCGCTCAGCCTGGCGCTGGCAGAGCTCAGAGTGCCAGCAGGAAGGGAACAATCTTACATCTTCTGAGGGGAAACATGCCTTGCTCTGTATTGAGGGAGTTCAGGCTGTGGAAGGATGTTTGATGTTTTGCTTCCCCAGCATCTCCAGTGGGTGTCCTGGCCCTGCTCAGGGTGAGCTCCTAATGCTGTCATGGTGATGGAAGTGTTTGTCCCTTCTGGGCTGAGCTCTGGCAAGTGTAATTCTGAATTCTGGCTCCTTGAGACAAAAATCTCAGCATCAGTATTGTCCAGGGAAGATCTCAGCCTGCACTGTCCCTGCCTGGTGGGCTGGGCTGGGCCCTGGTGCTGCTCTGAGGCTCCTCAGCATGAGCTCTGACAGCTCTGCTTGGACCACACCCTTCCCTCTGCTCCCCCAGTGCCCTTCCCAGAGGGGAGGGTGCAGGGGACTGCAGACAGCCCTGCCTCCAGCAGCCATTCCTGCAGGACTGCTCAGCCTGTCAGGAATGTGGGAATGTGCAGCTCCAGCAAGGGCCAAGCTCACCCCAGCCTCAGTCCCTCTCATCTTGGGAGTGCACTCTCTGCTGAGTGCAGAGGGCACCAGGATTTTGTCAGAGCTCGTTTCAGGGGTCACCTACCTTTCCCAAAGCATCCTGCTGTCACCTCATGGCATCCATGATCTCCCAGCTTGCTGCTCCCTCTGGATTTTCCTGTGGGCAGTGCTGTGATGGGTGGCACACATTTCCCACACCCTCATTCCATCCCTGCCCTGGGATCTGAGCCCCCAGCTTCCTCAGCCACTCCTCAGAACTGTGCTCCAGAGCCTTCCCCACCTCCCTTCCCTTCCCTGCATCCAGCACCTCCATGTGTGCCTTGTAGTGAGGGGTCCAGAACTCATTCCAGTGCATCCTGGAACAAATTGGTATTTTTAGACACAAGTAAGATTATCAGGAATACTACAGAGCAAATATCCACAGAAAATAGCCAAGGACGTCCCTAAGGATATCCCTGGGCACTGAGGGACATGGTTTGGTTGGGCAGGCTGGCAGGTAGGACTGGACACTCAGAGCATCCATCAGGCAGGCTCAGCTCTGAGCTGTTGGACTCAGCTGCAAGGTTAGAGCATCCCAGTGGGATCTTCCCTCATGGACAGGGAGCTGGAAAAGGACCTTGAGCAGTCATCTGCTCCATCCTCCAGCCCAAAGCAGGGCTAATTTAAAGACAAAGTCAGGCTGCTTGGAGCCTTATCTTTCTTACAGGTTGTAAATAAACTGGACAATAAACAATTCCAAAGATAATGCAGACAAGATATCTTCTTATCAAGATCATTAACAAAGTCTCAGTGTTTTTCAGGGAGCAAGAGTTTCAAATTTCTTGGTCAGTTTTGTTTATATGGACTCTAGGTGACCAGTGACAGAAAAACTGGTTGAATTGTACCTGGCAGGACTTCTAAGAAATATTCAGTTCCATGGGAAAATGCATCTTCTTGATGAAATGGGACTGTTGGCTCATGTGCTGATCTTGGATGAGGAATAAATTCATGGTTTCCCAAATCACAGGGTCAGAGGTGAAGGCATCCCAAGAAGTGACTGAGTGAGACCAGGGGCTCCTTCAGCAGCACAGAAATGTGTCCATCCTGAGGAACCTGGGCATCCCTGTAGTCACCAGAAAGGCCAGACCCAGTAAAACTGAGCTTAGACAGGCCCCACTGAGATGTTAGGGTGAACTTTCCCTTGCTGCAGACAGTTCAGCCCAAACAACCTGTGCAGTTGGAAAGGATAGATATTAACAAAGTTGTTAAGATCAGCTCTTTATGAGACTTGATGCTAGAATTCCCACACAGCTTCTGGCTGGAAAACAACAGGAAAGTTTAAACCAAGCCAGGCTGTGCCCAGGGCACTTTGTGTCCAGCAGAAATGCACATTCCTGTCACCTCACCTGGGCCTGGGCTCACTGTGAGCTCTGCACCTGCAGCCAGCCTGACTTGGGCACAGTGGGCTAAATGAAGAAGACAAGAACTCTTCTTGTTGACTTGTGATGAGTGGCATCAACCCCCATTTCTGTTCCTTGACACATCTGCCTTATTATTTAATGGACCTCTCTTAGGGATGATAGGTCCAGATGTTAAAAATGCTGCTCACCAGCATCTCCTTCATTACCATGTGCCTCAGAGCCTGCCCTGAAGAAATTTGCTCTGACCTTTGCTCTGACCACAGCCTCTCCCGAGGATGGGTCTACCAAGAAGCCAAGACAACAACCATGGCAAAGCTTTCCTGCTTGCAGGGTTGTGTCTCTGGAGCTGGGACACCTGTGTGTGCCTGGGGTGGCTGCACAGCTGCAGCACGAGCAGAGTGTCCTGAGAGGAGCAGTGGAGAAGACTGCAGTGCTTGCATTGTGATACAGAAGAAGTGTTAGAGCTAATCCGTTGCCATCTGTCTTTATTTTACTAACCCGTTCAGTTGGACGCCACAGAAGTGCATTCACAGCAGATGAGCTGGGAGAGCCGTGGCATGGCAGCTCTTGGATTACTGGCATGAAAAGAATCCTTTTGTTCACGAGCCAGGAAGATTAGCTGCTGCCACGTCTGTGTCTGGTTTGTAGGACAAGAAAGAGAAGATGCAGCTCTCTTGCTGCCTTGGCCACTGCTTTGTGGCATCCCAGCTCCAGCTCTTTTCTCACCTCCCTCTTGCTTTATCCTTCCTCTGCTCCTTCCTTCCTGCTCTCTCCTCATCTTGAGCTTTCTCTGTCTTTTCCATCTGCTTCTCTCCTCTCTTGGCATCTTCTCTGCTTCTGCTTGAGCGCACACAATATCCCTTCTCCTCTTCCCCGAGTTCAGGCGGGCAACGGAAAAGTTCAGAGTAGCACAAGCTCCT
Source organism: Cisticola juncidis (assembly GCA_013400215.1). Lineage (NCBI taxonomy): Eukaryota > Metazoa > Chordata > Aves > Passeriformes > Cisticolidae > Cisticola > Cisticola juncidis. The sequence continues at coordinate 344,873 of VXBR01010300.1, forward strand.
CTCCATCGAGGTGCTTTACCTGCAGCCCCTGCTGCGAGAAAAATTGGCTGGCACCACCTGATCCCAGGCAATTCTGCTCACAGCGGGCGCTGGGATGAAGCGCTCCAGCGGCTGCGTCCTCCCTGATCGAGGGGCTGCCGGTGCCACCGGGGCCGGGGGCGGCTCCTGGGCAGCCCCGGGGCCGGCGGGGCTGNGCAGGAATGTGGAATTGTCCAGCAGCCTCCTGTTGGCCGGGCTGGAGCTCCGTGGGGTGACCCTGCCTCCACCGTGCACACCCAGGCTCTGCCAGGGCGGGTAGGACCCCATCAGAGCTGCCTCCTCTGATTTCTCCCCTGGAAGAGGAGAAGCACGGAGGTGAGGCAGGGAAGGGAGGTGGGATTGTTCCTACTCCTTCATCTCCCCCTCCAGGTACGGAGCTGGGCAGGCAGCACCGGCTGCCACCGCCCTGCCCCTCCCTGGGCTCCAGGAGCTGGCATCATGTGCAGGGCACGCTGACCTTGGGCTGCATTCCCAGAGAGATGTGAACAGGAGCCTCCCCCACGAGCTGCTGGGGAATGCAGCCTCGGACAAGCCAGGATGGCTGGGGACACTCACAGCCTGCTCTGTGGTGTGCAAGAGTCCCAGAGGTGCTTTTGTAACATCCTCAGCTCTGCCCTGTACACTGCAGCCACCAGGAGCTGTGCCACAGCCAGCTGCAAATGCAAAGCTGTGTGGGGCTGAAAGGGGTAAAGAGAGGTGTTTGATTCCTTTAGGTATTGCCAGGTCCTCCCTAACAGAGGTGAAAAGTCTCACAAGTAAAAAACTACACAGAAATAGGTCTCCAATGGTGCCTGAAGCAGGTGAGTGGATGGGAGTAATGTTGTGCCTCCAGGAGCCAAGCTGCTCCCTGTCCCCCCCGAGACTCAGTCCTCCTCCAGCATCCTTCACAGCTACCTCTGACTTTCAATCCACATTCGTGTAAAAACTTCATAATCTCCCTGACTGGGGAAGGTTTTGGGTCATATACAGATGGATGGAAGGAAATTAATTTTCTGCTTGGGCACTGAATCGTCCTAGGAGAAGACCTTCATCTCAGACTGCAGCTTGCTGGTCCATGCCAGCCTGTTGAATTTACTTGTGTGACACCATGGGGGGCTGTTTGGGCCCTTCACAATTAAATAAGAGTCAAAGATAGATAAAATATGAGAAATGAGAATTCCTGCAGGATGCATCCCCTTGCAGGATGAACCTCCACTTTTCCCACTGACAAAAACACAGCCTGAATTTGACCCCTTGGTTTTCAGAGCTGGTCAGTAATTTGGGGGTGCCCAGTGCCTCCAAAGCTCTGCACATTCATCAGTGTGGGGGTCTCCATCAACATCAAGAGGTCTCCAGGATCTCAGGCTGGTCAAGCGGTTTAGGGTGTTACCAGCCAGGTACCTGCAGTCACCAAGGGGTTGTAGACTAAAACTCCATGAAGCCTCCACTGCTGCTTTGTGCCATCTCCTGAGAGCAGAGAGGGAATCTCAGGCCTTTGCACATCTCACCCCTGCACTGGACACTCGTGGTACTCACGATCCTGAGCTGCCCCAGCGTGGGATCCTCTGCAGCCAGACAAGACCATGGCACCTGCACCTTTCCACCTCAAAACACCCTTGTGCATGGATCTTTGTCAATGCTGGTGCTTTCCCAACCCCCATGGTGCTCCCTTTGGCTTGGAAGCAGCGTGGCTGCAGTGCTGGGCTCTGATGCTCCTCACTCCCCTCTGCCCTCCCAGGGGCTGAGCCCCCTGTGCAATGGGGGGCTGGAGGGATGACCCAGGGTGAGGGGCTGGGGCCAGGGGCAGGGCTGGCAGGGCTGCCCACGCTGGCACAGCAGGGCAGGGCTGCCTGGAGCTGGGCTCCCGTGTGCCCAGGGAGGAGGGATGTGCCTGCTCAGGGCTGGCCAGAGCCCTGCCAGCACCCCTCCATCAGATGGGAGCTGAAGGGCTGCCTGGCTCTCCGTGACTCAGCAATAATGCTTTGGGTAGTTAACATTTCATTATCATTTTTAAAGGCTAAGTGGCTTTTACCACCTGAGAAGTATATTAATGGCCCCAGTAAAACACTCCCCTGAGTGCCCTAATGCTTCTGTTATATCGATTCATTTCCCCCCTCCCCCCTTTCCTTCTTTCTTTTTTAAAACATTTTTTCTCTCTCCCTGCATGTATTCCCCCATTATGAAAAATACACACTCATTTATACGGTGCAGACAGGGGGAATAATGCCATTCTCCTCCTAATAACACTGCTGAATCCTCCCTTCCTCGCTCTCTTATTGCTCCCCACAGCAGAGACAAGAGGCAGATGGCAGCAAATTCCTTCCCTGCCCCCGCAGATGATCAGCTTATTCCCTGGGTTCCCTGGGCTATTCCCAAGGGGATTTCTTAGGGTTTGGAAGTGGCTTCTTCAGCCTCTGGAAACCTCTCCCCTGGGTTGTGTTGTTCCCTGTGTCTTGTCTCCTCACTCCAAGAAAGGAACTGAGAGGCTGGAGTGTGTCCATGGAAGGGAACAGAGCTGAGGAAGGGTCTGGAGCCTCAGGAGAGGTTGAGGGAGCTGGAAAGGGGCTCAGCCCGGAGAAAATGAGGCTCAGAGGGACCTTCTCACTCTCCAAGGCTCTCTGACAGGAGGGTGCAGCCAGGGGAGGGTCGGGCTCTGCTCCCAGAAAACAGGGACAGGCCGAGAGGGAACGTCCTCAGGCTGGGCCAGGGGAGGCTCAGGTGGGCATCAGGAACCATTTCCTCACTGTAAGGATGGTCAGGCATTGGAAGAAGCTGCCCAGAGAGCCACTGGAATCACCATCCCTGGAAGTGTTCAAGAAATTACTTCCAAAAAGAACTTGGAAGAGATCCCCAAGATCATCAAGTCCAACCTTGGACTGCTCAGCATCCTGCCAGCCAGCCCAGAGCACTGAGTGCCACATCCTTGAGCACCTCCAGGGATGGGAACAACACCACTGTCCTGGGCAGCCTCTTCCAGTGAAGAAATTCCTCCTGATGTCCAACCTGAACCTCCCCATGTGACCTTTGAGGCTGTGTCCTCTTGAAGAAGACAAATGCAGACCCCAAATTCCTGGATGCCCTGTGCTGTGCAGACCAGGCAGGAGCCTCCCAACCTAGATTGGGTGCTGTGTCTCACAGTGAAGGACTTGCTGTGTCACCAGTGGCACACTGGTACCGTGTGAGCTCCTCTGAGTGGCCAAGAGGGCCAAGGGCACCTGGCCTGTACCATAAATAGTGTGGAACCATAAATAGTGCAGGACCAGGGCTGTGACTGTCCCCCTGTGCTGGGCACTGCTGAGGTCTTTGCCAACCTACATACTACTATAATTCTATGGGGTAACTTCCAAAAAGTGATTCTGCTCTCCCCTCCGTCCCTTTCATCAAAAGCCATTTCTGATAAATAAAATGCTGATTTCAAAAGACAGGAAAGCAGAGGGCATCCCTGCCAGTGACAGGCCTGAGGCTGGCCCAGGCACTGACCAAGTTCTGCCAGTGAAGGTCGGATGCTGAAAGAGGCTCAGCAGTGTCCCAGATCCCCACAAGATCCCCACCAAACTCTCCTGTGATGCTGTGAGCTCTGGGTTCTCAGCTCAAGGCAGTTGCACCCACTGTGCTGATGTGCACCCTCCATTCCTGATTCTGACCAGGGGTTGGCAGGAGGAAGGGGAAGCCCCCTTTGGTCAAAGCTGAGGCAGTTCAGCAGCAGTGGCACCAAAGCTCAGCGTGTAACAGAGCACAGCAGTGGTGTCACTGCACCCAGCCACAAAATGTCATTTTTCACAATCAGCGGGGATGGACCCTGGGATGTTTTAAACCCTTCTTTTCTGGCTGGAGTAGCAGCCAGCAAAGCAGATTGCAGTGTGACTTACCCCAAAGTGCCACCCCAGCTCAGCTTTGGGCTTTCTTCTTCCTTGCAAGTTTCTTGCTGTATTTCTGTTCTCAAACTTTCCCCTAACCATTGGCAGGCCATTTCCATCCACATAAAGTTACCTGCTTGGCTATGAAGCACCAGGCTCCCACTGCCTACCCACAGATGCTCCAGTCCTCGTATCCTCAGCTTTTCCCCATCTCTAAATCTGGGGAAACATGCTCCTCCCACTATTTATTTCTCAAGAGGTAAAGCCTCTATTCTTTGCTGCTTTTCTAAATTACCTTTCCCTATCTCATCATGATTCCCTATCTAAACTATACAGGACAGGCCACTTCTCCTCATTGTCTCTAGCATTTGTTGATATAAAACAGATTTCTTATCTCTGATGAAATACACCTCCCCTTTTCTCATCCTTTTAAAATTTTTGCTATTCTCAGGCCAGTATTTCAGGTAAGCTACAGAAATGAATTTGGGCAGTTTCTCGTCTCAGTCCTTTTCTCCTCCAGGAGCTCAAAGACAGCTTCCTGCACTGCCCAGCCCCCAGGGAGGGAGGCTGCAGGCATCCTGAAGAGCCACTGAACCTTGCTCCAGCCCAGAGGGACTGAGCCCTCCCCTCCTCTCCTCCAGAGCCTGACATCCTCTGCATACATATCCCGACCTCAGGCTCTGCGTGCCAGGCAGGGGTGCGCTCCCCTGGGACTCTCCCAAGCTCTGGAGGGAGGAGCAGGGCCGGTTTGTGGGGAAGAGGCAGAGCAGCAGCAGGGACAGAGGGACGAGGGTGTCACCACCGCGGCAGGGACTTCACCTGCTCCGGTCTGAGAGCTCCGAGCCGCCCCCGGAGCGGCCCCGCGGGTCCCGGCAGCTCCCGGCACCGCCTCTCCCTCCAGCGCATCCCGGAGCTTTGGGAGGCCAACCCCGCACCCATCAGCAGCGGCACAGGCAGTGGGGGCCCTTCATTCCCAAAAACTGGGCTGAACCTCCAGGAGCTCTCCATGCCCTCCGTGTCAGCGACTCCCGGACCTCTCCCCGGCCTCCCCAGCCCCTCTCTCCACCCTGCCCGCTCCTCGCTGGCACCCCACAGCTTCACCCCTTCTGTCCCCTCTGTGTCCCCTTTGTCCCCGCCGTGCCCCTGCCATCCCCTGGGGCTGCTGGCAGCGCAGGGGCTGCGGCTGCGGGGCGGATCTGCAGGCACGGCGAGATGAGGGAGCTGGCTGAGCTGATGCCCAAGTCTGCAGACTGTCACATTCAGAGCTGCTCTCCTGGAAGTGAGAAAATTTGGTCCCGATAGTAACACTTGGATCGCTGCTCTGCACAGATGTAACTCCTTTCTCCAGCTTCTGTTTTAATACGCGCGTTCCTGCCTATTCCTGGAGATGCAATTCGGCACCGGATGGAGGGAGCAGCCCAAGGCACCCAGTCAGCTTCACTCCGCAGCCAAGGGGCTTCCCATTGTTCTCCCAAAAAGTTGGGCAGATCTGGAGATCTTCTACCCCCGGAGGCCATGGCTGGCTCGCAGCACATCCCACTCAAACCCCCCACCCTCCATTCCCTGCCTTTCCTGGGACCGGGAGCTTTGGGGACTGAGAGCTCCACACCCCGCCCTTGCTTTCCTCCCCCTGTGCCAGTCCATGCCACCTGTGCTGGAGGGGCAGAGAGAGGCGATGCCCTCCAGCAGCCCCTGCTGCAGCCCTGTGCTGTCCCGGCAGCCCCGGCCGGAGCGGGATGGGCGGGCCCGGGATGGCGCTGCAGCTGCAGCAGGAGCTGCCTGGCTTTGGGGCTTTCCGATTCACAGCCCTAATGCAACATTAATGGGCTTTGCTGGCGCTGAATATTTATAAAGCCAGCAGCAAGTTTCTGCCCATCCACCGAGAAACTGGGGGTGCAGGGCTGAGAGCAGCACGGCCTCTGTGTGCCACGCTGGCCTGGCCAGGGTCCTGCCCAGCTGCAGGCACTGGGACCTGCCCCTGCCCCTTCCACCCACTTGGGAAGGTGAGGACAGGCAGGACCCAGAGCTGAGATGTCTGCAGCACCTTTCCCTCCCCTTTCAGTCTAACAATTCTGCCTAAATTCATAGAAACCCACACCAGATCACACAAGCCAACCTCCCTCCCCTCTCCTGTCATCCCTCCCAACGCCCCTGTGCTGCCGTAGCCCTTCCCAAAGCCTAACTCTCCCAACCAGTGTACCCTGTCCCCACCCTCTGCTCCCCTCTGCATCCCCTCCTCTCCCCACTTCCCTGACCAGGCCCCTCCCTTCCCCAAACCCTGCTCTGCTCAGCTCTCCTCGTCTCACTTTTGACAATGTCATCCCCACCTTTCTGCACATCCCACACCCTGGAGATGCCACCAGGGCCTGGTGGCTGCATGGCCCTCCCCTGCTCCTGCCGTGTCCCTGTGCCAGCCCAGCCACACGAACTAGGGGTGCAGGGGGGTGGCACTGCCACACCAGAGGACTGTCCCCACCAGGGCAGGGAGGGGACCCTGAGGAGACCCTGTCCCAGCCCCCTAGAGCTCCATTCCACACAGTAGCCTGCAGTGACTGCTCCAGATAAGCCTTCTTCAGAAGGAAAACCACATGGAAAAAAAAAAAGGGTTTTTTCCCTTTTTAACCGGTTTCAAAGGGATGTTCCGATTTTTTTGTTTGTCTCTTGGAATCTTTTGTGTGGAGACAGAATGAGAAATAGCCCTGCTATGGCTATCTGACCAGCCAGAAGGATATGCCAACCTCCAAGGGGCATCACTTGTGGAGTGTGGGGACCTTCTGTCCCACCCAGCCTCCTTGAACCACTCTTCCCAGGGTAGGACAGGTGGAAAGCCCTCCTTGGGGTGAAGGGAGAGCCCAGGAAGGCTCTGACCCACCTGGGATGATGTTGCAGTGAGGGGCATGGCTGGGCTCTGCTCCAGCTCCCCTCACCTTGCACAGGAACTGCAGCTGAGGGGGTTCAGGGGGGTTCTGGGGGCCGGGGACATCCCCCCTCCCCATCCCCAGCTCCAGGGAGTGCCCGGTGGCCCAGGCCACCTCTCTCCTCTCCTGTTTGAGCCGTCAGCTGCAGCAATAAAAGCACCTCCCCTTCCCAGCCCTACATTAAAAGAGCCGGACCTAAAATTAATTTAGCCCTGCTCTTTGTTGTGGACAATACAGAGAGGATATTGTGTGTGGGGAGAGAAAGGCTTTTTGTTTGGGTGAGGAGACAGCGGCGGTCTGTTCTTGCGGACATCTGAAAACAAGGCTGGGAAGAGCGGCCCTTTAAGTTCGGCTGAAGCAAAAACACAGAGCCCCATCTCACAATTAAACACAGTATCAAACCGAGAAAGGATCAATTGAGCCTAAAACAGAAAGCTCCCCATGTGACAGATTCCAGAAAGTACGTGATACACCATGCCCAGGGCTAGTACATGCCTGCTGTGTTTCCCAGTACATGATTAATTTGACTCAGGGCAGGAGGCTGCAGGCAAGGGATCTGCAGCACACACTGAAAACTTTTAACACTTTGAAGACTGGAGGCGCGGCTGAGCGCCGGAGACAAAGGCAGAGGCGGAGGCGGGCGGCGGGAGCACGGGCTGGACGGACACACGGACAGGCGGGGACTCGATTTTCAGCCCGGGGCAGCGCGGGGTGCGCGTCCCGCTGGAGGCCGGCACCGGCATCCCCCGGCAGCATCCCGCCTCCAGCCCGCGGGCTGCTCCCCACGGCAGCGCTCCCAGGGGGGATTTGGGGCTGGGGGTCCATAGGGCAGTCCCCTCGCTGCAGTGTCACCCCTCGAGTGTGTGACAGGGACCGCCTGGGGACGTTTATTTCCCTTCCCTGGTCTCACAGGTGACCTTGGAGATGCGCAGATTAGAAACAATTAATGCATTAATGGCTTAATTGCTGGAGAGTGCAGATGAAGCCAGCGGGCACTTTCCCCGGGAGGCAAGGGGTGGCGCTGCGACACCAGCAGAGCAGCGTGTCCCGGTGGGGTGCGGGCTGGGGACACCGGGGTGACACCCCAGAGCTGCCCCTCGCCGCCCTGCCCTGGCTGGCCGGGGGGGACACGCTTTTCCAAGGGCACAATGAGCCTTGGCCAAGGGGTGCAGGCTGAGGATACAAGGGTGGCATCCCCAGAGCTGGATGCCCTCTGTCCCCACTGCCCAGCCACTGGGGACAAGCCCTTCCAACAGCAGGACGTCACCCTGGCTGAGGGGTGCAGGCTGGGGACATGGGGCTGGCATTCCCAGAGCTGGGTCCCCTGTCTCCCCTGCCCACCCGTGGGGGACACAGCTCTCCCTCGGGCAGAGCTCACTGCCCCAGCCGAGGTCTGTGCCACCAGCCCTGCACCCTGTGCGGGTGGGCCCTGCTGCCAGCCCCCAGGCTGCCATCCTGGGGGCTGTGTGAGACCCACGGGACTGGGGTGGCAGCAGGGCTGGCATCACTGGGCTCAGACTGTGCAAGCCACCCCTGAAAGCAAGCAGAGCCCAGGCTGTGGCGTTGCTCTCTGGGATGGCTGGACACAGGAGCTCACAGCTCTGCTTCTTGTTGCCAGCCTCTTTTCCCAGGCCTGGGAATGGTTTCTGCTTGGGAGTGACTCTCTCCAGCCTCAGCCCCAGCTCTGGACCCTGCCCAGTGCCACAGAGGTGCTGCAGCCCATCCCGTGGAGCCCCAGTTTAGGGGTGGAGGAGAACTGAGATCACTTGTCCCTGGGTGAACACCCTCACCCAGGGTGCTCTGTTCCCAGCCACACTGAGCCTTAAACCAGCACGACTTCTCCAAAAATATCTTTGCCAACAGCGATATCCAGGCTGTCTCATGAAGGAAGCAGACCCACAAGCTAGCAGGGAATGAGCCACACCGAGGTTTGGCCGAGCTGTCCTGACTCGGGATGAGGGCAGGATGGGGCTGGAGAGAGCAGGGTCAGCCCATCCTGGGCTGGGCTCCCCCCACGAATGCAGACGCTGCTGCCCGCCTCACAGAGGGGCTCCCTTCATTATCCGCTGCAAAGTGCTCCGAGATCCCGGGATCAAAGGTGCCGTCACAGCGCCGAGCCTGATGATTATTGATTATCCCTTCCACGGCAGGTCCCAAACCAAGGCAGCGAGCCCTGAACGCCGCGGAGCCCAGGGAGGGCCCGGCAATCGACTGGCGATTTTTACTGCGGATGACCCGAGCCAGGGAGCAATTTCTGTTCATCCATCAAGGAGGATCCAGGCGTGAGCAAACAGTCAGGTCATGGGCATTCATTTTATTATTAAATCCTAGAGGGGCCGCAGCTCGTGCAGCTGGATGTAAGTGATCTTCGTGTTAAAAAGACGAGCTTTGAATTTAATTTTGCAGCCCGGCTGATAGACCTGGGGATGACTCAGCCAGAAGAACCAGCTAGGCCTTCTCCTCGGGGAGGAACAACACAGCCAGGAAGAGTCAGGGGCCAGCTCCCAGCACAGCACAGCCCTCAGGTCCCTCCTGGAGCTCCTGTTGTCCCTACGTTGCTCTCCTGTCCTCATGCACCGTGTGCCAGGGTGGCTGTTCCCAGCCTGAGCTCACCTGGAGGGTTGTGCCTGTGCTGGGGACGGGCCCTGAGCTGTGCTACCCCAACATAGGCACAGGTGGAGGGAATGGTAACAGTGCCCTGGTGGTGTGAGCCATCCCCGGAGCAGGAGCACACACTGCACCACCTGTGCATTCATCCTGCATGGCTGTACACACACATCACACACTGCAGAGCTGTGCATTCACCCTGCATGGCTGTACACACACATCACCCACTGCACAGGTGTGCATTCACCCTGCATGGCTGTACACACACATCACCCACTGCAGAGCTGTGCATTCACCCTGCATGGCTGCACACACACATCACCCACTGCAGAGCTGTGCATTCACCCTGCATGGCTGCACACACACATCGCCCACTGCACAGCTGTGCTGCACACCCTGCATGGCTGTACACACACATCACCCACTGCACAGCTGTGCTGCACACCCTGCATGGCTGTACACTCACATCACCCACTGCAGAGCTGTGCTGCATGCCCTGCATGACTGTGCCACACTCACTGCACACCTGTGCCACGCACCCTGCATGGCTGTACACACATCCTGCACATCTGTACACACACATCACCCACTGCAGAGGTGCACCACACTCACTGCACAGCTGTACCACACATTCTGCACAGCTGGACTGCACCAACTGCACAGCTGCACCACACTCACTGCATGGCTCTATCACACTTTCTGCACAGCTGTACCACACTCCCTGCACACCCACACGCTGCTTTCTGCAGCAGCCCCATGCATGGCTGCACCCACAGTCGCTGCTGTGCTGGGGTCCTGCAGGACCAGCAGGAGTTGGTGAGGGGTGCTGAGGACAGGCAGGATGCTGGTGGAAGCCAGCCATGAGGGAATGTTCCTGGAGGGGATGCAAATGCTGCTGGAAGTCCCAGGGCTGGGGGTGTGGGAGCTGAGTGCCCTCTTCTTGTGTCCCCCGGGCTGGCACCAGGCAGTCCCACAGCCCGGGAGCAGAGCACATCAGCCGCCTCTAATCCCTGGCGCCCATCCTCGTCCTCCTCCTGCCCCCACAAGACTGGCTCCACTTTCCCCAGCAGGAGCCCAAGGAGAAAAAAAAAAAGGAAGAGAGAGAGGGAGGGAGGGAAAGAGAAGCTAAAAATCTGTCTTCTTTAATTAATGAGGCAAGCCAGCCTGGAGAGCACGTTTGGGATCGCAGGCCCCCAGCCAGGGGCGAGCCGCAGCCAGGGCCGGTGACACGGAGGAAGAGAGATGGGGGGAGCGTGGGGGGACACAGGCACAGCTTTTTATACTCTCCTGTTAACTGATCCACGGAGCTTTCCTGGCATCGGTTTCAAAGGTATCCCTTCACTAATCCGCCGGGCTGTTCCAGGATGGCGGTTTTGACCAGCAGGAAGGGGGAAGGGAGGGAGGAGGAACGGTCACAGGCAGACTGCACCTTTTCACAGCCCGCAGGAAAGAAAAGCAGGGGGGAAAAGGAGCACAGTGCGGTGTGGGGCCGGGCAGGGGGGTGCTGGGGCTCGGGAGCAGCGTCAGGGCCAGCTCTGGGGACAGCTTTGCTGCAGCATCCGGGGAGGGAACCAAATGGCACCTTCCAAATATAGCTCCTGCCACGCATCTGCCCGCTGGGCACCGCGGGCATCCCAAACACGGCTTCCCCCACGGGCTGCCCTTAATATAGGCTGACCCCCTCCCCAGTGACCTTCCCCAGGAGGGCTCCTGCTCGGGGTGAGTACCACAGGGCACCCACCCAAATTCCCCACAGGGCACAGATCCCACCCCGAGGGAAGGCAAGCTGGCAGCTGTGCAGTGCATGGACATGCTGGGGGCGGGCAGGAGGAAGGTGGCCCAGTGGCATTTGTCCCTCGGGAAGAGCCCTGTGGCTGCCACTTGGCCATGTGAGCTGGAGGGATGAAGCAGATGAAGCAGAAGCAGCATCTCAGGACCTGATTACTGGGGAGCCAGACACTGTCTACCATTACAAGGGCCAAAGTTTTTCTTTAGTTATAGTTCTTGCTGCTCTGTTGTTGTTTTAATTTTAAAATGGAGTCCCAGAGAGAGCCTGCTTTGGGCTGTGGGGACTCTCCAGGCAGGTCCAGTCTGCCCCAGCAGCTCCCCAGCATCATTTCCTCTGTCAGCCCCATGAGCCACTGCCCTCTTTCTTCAGCATTCTCCCATTCCAGCCTCACCAGTGCTGCTGGAGTCAGCCTGGCTCTGCTGGGGCCATCACCAGTGGACACCCTGCAGCATGGACACCACGTCAGGCACCAGCACTTCCACGGGACAGAGAGGAGATTGCAAGATTGGCCAGAAACCCTTTTGCAGGGCACCACTGCAGGCAGCAAAAGTGCATTATGTCATTTTCAAATTGCAGCTCAGAGCTGGGCACAGAGTCACCACCAGGGAAAAGCTGCTGGTGCTGGCCCAGGGGGTAGGTACAAGAAGAATTTGCTTGTGAGCTTTTTCTCTAGGTGGTTAAAAAGCTCAGTCTGTGTGACACAGTTCTCTATGTTAAGACAGATCCCATGCCACAGCTCTGATTTCCCTGTCAGGCCAAAGCCACTTTGCTAAAGCTCATGTCCTGACATGTAAGATTTGGGCAAAGCCAGGTAAAAGCCTCAGTCTCCCTGTGACTCTGAAGTAGCTCTGCTAGCTTGAAAACCAGATGTGTTCTGCTCTTCAGCACAGCTATCTAAGCTGGCCTCAAAATGGCTACAAAACTTTTGAGTATAGGAAAAAATGTCAATCCTCCATCCAATAATATTTTTACATCTTCTTGCTGCCCAGCAGACTCCCTTAAGTTCCAACAGTGTCAGTTCTGCATCATTTTTGAAAGGTTTCTTTTTGAATGAAGGACCAAGTTTTTGTGTAAAGAAGAGAAATCAAACCAAATACAACCCTCCTGCAGAGCCTAAATGGCATGGTGCCAATGGGTGTTGAGAATTGCTCTGGGCTTTTTTTGTCCCTTCAGAGCTGGCCCACTGCATGGACAGTGCTCCTGGAGAGGTGCTGGAGGCTGGTGTAGCTCATGTCCAGTCCAGTCCTCCAGGATGGAGTTTGCTCACTCATCCTTCTATCTGTTGGAAAGGGGGAAGGGTTACCCCCACACGGAGAGGGGAAAATCCTCTTTCCTGCTGATCTCAGCCTCTGATGCTCCCCAGGTTCTGAGCTGCCGAGAGGGAAGCTGTACAAAGTGCATGCAGGAAGATGGGAAAGCAGCTGGGAAGGGGCCAATCCAATTGGACCTGGTCCAATTTTACACCAGTGCTGGACATGTGAAGACTCAGTCCCCACACCCTCCGCACTTCCAGACAGAGAGGTTTGGATGGCTGCAGCCTCGGAATGGGAATGCCATGGCAGTACAGCATGCAGACCCCACTGACGTTACACATTACATTCCTCCCTGACCTTTGTCCATGGGCTCATTAAAATAATTGATCCTAGGCATGACAGTCACACAAGGACCCCATGCTTGTCACATCAGCTCCTGGGTGGCTCCTTCAGTCCCATCTCTCTGGCCAGGCCCAAATCTCCTTTTTTAGAGCTCCCCTTGCCCTGTGTTCCCCCGGGGCCAGGGCACAGCCGTGTCCCGAGTGCCCGGGATCAGCAGCGGGCTGGGCCGGTTCGGGGGCTGGGGAAGGTCCTCGCTGCTGCCCACGGGGAGATCCAGCCGCTTGTTTTGCCGGCTTTGCTCCGGAGTGTTAATTATTCCAGCCCCAGGTGGCTTTGTCCCTCACTATTACACGGTTGACCTGTATCTAATCCGTCATCATCTGAAACCCTCTGCCCCGTCCTGGCATCCCTGTTTGCCCGAATCCCCCGCGTCTCTCTGCACTTTATTCCTCCTGCAGAAACCAAGTTACAGCTTCAGGACAGAATCAAAGAAAAGCTCCTTAATTTCCCTCCAGCAAAGCCCGGTGAATCCGGAGCCCCCCGGGGCGGCTGAATCCCGGCCAGGCAGGAGCCCGGAGCCCGCAGGCGGTGGCGGAGGGTCCCTGTCACGCTGCCCTCCTTACCCCCGGCTGCGAGCGGAGATGTCTCTCGGCTCAGCCTGCCTTTCGGGCCGCTCCCCGCTGCGAGAGCCGCACAAAGGAGCCCTCCCTGCTGGTGTCCAGGCCAGCAGCATCTCCAGCGCATGACTTGTAACCCGCCGAGCTGGTCCTTCACACGCCGTGAATGATAACAGGGAGCTGCAGCCCATTGTCTGCGGCCCTTGCGCCGGTTTGTCAAGTTTGCGGTTGCATTTTAATCCTGACGCCTTTTCAAAGCCCAGCTGCGCATTGTGTGGGCGCAGGAATTCTTGACTTGCAAATCCCCCAGCATTAAATTCAACCTTCTGGGGCTGTGGGGATGGTCCTCCCGGTGAATGGGGGGCGGGGGGAGGCTCCGTGCCCCCTGCCATGAATAACAAGCAGATGAGAGGCAGCGAGGACAGCGCAGGGGCTGGGGGAGCCAAGGTGACAGCGGCGGGGGCTCTGGGGCTGGATTTGCAGCCAGGCACGGCCGGCTTGGCAGCTCCCCTCAGCCCCTCCTGCCACGCTGGGTTTGGTGCCCAGAGCTGTTACAGACCATATGTGATCTCCAGCACAGAGGGCTCTGCTCCCTCCGTGCCACAGCACGGGGACAGTGCTTGGTGCCCACACAGAGGGAAAGGAGAATCAAATAATCACACGGAATGGTCTGGGTGGGAAGGGACCTTAATGTTGTTCCAGCCCCTACCATGGGCAGGGACACTGTCCCCTCTCCCAGGTTGCTCCAAGCCTCGTCCAGCCTGGCTTTGAGCACTTCCAGGGATGGGGCAGCCTCAGCTCCTCTGGGCAATCTAGGCCAGAGCATCAACTGGGAAGAATTTCTTCCCAAGATCTCGTCTAACCCTGCCCTCTGTCAGTTTACAGCCATTCCCCCAAGGATGGGTAAGGGACAGCAAATCCTGCCGGTGCTGCAGTGCCAGCCCATGGGTCACGCAGGCAGATTTAGCCTTTTCCTGCCTGTCTGGGTCTGCTCCAGGGACTGGGAAGCCTTCCTGCAGTCTGGAGGTGTGGAGGTTGGCCAGACCCAGCTGGAACAGACACAGATAGGGGTCAGCCCATGGAGGTGGTGTTCCAGCTGGGAGGACCCAGGCAGGGCTGCCCAGTCCTGCAGTCAATGCCAGCCATGCTCTTGCCCTGCCTGGAGAACAATAGGCATCCTGTGTGCAGGAGAAGGCCCTGCTGCCCCACTCCCCTACTGGCTGAGCCATCCTCCGACCAGTCGGGCAAGTTCTCAATGCAGCGGAGTTGGGTTCTTCGTTTTAAAAAAAAAACCCACACACAACAAAAAAACCACACATTTGTCAAAGCTGGAACGTTTCAGGGAGCTGTATCGTTGAGGCAGACTTTGCCAAAAGCTGGGCAGACTTTGGTGGCAGCTGGCCCGGTTTCCTAACCCTTCCCCTTGCAGGCAGCCTACAAGCCCAGGTTCCCAGGGCCCCTGCAGGCTGCCAGGGCTCGCAGCTCCCCTCCCAGGACAGCCTCTCCCTGCCCGGGGGGAGGACACCGACCCCAGGCACGGCTTTGCAAGGACCCTGCCCTGCAGGAGCCCCATGCCTCGCCCCACGCCTCGCCCCACTCTGCCTCTTCCCTGACGTCTCTTGTCTGCTGGAAGCGGCCCCAGCAGCCCTCTGGAGCTGGGGCAGCGCGGGAAGTGTCAACTGACAGCTCTGCTTTGTTTCAGGGGGAAAAAAGAGTAACACAATCCCTTCTCATCTTCTCTGGTGGCCTCACTTAACTTCTCAGCGCCTCGGTTTGCCAGGTTCCGGGATTGTAAAGCCCTGTAAAAGACTCGGAGATCCTGGAACTTGGGGGAGGAAGGTAGAGAATTAAAACAGGAGGAGCAACTGGCTCCCAGAGCCCTCCACCACCTCCCAGGCCAGCATGGTCCTTTCCCCTCTTCTCCACACACCATCAAGTGTGTGTGATCTCTCTGCACATCTCCACCTCCCAGGACCCCTTCCTCTGCTCTCCCTTGTCCTGTTTTCCTTCTCTCCAAGGCCCAGAATGCTGCAGCCATCCCTGCCCCTGCCAGGCTGCCCTCCTCTGCCTCCCAGCCTGCTCTGCTCTGTGCAAGGGCTCAGGCAGACTGTCCCCAATTCCTTCTTTTTGTCCTTGAGCTTTCTTCATCTGGGCAGAGCCCCTTGTTCTGGGCTCAGACCACAGGCTCAGCAAAGCCTGGGACTGGGGACCACTCAATGAGCTCTTGGAAAATGCAGGAAAAGTAGAAAAGGTGTTTAGGTTCCCTGGGACACTGGCCAGGAAGCAAAACCATGAGCCCAGCCATGCTGTCCCAGCAAGGAGCTGGCCACTGTCTGCTGGCCATGCAGGACTTGGAGCCGCTCTGTGCTCAGAACTCCCCACACCAGCCACAGACAGAATCATCCCTTGTTTGTTTGCCCTGGTTTGTTTTTAACAAAACTGTGCTGCTGGCTGTTTATCACTTCATTTTCCTCCAGGAGATGAGGCAAGCGAAGGAGATCAGCCAGAATAAAACACGACCTTTCTGGGCTGTGCTGTGGGCTTGGACTTTCCACCTACCGCCTGTTTGTACCAATGGGGTCTGAGCTGAGCAGATGCCAGGTGCCGTGTTTGGTGCTGGCACAGGAGCAGCATATGTAGCTCTGAGCTCAGGCCCACGGGATACTCCCCAGCGTGTGCTCATGACACCCACCCAGAGAGTTTTTGTGCCACAGCTCAAGTCACTTCCTCACACCCAGCAAATTCCTCCTCCTGGTGCCCGTCCCCCCACGGCGAATCTCAGCAGAGGAGGGCTGAGTGCTTGTGAGGGAACACTGCACACAAGGAGCCATTTCTGGGTTGCTGAGAAGACCCAGCAGGCTCACTCCCTGGCCTTGCTCAGCCCAGCTGGGCCAGTGTGTGCCGTGCTCCTGAGGCCTCTCTGGGATCTGGGGGACTTTGTTCCCTGGCCATGCCCAGTGTGCAAAGGCAGAGTCTGCACTGAGACTCAGCAGGGCACAGCCACGTGAAAGATGCTCCAGTCTGGGTGTCCACAAGCCCCAGCCCATTCCTGCCTCTCCTTTCACAGCTCTCCAGCCCAGCCTGGGACCTGCCCTGGCTCAGGGGGACCTGCCTGGCTTCCAGCCCAGTGCTCACCAGCCCGGGCTCCAAGCACAGCTCAGGTCCTTGGTGCTGGGTATTGTTTGGAGCAGGCTGGCTGGCTCACCCAGCCCTCCAGCCATGCCCTGCATGGTCCCCAGAGCACCACACACTGCCCAGCCCTCCCCTGGGCCCCTCCTGTGTCACACGGGTGTGCTCAGCCACCCCCTCCCCATCTGGGCTGGGGAGACAACTTGGAGGGGCCTGGCTTGGGGGTAGAAGGGATGTCCTAAGGCAAAGCCTTCACCACAGAATGTCTCTGTCCACGCAGCACTGAGTGCCAGGAGGGCCACAGGTTCCTACAGGGTCATGCTGAGCTCCTGGGGGTCCTGCCCCTCCTGTGAATGCTTGGGCATTCACATCCAGTGCAACAACATCCCTATCCTCATCTGGACCCAGCTTGGCTCTCCTTCCCTCTTCTCAGGGAGACAGTGAGGTTCTCTCTGGTGTCACTGCTACTGCCTCCTGTCCCAAAATGTTCTGTCCAGTGACCCCATGGGTTCTCATTTGGAACCTCAGTGTGTCCAGCACATCTCTTCCAAACAGTCCTGAGAGGGGCTGGGGGTGCCTCTGTCCTGGCTTTTGTGGTGCTCACCTAAGAAATGAACATTCATTGTATTTACCACAGACTCCAGCTGTGAAAGGAGCTCTCCTGACCTGTTTTTGAATAAAATCCAAACTGTTTTGACCCATGGATGGCATCCTGAGTTTTGAAGATATTTACTGAGTGGCAGTGAGCTCAGAGATGTGATGATGGACCAGAGGAAGTGTCCTGGTAGGGATATCTCTGAGGGAAAATGGGAAAACAACCCGCTCTAACAGCCATCTGCCAAGTGTCCTGGTGGCTTCTGGGCCACTAAAGATCTTCTGGCTTCTGAGCCACAGCCCCAAAGGGCAGCTGTGGGACCTGTGTGAATGGGGACACTGAAGGTGACAGTCTTGAGCTCTTCAGAGAGCAAAGCCTTTTTCAATGATGCCTCTTATCTTCTGCCTCTGTGTTTGGAAGCTCCAGGGCTTCAAAATCCCCCATCTGAAGCACAAAGAAAGGTGTCTTCCACCCTCACCAGGCATGGTCAGATCAGGTGGATTTTGGTCACAACTAAAGAATTCCCCTTCCAGACACAAGAGAGCCTTAGGGCATGACAGGGAAGCAGCAGGGTAACACTGGGAAGGCAACCAGCTCCCTGGAGGCATTTAGGGACATCCTGGGAGAGCAGTGGGGACAGGAGCTAGCCTGGAAGCCTGCCCTGCAGCCTCTCTCCTCCCTCAGCTCAGTCCCAGCAGGTAGTGACACAAACCAAGCAGGTTCGTTCACAGTGACATTTTGGAGGATGCCTCCCAAAGATGAGTCAGGCTGTGCCTGCTGCAGAAAAACAGTGATGCAGAGTCTTGTGGGACAGCTTCAGTGGCTGTGGAGGAGGCAGGCTCACCTGAGCCAGCCTCACCACGCTGCTCCTTGGGAAATGCCTGCCACAGACACAGCCATTGGGTCTTGCAAGAGCATCCCAAACACCCTTCCTTTTCTTCCACAGTCATTGATGCTTTTGGAAACTTCTGCAGCAGCTGGACCTGAGGTGTCCCTTCGGTGAGGTGCCCACCCAGAGGTGTCTCATGCACCTCTGCCTGCAGTGCTCCCCACTCATCCCGTCCCTGTTGCTAAGGTGCTCAGCTTAGCTGTGCCTGCTGCTGACACCAGACCCTGGATACTGCCTATCACATTTCCTGTGAGCTGCAGAGAGCAATGAAAACAGAGATCAGAGAGCCGAGGAGAGGAGCTCAGCCTGCTAATTACAGTGGGAAAGCAACATCCAGCACCTGCTGCTGGCAGTTCCGTGCTTCTGCCAGGGGCTGCTCCACAAAACAGGTTTGTTTGGTGGTGAGACAGGGCAGAAAACAGAATCCAGTAGGGCCAGGAGTGATGGGGGAAAGGTGGTGTTACAAGGAAGGAATAAGACAAACTGGTGGCTTTAGGATGATGACATCCATGATGCGCTGATCCAAACCTACCCCTCCAGACAGAGCGGCTCTGTGGAGAGGCGAGTTGTGAGGATCCTCACCCTTCTGTCGGCTCTGCTCTCGTCTCCGTGCAAATCACGGTGTTTTCCTCTCCCGCCGCTCTGCCAGGGTGATTTGTGTCAGCAGGGTCTCTGGCCAAGGTGATTGCAGCAGCCTATTTTTGGGAGCGCCCTTGAGAGCTGCGAGGCAGGAGGATGGAGCCCAGCTGCCGGCGGTGCCCGGGGGGCGGCGGCACCTGCAGCCCCCGCTGCTGCTCTCCAGAGCCTCGCTGATCGCTCCGGGCCCCAGGGGCTGCCCGGGGGCGCTCCCGGTCCTCGGGAGGGGAGAAGGGCTCAGCTTGGCCGCTCCCGGCTGCAGGAGGGGGCAGCAGCTCCGTTCAGGTCCTGCGGTTTGGCTCCAAAGGTGCTTTCTGACTCAGCTCGGCTGCTGGATGCCTGCTGGCTCCCTGGGACTTTGATCTGGCTCTGGCAAGCAGCAGTAGGCTCAGAGATCCCCCTTGTTTTGAGGCTATTTTAGGTACAGAAGGAGATTTAAGGGACACGTCTGCACCCAAATGTATGTGAATCCTATTCTGCCCATTGCATTTATCCACCTTGTCTAACAGCTCCAGGTGAATCCCTCTGAGGGGCCCAAAGCTGCCCCACTCCACCTGAACATGGCAGGATCCATCTGAGGAGCTGCTCCTGGGCCTGCCTTGATCACCCTTGCCCAGAGGAGCTGTGGCTGCGCCATCCCTGAAGTGTCCCAGGCCAGGCTGGACAGGGCTTGGAGCAGCCTGGGACAGTGGGAGGTGTCCCTGCCCAGGGCAGGGGCTGGAATGAGATGGTTTTAAGATCCCTTCCAACCCAAACTGTTCCATGATCTCTTGACCTGCAATGCCACAAATTGGAGGCAGAAACCTGATCACAGCTTTGCATTCCAGACCTGCCCATCCAGCAAACACCAGCAGCCCTTCCTGGTGTGGGTGTCACCCTGCAGGACCCAGGATGACAGTGACACGTGGGATTCCACCTCTCTCTATGTGCTGTTGCACCTCAGGGTCTGGAATTTGCCCTGCAGGAGAACGGTGGCACTGCCACAGGCCTGTCCTGCCCTGGCCATGTTTCCAGCAGCAGCTGGAGGGGATCTCTCCTACACATCTTTCCTTGGGATTAAAGACAAAATATAACACACACAGTGCTTCCCACAGCACTTTCCCAGCCTCTCTCTGGTCTTCCTGACCCAGATGTTGTCTGCAGAGTGCCTGCATTTCCATGGGTTCCTTTTCCATGATCCTGCATCCACACTAATGCTTTGATGCCCTTTATTAAGGAGTTCCACATCACCACAGCACGTTCCTTGAAAAATTGCTTCCATCCATCTGCTTCAAGTCACTGCCTTTGCCTCATGCCCCTGCTCCTCAGCTGGGAGGGAGAATGAGCAATCCCTGCTCACATTCCCTGTGCTGCTCATCTTCTCCTGGATTTCTCAGCCGCCCCCCAGGTGTCTCTTCCTGCTCTGCCTGTTCATGAGAGGTAGCTGCAGTTCAGTGGTGTGGATGAGAAATGCTGTGGCTTGCAGTAAAGTCAGAGTCTTGCTATACCCTCCAAAAATTGCTGAATTTATCTTTCCGGCACACCTGCCAAGCTAAGAAATCCTGTTACCCCCATTCCAGTCAGGAACAGCATGGCCAGGTAGCAAACACTCCCCTGATGCAAAGCAAGGAGCTGCAAACCAAGTGCTGAGCCTGCATGTCCTTGTTCCCACCCAAGAGGCGCTCTGCTTAGCAAACCAGCTAAACCCAGCTTAACTAAGTACCCGGCTTAACTCAGCCAGCTGACCAAAACCTTGTCACTACAGTGACCACCCCACCCATGCCCTGTTTTCATCTCCAGGAGTTGTCATCCAACTCAGGTGCCAGCAAAAACTAGCTGGAGAGACGTGGCTTTTCACAGACAAAGGGAGGGAGGGAGGGAGCAGCTGAGCCGCTGGAACTGTTTGTGCAGCCATAATCACACCTTAAAGCACCTGGAAAACAGCCCTGGAGCGAGGCTGGCAAAGAGGCCCTGGTGACCAGGAGGGTTCAGTGTGGAGCTGCCTTTTTGGGGGCATCACCCCCCCTGAACAGCAGGTACTCACACACGGGCTGCCTGCAGGGGCAATGCTTTCATCCTTTTTGGCCAGGGAAGAATTGCTCCCTCCACGTTTTAACTTCACATTTGTTTGCCTGTATTCTTTTTTTCTTTTTTTTTTTTTTCTTTTTTCTT